>LPNX010911264.1:0-152161 GCA_001517045.1 Pseudotsuga menziesii | reverse complement strand
GCTCCTATAGTAATTGAAAAGATAAAATCAAAGAACAAGAAAACTTAATCAAAAGGGAATTAAACATGAAAATGTAAGAAACAAATTCCTGACATAACACTCTGCATATTTTTCACTATCTGATGTCTTCTTCTTAATTACCAGGCACATGCTTACTTATTTATGTGGATAAATATCCAGTGATGTATAAATGATTACGATGGTGGATATGTGTGTAATTGCATAGGATATTGATCACGCATGAATCAATTCGACTATCACAGTCTAAATTGAAGTTTGTGAATTTCACTAGATTAACGATTGTGGTTGTATTCTGGAAGAGAAAAGTGAAGATCCACAAATTTAAGGTGATATTTGCATATGATCTCAGATCGATGGTCAGGAAGGAGCCCGTGAGAAATCAATGGCCTAGAATAATTGTGGAAGCCCATTTTCGAAAAGTGGGAAGCTGTATCTGCAATCCGCAATCAACATTCAGAGTGCAGAAAGGACCATTGTGGCCGCATAATTGCGGAAGTCCATTTTGGAAAAATGGAAAAGCGTATCCGCAATATGCAATCCATAATTTTGAAAAGGGTTTTGCAGAAATACAATTTTATAAGACTCAATTGTGAAAATTGAGTTGTAGAACCAAGCCTACGAAGAACTCAATTGTGAAAATTGAGTTGTGGAAACTCGATCTTGTGGAAAGTTAATTGCGGGAGAATAATTGCATAACCATACTTGCAGAAGGAGATTTCCATTAGTATTTCAGTCTGAAGAAGAGGACTTTAGTTCTTCTAGCTTTCTCTTGCCATCAATTTTGGTATCAGAGGAGACAAAATATGCCTCCAGGTCAAGGATAAATGTGTGGACTCCTTGTAGGACGTGGTCAAGACAAGCTGTAAAGATAGACACACAAAGGGAATTAAGAGAACTCAAAGCTAGGATGGAAGGTATGGAGAGAAATGTTGGCCTAATATTCCCTTATTTCTCAACTCGAGGTTAAACAACAACACAATAACAACAAGAAACCAAAATACATCGTCCCAAAAGAGAAAGCTCAGTCAGAAACACCCGTGAAGCAGGCACAGTCTCACACGAGATATCTTAATTTGTAGCTTTTAGAACCATGTTTCTACAGTTGGAGAGGGATTGTAGTTACTTGGTGCATAACCAAGGTGCGAAACAGAGATAGCAGGATGGAGTCTATTTTTGTGTGACAACGGTGCAACTGTGTGCCACAACCAATGCACAACAAAACTTTATCGTTAACCACTTAACAACTAGTGCAACTATGCAACGCAACTGATTCCTTACTTAGATTGAATAGTGTGCAACTTATATTATAACTTAGCAGAATTAACCATGAAATTGTACATACATGGAAACAATTCTTTAAATATTCAAACATTCATTCATTGATTGGTAATATTGCAACATACATTTAACAATAACTGTAACAATGCGAAGTAATAAAAAACTCAACATTCACATAAGCATTCAATCACTCAACACAGGAAATAACGTGGAAACACATCTTGGAATAAGCACCAAGGTGCTCTTCATCTAGCATGAGAAATATATATAGCACCTTACAGTCTGCGACTTGCATACTATTCTTAAGATATGTATTTCTGATTCAATCTTCTTTCTCTCACGCTCTCTGGTTTATTGTTTATATCTACTACTACTAATCCACAAACAGCCTGGATCGATTCTTCTACTTGACCATCTACACACTCAGGTGAAGATTAATTCTACTAGCAGTCTATGCACTCAGCTGCAGATCTATAGCTCAACATCTTTCTACTTCTACTAGACTCCTCTTCTTAGTCAACAACACTTCTACTCTTCTAACTGCGTCTAACTTACTGAACCAACATCAAACAATGCTGAAGCTAAACCTTATACAAAGAGGGTTCCTCCTTTTTATAGTATTTACAAGACCGCGCAGGGTCGACTGAGTACAACCCAGTTATTATAGAGGCAATTAGCTACAAAATATCTACAATTAAATTGATGATAGGAAAACCTGACTGCAAAAGTCCTGTATTACATTAACCACATCCTTAACTAGCCATGGAAACGTCTTACATTCTTCTATACTCGTCATAAGTAGATGAAAAATTCTCCTTGGTCTTCTGTCCATTCATCCTTCTATAGTCTTCCTTGAATTTCACTTGTTCCTCTTTAACTCTTCTACCTGCCTCTTCCACCAACTCGGATCTACCTTTCTCATTGCATCTATCCTCATCACATCTTCTTCTGCTCTGATTTTCCTCCATCATGTGCCCATGTTTCCTCTTGCTTGCATGGAAGATTCTTCCTTATGCACTTTTCCTAGACCAACAGGCCCCCAATATTCACATGTTGCTCATCTTGAGCCACTAAAAAAAATGATGCCTTAGAAAAATTTAGTGTTTTTGTAAAACTCAAGCCTCTAGCTCAGGTTGCATGACAGGACTAACCTTGTCCTGAAATTCCTTAAAAAAATGTTGCAACTTGGAAACTTCCTTTGTTACTTCCTCCACCTACTTACTCAATTGTTCCACATGATTGCAACTAATATATTCGGATGGTACTACTTCTTATGATTGTGCAATGTGATGAATTTTCTACTGTACAGGATAAATAATCCTTATAAATCGCATTGCCTCCAACTAGTGCATAGCTACTTCATCATTCCTAGCCCACTCTTGGTTATGTAGAGCTTGGAATTCCTTCTAGAGCTACTTGATCTCAGCAATATTTTTCACGTTCTCCTTAAGTGACAACTTCTTCATCTCTGCCTTCACCGTGGTGATTTTCTCATCAGCTCGTCATGCATATTCATTTATATTCTCCATAATATCATCCTACAAAATCACTTCCCACATTGTTGAAATGGATTCCACTACCTCAGTACAGAGTTTATCTCCTTTGCTTATCCTCGCAATAGCCTTAGACACTGCTTTTCTTTGCTCTTCAAGCACCTCAGGAGGTGTGCTTGGTACCTGCTTTTCCTGAATCTCTTCCACTTGCTTATTGAGTACCACCATGAAATTGGGGAGGTATCCAACCCTGCTAACTAAGTCTTCATCTTCTTGACTTTCTTTGTAACACCCCAGTTTTGACCCCATTTGCATTAAATATACATGATACATATATATTATAAATAATGAGGGTGTGGAGCTAAAGGCAAAGGCCTCACCATGGATTTGGTTATGTTATGTTTCAGATATAAATTTTCACTAATGGCATATCAGGACATGTGGCATACATATTAAATTGTGGAATCATGTAACTATGCATTTTTAATTAAATAACCAGAACATCTATGTTCTCTGCAACCAAATTGAGAAGGGTCATGATTCCTAAGGATAAGGAGGGGGGGAGTGCTAAATCTTGAGCCATGGGGAAAAAGCCATGTGTCACCACTCTTTTGCTCACCTTCCCTTGTCTCATCCAACCACCACCTTAGTTATTCTGTTGTTAGCTAGGGCAGTTGTTGGCTAGCAAGAAAACCACTACTATGCCCACACCTTCTCTCTCTCCACGACATGCCTTTTGGGTTGTGGATGGTCTATCCACTATCTTGATCGTGAGTCTGTTCATTTTTCCCTCATGCTAAGCTGAGTTAAAAGGGGACCAAAATTCATTGATTGGGGTTGGTTCTCCTCTGCCTCATGAATTGTTGGCTCGCAGTTCTATGGTTTGCATCGTTTTCTCTCACGTTTAGATTGGGAGCCTATTCCTTTCCCATTTTCGGTCAGTGTAAGTTCTCCAATGATTTACATTGGGGATTTTGTGTTGTGCGTTCATGGATGTTTGTGGGCTATTGTTTGCCATGATTGCTGGACTTTGTTTTTCCCGTGTGATGCTGTAGGTTGCTGTGGAATTGTTTTGGCCACGATAGGGCCAACAACGATTCAGGGAGTTGTTTTCCCCTGTTAAAGATTGAATAGTTGTTTTGCTGCATGCATGCAGTGAATTTGTCTTTGGACTGCATTGGAGTGGCGAATGAGGGCCTGATGTGATCGATAAACCTGGTGGTTTGGGAACAACACAAACAGAGCTAGTGGGATGGCTTTCTTCTCCACAACCCCTGAATAGCACTGGAAGGGAGATCAGGGTCTAAGGGACTGCGTTGTAGAGAAAGGACCGATTTCCTTGTGTTGGGTGTGTGTGGGTGTCATAGAATATAGGATGGTTCTAGTGTAGGTGTCCTTAGCTCTTCAATGAGCTCACCAGCTTACCATTTATCCTTTCTCGGCTCCTAGATGGCCTGATAAACCAAACTTTGTTGGATTGGTTGATCTGTTGTTCACCTGATAAACCCAACTGTGTTGGCTTGGATGAACTATGTACCCTTGTGGTGTTGTTATCCTTGGTGATTTGTAATCCTATTAGTTCCTTATTCCTTGGGGAATCATGCCCGACTCAGGGGTGGCAGGGTTGCTGAGAGATTAAGGAGCACGTAGGCCTATGGTTGGGTGGAACATTGCAGCAACGTAGCTGGTTGTAGGACAAGTCCTTATTAATATAAGTATTCTTGGCCGACTTCTGTCTGCAATCGTATTTACCATTGATGAATGATAATGTACATAATGAATGCTGAATTGTATATGAATGCATGTTGTTTTTATTTCACTGTGTATACCAATGATTAATACATCATAGTATGTTCCATTTTTAAGTAATCATGTTACAACATTATATGTATGTATCTTCATGTTCACAGGGCTAGATTCCCGGATGATTAATGTATGGTAGCATCCTCATTGTCGATCGAAGGGTTAGGGATGTTAAAGTGTGGTATCAAAGCTCTGGTTGCAGCATGGGCCTGAATGGGCCGTGAAGATGCAGTGATAGAGCATATGTTGCAGCATTTGGTCCTTATAAGGCCATGAAAGAATAGTTAACAGAGGCAGGTTGCTTACTGCCCAAAACAAACCAGAAGAAAATGGGCGATGACAAGAAAATTCACAAAAAATTTCTAAGTTCCAGAATTGTCGGCTCATCAGAAAAATTAGTGACAAGTTCTTCCGATGCAGTGGAGCCCTTAGTGGGAAGGCCACCCAATGGATGGTAATCAGAAGGAAATTGAGGAAAGGTTGCATTCATCAGCTGTCGACACATTGGAGGACTAAGTGAGAAGGTCCTCCGACACCGTGGAAGTGTTAGTCTGAAGCTCACCCACCGCGAGGAGAAATTTTGAAATTTTACGAAGTAATGGAATCATCGGCGATAGGCGATGATTAGTTGATCGCATCTACAATTTCTAGATGATCCAGTTGCCGACATGGCGAAAAGGTTGGTGACTACATCAGAAGAGGATAGATGAGATTTCACTGCCTTTTCGGCTTCCTAAACAACTATTCTCCCGATGGTTAGAGCCTCTAACCGCCCATGCCGTAGAGGATAGTTTCTTCGATGGTTGATGTGATAGAAGACAAGGTGGGACATTTTCAAAAAAAATTCTCTAAGGCACAAGATCATCGGCCATCGAAAAATGTTAGTTGCACTGGTTGTCGATGAACATCGGAAAGAGTTAGTCATTCGTGCACCCGCCATTGCGAAATTTTAGAGCACTAAGCTTCCGACAGTCACAGGTTTCGACTTCCGACACTGATTAAGTTGTGCTTTATATCATCGATCGGAAATCATTAGGGGATCAGGCCACCGATCGAAAAAGGTTCAACGACGATGAACCGTTGTTGCGGCTACTGAGTGAACTATTCCACTGTTGCATTAGTCCTTCCACTCGCCAATGCTGAGGTGTTTAGGGAATAGTAGTTTTGAGTTCTGATACATAAATATGGTGGTGAAAAATAGTTGATTTGATCGGCGACATATAGGGGAAGATGGAGCCGATGGAGTGTCGTAGGAAGAAGAAAAGGAAAGTTTTCATCGAGATTTTTCTAAGTGTTGGATACCATCGACGATCAGCGGAAGTCAGTTAATGAGAACACTGATGGAAGCCGATCGAAAAAAGTTAAGGGTTGTGAAACCACCATTGCGGATGTCTATGAGATTAACCATCCGGTGCCACAGCTGGATGTTGCTCCAACTGCCGATTTGAAAAGGATCAAAGTTGATGAACTACCATTGCGGCCGCCTAAGGGACTACAAGTCTGATGTAATAAAGGATCTGATCGCTGATGTATCAAATATGTATTACGGCTCAGGTCGTTGATACATAGTGATTATTTCTTCTGACGATCGATGGGGTATAAGGTCTGTAGAGACCGTAGTGAGAGTACCACCCACTGTTGCAGCTGCTAAAGGAACTATCTCATCGGTGCTGCAAAGATTAGTCACTCTGATCGTCGACAAGCTGTGATCCATGGAAACCCTTGAAGGTTTGTTGGCTGCTGTTGCGGAAGCCGAGAGGACTAACCGCCCGAAGCGCAACACGCCTAACCATCGATGCAGCGATGCAGCAGATTAGTTGGGTTCCCTGCCTATAAAGTTCAGATTGTTATACAATTACAAATCCGACACCGTGGAGTAAAACCAAGGGTTCTGGCTGCCAAAACCCTGGAAGGCTAGTGGGAAGGGGACCTGATGAACAGTATGGAAGCTTAGAGCACTGAAGGTTTGATACAGTGAAGGAAATTAGACAAATCATCCACTGATAAAGTGAAGATAATTAGATGTTCTAGCCACTAACACACTGAAAAGTTAATGAAGAAAGGACCCAATAAACAGTCCTTGACATCGCCAATGTAGATCGAAAGTTTAAGCGATTTGCTCACTGAAATGCCGAAAACTTTGTAGGGAAGAGACCCGACGAGGAGAAGGAAATTTTGGATTTTTTTTTAAATGGAAATTTTCTCAGCAAATTCCAACTATTTCATCATATTTCAATAGACTGTCAGTGAATTACAGAGCTGAACAAGAGATAGAGAAAATTTCATGTCTTAGCAAAAAATTTTTTTTATAAATTTCCAGAAGAGGAAGGTAAGTAGTTTTGATTTATATTAATGATATGCATCTAACAGTTTTCTACTAACACTTTTCCAGAATTATAAACACCTCCAAGAGTAGTATTCGAGGAAGAACAGTGTGGTAAAGCAAGAGGTGGTTCAGTCATGAGAACCCATGATGGATATGATGCTCGATATTCTTACAAGCGTGTAGGAGATGCCATGGGAGAAAATGTCAGTAATGGAAATGATGACATAGAGTCTAATGGAAGGATATTCCAAGAGACATCGTCTGATGTTGCATCCACCATGAGAAGCTTGATTAAATCCTAGGAAGAGAAGCATCAGTTGAATGCCACCATGTTGCATAGTTTGACAGACTTGCAGAAGAAGATAGATTTTGGACGAGGTACATCAAGGCTAGAAGGTAGTGAGAGAAGCACTAGGAGGAGGAGAAGGACTTCTAGTGGATCATTTAACTCTGAAGAATCCAGTGGAGATACAAGTTCATCTTCTCGTAAAAGGAAAAGAAGAAGACACCGTAGGAATCTCTCTTGGGATGAATTTAAGAAAGCTAAGCCTCCTACATTTGATGGTGAGATAAAGACTGGACAAGAGGCTGAAGCTTGGCTTCTTGGGATAAAGAAGTAATTCCAAGTGTAGGATTATTCAGCAAAAATGAAGGCAAGAGTTTCCATATTCAATCTGAATGCAAGAGCATCCATTTGGTCGGAAGACTTCAAGCAAGTAAAGAATATCAGTGAAAGGAGACTGAAGTGGAAACAATTCAAGAAGTATTTCAAGCAGAAATACCTCTTCGACAGGTATTATGATGACAATATTAAGGAGTTCCATGAGCTGAGATTGGGATAGCAGACCATAGATGAATATGGAAATACGTTTTTGGAATTGTTGAGGTATGTCCGGTACATCAGAGATGAAAAAGTGAAGGTCCACTAGTTTCTGAGTGTATTGCCTTAAGCTTATAGAGACAGAANGAAGAAGCAATAAGGAAGGCTAAGTATTGCTATGAGCAAAGAAAAGGTAAACCTGATTACCATAAGGCATGGAAGGACAAGAAGAATGAGAAGTTTGAACAAAGAAGGAAAGGTTTCAAACCTTCTAGATTCAGGAATCAACAGAAGAAACCATCCCAAGCTACGAGTAATCCAGTTGGAGTGATAGGTGGAAATCCTAAAGAGCCACCACAGAATAAGGGTCCACTCAAATGTTGTAAATGTGATGGACCCCACTTGCACAAATATTGTCCACTTGAGAATGAAAGTGAAAGGCGAGCTTATAACATTAAGGAAGCATAAACAGTGGGTCAAGTAGCAAGAGTAGTCCCTAGAATTTATGCAGCATCGGAGGATCGCCAAGTAGATCATCAGTCAACTATGGTTGAAGTTGCAGGTAAGATTTTTGAACAATATATTTCTATTTTGATTGACCCTAGTTCTACTCACAGTTACATTACTCCTAGAGTAGTGGAGACTTGTGATTTTAAGAAGGTAAAGCATAGAAAATATTGGTTAGTTCAGCTAGCCACTGGAACTAAGAGAAAGGTCAGTGAAGTAGCAGAGAAATGTCCATTGATTATGAATGGATTGATCACTTGTGTAGATCTGAATGTTCTACCACTTGGTTCCTATGATGTTCTCATTGGAAGGGATTGGTTAGAATCTCACAAAGTAAAGCTTGATTGTTATAACAAGAATTTTGAATGCATGGATGAAGAAGGAAACCCATTAGTTGTGAAGGGTATTCCAAAGGTAATTTTAGTAAGATAGGTTTGATCAATGTAGTTGAAGAAGTTCTGTAGGAACAGTTTCCAATTGTATGCAATTCATATTATGGAACCAACAGGAGATGAAACTCCTAGGTTGGAGGACTATCAGGTGTTACAGGAATTCAAGGATGTGTTTCCTAATGAGATTCCAGGGCTTCCTCCAAATAGGGACATTGATTTCACTATTGAAGTTGTACCAGTAGTAGCATCAGTGTCTAAGACACCCTACAGGATGAGTACACCGGAGATGCTAGAGTTGAAGATGCAACTGCAAGAGTTGTTGGAAAAGAAGTATATCTGGCCGAGTGTGTCTGCTTGGGGAGAACGGGTTCTATTTGTAAAGAAGAAAAATGGTATAATCAGGTTATGTATTGATTACAGACAGTTGAACAAAGTTACTGTGAAGAATAAATGTCCTTTTCCTAGGATTGATGACCTCTTTGATCAAATGAGAGGAGCAAAGGTATTTTCCAAGATTGACTTGAGATCTGGTTACCATCAGGTGAGAATCAAGGATGAAGACATTAATAAGACAACCTTTAGGATAAGGTATGGACATTATGAGTTTGTAGTGGTACCATTTGGTCTCACAAATGCAGTAGCTACATTTATCTGCCTTATGAACAGTGTCTTTAGCCAGTATTTGGACAAGTTTGTTCTTGTTTTCCTTGATGACATTCTTGTTTATTCCAATAATGAGGAGGGACATGAAGAGCATTTGAGATTGACATTGCAATTGCTCAGTAAACATCAGCTGTATGCAAAATTGAGCAAGTGTGACTTCTACAGAGATAGAATTTAGTATTTAGATCACATTATCTCAGAAGAGGGGATATCAATGGACCCTGAGAAGATTGAAGCCATTATGAACTCGCCTACTCCAAGAAATGTGACGGATGTAAGATGTTTTATAGGACTTACAAGATACAACAGGGGATTCATTGGGGGATTCTCCAAGGTTGCACATGCCATCACTTCTTTGCAAAAGAAGGGGATAAAGTTTGAATGGAATTCAAAGTATGAAGAAAGCTTGCAGCGGTTGAAGAATCTCCTCACCAGTGTGTAGCAGGGATTTCTCCTTGCTACAAGGGCGGGAATGGCTCCATTCTATCTATAGGACAGAAGGGTAGGTTCCTACATGGATAAATGCTGAAAATAAAAATAGAATGTAAAGGATAGTAAGGAAAACAAAGCAAAGCAAAGAAGGAAGAGAAACAATGGTGAACCCCTCTGTAAACAAAGGTTAGGGTTCTGCTTCCAAAGACCTGCAAACAATGACTAAACTATAGAAAACTAAAATACCTACAAAACAATGTTAAACATAAACCTGGAAATGAAAACATGGGTTAGAAAGCAAAGAAGACTAAGAAGCAAATGCAAGAAAGACAAGTTATACCTTCTCTTTGGGTGGAAATGGGCCACCATACCCTAGCTTATGGAAACACCTCTCTTGGATGGGGGGGCTATGGCTAAATGAAGATGGAGGAGAGGGAGTGTGGGTGGCTTTAGAGACAAAGGGTCTCAAGGCATCTATGGGAAGCATAATAATATGCAAGGGAGAAGTGTTTTGAGAGTGACCCCCCACCCTCCTTTTATAGCTTTTTGGGGATTTTAGGGTTTTAAGCCCTTGGTTCAGGCTTTAGACCCTTCCACCCTAATTTTAGCTCCTTGTAGGGTTTTATCCCCTTTTGGGGGCCTTTAGCTCCTAGGAGAGTATTTTGGGCTCGTTTTTGGGGTTTGTAAGCCCTTTTTTTCATCCTTAGGCTATTTTTGAGGGTGTGGGGGTGTAACGGAGGGTCGTGAGATGGTGTCCTTGGGTGGTGTAGGTCATGGAGAGCTGAGTGGAGGATTTTTGGGTGTACAGATTTCCCGCTGATGTGTGAGGGAAGGAGCTCAACGTATGGCCGACGAACATCATAATATTTACTGTGTAGAGGTGGTGCTTTGGGGGCTGGGGAAAGGTGGATTTTGGATTTTGTATTAATATGGTTCCCATCAATGGATGAGATACAATAAATGTGTGACATGTATATGGATGAGGCAGGCATCCCCATGCTCGTGACAATGTCAAAAGAATAATTTGATCTATGCTCTAAAATACAAGAGCCGATCATATACAACTGATGTTACAATAATGGTTGCCTCCATGTGAGGCTGAATACAATGATGATCTAGTACATTGGACCCATGGAATTATAATGGAATGCTATATATTCATGACTGACAGTTTGCTGGATCTGGTACATAGCTGTGTGGACTCGCTGATTGAGAGTCAGAGTCTCTATGGTACAAGTATGCTGCATTAATCATAAAGGTATATTGAAGCATTGCTGGGGCTTCTGAATACTGTCTCCAATGCAACCCGAAAATCACAAGGGTCATAACTTGTTTGGGTCCCTTGAGTAGACTCATCAATGTGCTAGATTTGGGTGACATCTGGGGTCTTTGACCAAGTACTGTGTGTACCAAACCCTGTACGAATCTCAATTGTGCAATGATGGAGTTGAAGTCGAGCACGTGAGAAACAACCATCCCAAGAGGCACTAAGGGCTCCTCTCAAGTGGTCCAAGGAACTCATCAATGATGTTAATGAAACCAAGATACAGGGGGCTTTGGGTCTATCCTATAGAATATGTGTGTTGGCATCAACAGAGGGAAACTTGCCCCTAGTCAAGTCAATGATGTTTCCTTGACCAGGAGCATGAGGGAGATAACCGAAAGGTGTGAAGCAATCTGTGGACTTACTAACTCACTAAATTGGGGGGGGGGAGGGGAGGGATAGAATTGAACAGGGGTAGGGGGGGGGGGGGGGGGGAGGGATAGAATTGAACAGGGGTAGGGGGAGTGGTGGTAGATTCAAACTTCCTTTGTTTAGAGTATGACAGTAGGGAATACTAGGCAACAAATGAAACTAAATTAATGGGAATGGGATCATAGGTGTAATATTGGAAATGTCACTGCAGATGGAAAATACTTGGAGGAGGTGGACACTTTTGATATTAATGGGATCCAAGGAAGATACATTGTAGAGTACTCTGAGCAAAGGCAACCCAATGTGGGAATGTTGTTGAACTGTTTTCTGTGGGGTGGTGTCTAGGGACACTGTTATGGTATGATGTCATGGATTTTTGGCAAGCCTGAGAAGGTAAATGCTCATGGTGCTTTCAATTTTAGAGAGTATGAAAGCACGAAGAAGATTCCAGTGGGGGATCTTTTTCGTTGGTAGTGTCTTGTGCTCGAAAAAGGGATAAAAGAGACTTCTTTACCATTGGTAGTCCAATCAGGCTGGAAAAGGTTAAACCTATACTGACTAGACGGTCATTCAGATAATTATACAAGCATGAACGAAACCAAGCTTGCTCGACAATATTTTCTTGATGAGAAGGCTGGAAAAGAGATTAATGACAACTCATGGTGAGTTTTTTCGTAAAGTGTGGCCCCTTTTCCTAAGAAAGCATAAAAGTATGCAGAGGGAAACGGTCTTAGCTTGAGTGTGCCAAGGAAGTACTTTTCAATTAATGGTCTACATGGTCCGCAAAAGGAGTTAAACGAGACGATGTAGATGCCCTTTCCTATAATTTCACAAGTGGGAAAGGAAGCAGCTGTGCTCGGCAATATTTTCATTATTTTTAAGAGTCAGAAAAGATCTTAAACGAAACTCCAGTGTGGTCAACCGATTGCGATGGCACAGGGTGCCCCATGTTAGGACAGTGGACAAAGGTCCAAAGGTCATCCACATAGTATGGATGGAGTATAAGGCCCTAAAACATACCAATACATGCGTGGGATAAATTGCAGCAGAGGCTCGCAGGTCGATGCGACAGAGGCACGCAAACTGAGGTGGATTTCAGACAGATGTCAGGAGAGCGTGTGTGTGTGTTGTGGTGGATGGACTTGACTACATGCGATGTGAGTACAAGTCCGAGGGTACTTATATGTCAAATGCATGGAAGAAAAAGAAATTGTTTTGGACCTATATGCCAAATACATTAGCCCATTGTGGATTGCTAAAATTTATGAGGATAACCCTCATGTGGAGCTTGCGTTTGCTGATGCAAACACTGATAGGTTTCGGGGATGTTGATGAGGAGGTGTTCCTCTTTCAGGGCCAGTGCATTGAGATTATGTTGGCAGATGTATACTTTCTTACTAGGCTCCCTATGTTGGGAGTGGTTGGTGACTTGGCACCTATGTTTTCTCGGAGGGAAACATTGGAGGAGTTGTGTGATCGACACTGTTACACTATGGTGTACATGTGTGGCTCCTACATCCTGATGTGTGACATCGAGGATTTGTCCACATGGGCAGTGGGGACCTTATTGCAGTGTATCTTGGGTTCCATGGGGAGCCAAAAGATCTCTAGTGGTCAGCTACAACTAGCAGATCATGCTATAGGTGGCACATACTATGCATGGGGCCAAATGTATCTGCAGGATGTTCAGCTTCAGCTGAACAAGTTGAATACTACTAGCGCTAGTTTTTGTTTTGGTGCCTTCCTGTGTGCTTTATTTTTTGAGAAAGTACCTACACTTCTTCCTCATTGGGTTGTGCAGGACAGTGGTCCATGAGAGCCATGGATGTAAAAATGGTGTTAGATGATGATCTGATAGGGTGGCAGTAGAGTGGGCTGCTTCTTTACTAAGGAGCTATTGGAGTAGTGGTGCTAGCTTCCTGTAGTGATTGAGGAGTACTTGTATGTGGGTATGGACTACCAGGGAGACCCTGAGATGTCCCAACCTCCTGGCCAGGCTTGGGGACCAGCTGGTATGTATGCATGATGTTTTTATGTTCATATTTATACATAGCTCACTAGCCTTTTCAGCGACAGACCGCAGAACGGTCTGAAGTCTCACCCGAAGTGATCTTGGATGGGGTGGCTAAAGACTCAAGTGTCTTCCACTAGGTTCTGTAGCATCCTGGGGTCTCGCGACTCTTCTTAGCCAGCAGGATCTCTCTGCAGTGGTGACCTTTCTTATTTGCTGGCCTCGGGTTTACTTGTTATGTACCAACAAAACCCCTAGCTCACGGGCCCTTTCGATGACAGACCACAGAACGGTCTGAAGTCTCACCCGAAGTGATCTTGGATGGGGTGGCTAAAGACTCAAGTGTCCTCAACCAGTTTCTATAGCATCCTGGGGTCTCGCGACTCTTCTTAGCCAGTGGGATCTCTCTGTAGTGGAGACCTTTCTTACTTGCTGGCCCTGGGAGGGAGTGATCTCTTATCGCATCGCTGCCTCTAGAGAGATGCACAAACTATCTCCTTGACTACCCTCTTATAATGCGATATCTTCTATAGTAAGACTCCAATATGGCTCTCACGGTCCAAAGGCTCCTCTCTTAGTATAATAGTTAAGCTAAACAACCTCACTTAGAATCCTATAGTCTAATATGCTTAACATCACTATGCTCAACTTGCTGAACTAATATGTAGAAATCACTTAACACTGTAACTGCAACTATCGTGCATCAAGCACTGATAACTCATATACAGAAGACTTAACAGATTCAACTCGTGGTTATTATTCCCTGCTACTGTAAACTAAAGATAGCATACATTCACTCAATAATTGATAGTAAAGTTCATGTAATGAATGATAGATAAAAAATAAGTAAAACACTATCACATGAAATAGTCACACAACACAGATTTTATGTGGTTCACCTCCGAGGGGGAAGCTACGTCCACGAGAATTGGTTTTTATATTATATCTTGAGAGGGTAAACACAGTTCCACTACAACCTAATATGCAGCTCAAGATCTTCTGGGAAACTCCGCACACACAGCCGGGAGCGTTTCTCTCTTAGATCTCTTCTCTTATATTTCCTTCTCTTACAATATACTCTTCCTCTCTCTCTCTCTCTCTCTCTCTCAATCCTTGCGGATTGTTACATACATGCTCAAGGATCCGGCTACTGGTTACAGTAAGATAATACAGATGGAATAATGGGACCAGAGCTCAACTCTTACAATACTGAGACACTAGAGACACTTAACTAGCTAAATGACTCAATGGCTAACCTTCTATAATACAAAATACATGCTTATATAGGCGGTCGAAAGGTCTCACCTTTACAAAACTGTGGGCCTTTCCCAACAGTAACCCAAAAAACCTAACTGTGAAAGTAGGCCCAGTTGTACTTTGAGCTACCACTTTCCTTCACACCACAGCTTTCTGCAGTCTTCCATGCTTCCCGACGCTGATCATGGGTATGGGCGCCGCTTCCTCGGTTGCTCCCCTTCTGTCCTTCGTCTTCAATACCTCGACCCATTGCTCCTTTTCCTTTATGAGGGTACTTGAGCCCTCCTGTCTTCGTCGTTTCCTTGAATGCAGTGGTTGAGCTCTCTCTTCTTGGCCTCTCAGGTACTATCTTCTTTGACTTCCCTATTCCGATGTAGCAGCTTTTCCTGTAGCTAAGGGACCCTGCTCCAACATGATATGATCACCGCTATTCACAGCCTTCCTTCAGAGTTGACTGGTGTGATGAGGAAGATGGGGATGGCTTGTGAGCACTTTCAACGGGTGACAAGAGGAGATCTTCTTGCAGAGGATGAGTCCTCTGAGGAAGATGATGACATTGAGTCGGATGATGAGTCTGCGTCGGATTAGTAGCCTAGTGGGGTTGTCCCTAGTGCGTTGGTGCAATTAGGGGTTTTTGTGTCGCTATTTATATTTTGCCGAGAAAGCATTTGTGGCTTCTCATTTTGTATTGGACATGTTTTGAACATGTGACTTATCTATTTATCTATATATCTTTTATGCACGTGGATGCGCTTTTATGGTTTTATTATGTGAGTCTTTTTATGATGATGTGGAATGCAAATGTCTATGTGATGTATTGTTACACTTGTGTGTGTATTTTTAGACATAGGTATGCATGATATTATGGTTGTATGTTTCCTATATGTGGTTATTGATGTGCCAATTTAGAATATCATTAGCCATTTGATCTGCGACACTATTGAGGTTTCTGGGAACATGTGTGAGTGTGATGGATTCAAATGTTCTAACCATCTATTTAGTGCGTAGGTACTTTCTAAAGAGGTGGGGATCCCATACTTGATAGTTGTTGTTCAACTGAGAAACAAGCAGGCGGGAGTCTAAGAAGACATCGAGATGGTGAATTCCTAACTGAAGAGTGGTGGCCAAGAGGCCATTTACAGCATCATATTCATTCTGGTTATTGGTTGTGGTGCCCATGAATATTCCATCGATATGGATCAACTCGTGCTATGGGGCGTAGTTTACCCATGTAGCCGAGGCGAGGTTGGGAGACCATCTTCTTGCTCCATATGCAAATCCCATATACCGGTTTGAGGTGTGCTCCATCTGAAGCAATGAGAGGAAACAATACATAAGACTCAATTTTGAAAAACGTGTAAAACAAAAAGTAAAGGAAAAACTATAATACAAGTTGTAACGTTGTCACTCAAAGGGGTGACATTAGAGGGAAATTCATTTGGAATTTCTAGGGATCAGCGGTCATTCCTTTGTGTGACACAATGAATCCTTGTAGACGGCCCATGGGGACACAGAAAACACACTTGAAAGGGTTCAAGTGGATTTCATACTTGTGACATCGTGAGAACACTTGTCGCAGGTCATCTATATGTTGTGGTTTATTCTGCGACCACGCGATGAGGTTGTCGGAACAAAACAACATAATGTGAATGAGGTCGCGGAAGCAATGTGTCATGGCACACTGGAAGGTGGCTCCAACATTTTTTAGGATAAAGGGCATGAATCGATAAGTGAATGTGCCCCATGGGGTTGTGAATGTCATCTTATAACAGTCTTCCTTCCGGATTTGGATTTGGTTATATCCTAAAAAACCATCCATGAAGGAAAATAATTCATGTTCGGCACATGCATCGATGATCTGCTTGATGAAGGGTGTGGGGAAGTTGTCTTTGGGACATTCCCCATTAAGGTTGTGGAAGTCTATGCAAACCTGAATGGTACCCTATTTTTTATTCACGGGAACAGGATTAGAAACCTAGGTGGTGTATGCAATGAGGTAGATGAAGTCGGCTGTGCGCATCTTCTCTATCTCATCTTTAACCGCAACCACTTTGGATGGATGGATGGGCCATTTATTTTGGCATACGGGAGCCACATCTAGCCATGTGTTGATGTGGTGTTCCACGATGGATGGATCTAAGCCAGGAATTTTAGTGTATGACCAAGAGAAAATGTCATAGAATTCTTGGGAGAGAGCTTTGTAGGCATCAACCTCTTTCGGGGAGTAGGATGCCCCTAGCATGATTTCTTCAACAATCTCATAATTGGTTGAGATGTCGATTTTAATGGTTGGAAAAATGTTCACCATATTCCCTTCTTCGAAGGAATCTAGTGTTGGGATGGGATTCTTGAACCAGTCGATCTTCCCATGGATGAAATCTTTCATCTCCATGGAAAACTGGTCAGACTGCGACACAAGTTATTCGGGGAGGAAGAACGAGCGATGGTGCATGTCATCCCATGGGTATTCTAGGGCGGTCAGAGCTTCAAGTATCTCCTCATTGTTCATGAAGCAACGAAGAGACATGTTTGATGGACCATTGTTGGAGGTGGAGATAAGTGGGTCAGTTGAACTGGACATCATGTAGATGGACATGGTGTTTGAAGAAGGTAGTGGAGGGTGTACTTCTTTGATCAAGGTGATCTCAGACTCAAGGGAATTTTGACGGAGGCCATCTAGAGCCATTTGAAATTTGGGCAGGTCCTAGAAATGGTGAGAGTAATGGCCATACAAGCCGCAAAGGGTGCAAGCATGGTTTGTTCTCAATGCCTTGTTCCTAACTATTGGTGCGGTTGGGAGTTCAACCACGGGGATGTTTTTGTTTGTATCCATGGCATCTAAATGCACATGGATCATTGGGATTTCAAGGAAATTCTGAGTTGGATATCCCTATTGCTCGTAGACGATGTGAGGTGGAACTTATTGTGGCTCTGTGGTGGCTTTGGGATTCTTTCCCCTAGCCCTTTTTGGGTGGGGCGGTGCAGGTGTGGGTGCAGTGATTGGCTTTTGCGGACCGGGTGGAGGGTGAGACTCAACCGCGATGGGTTACACCAAGGTTAAAACAACCTGGGGCATTGTTGGTTGAGTTGGTGGATCAAGATACCACATTGGAATTCCCAATGTAAAGTTGGGTAGGATTAAGGTGGCCATGACCTGCTTGCTCATGACACCGGGTGGAGGGAAGAGGAAGGGAATCGTATGGACTGGATATGAGCCCAGATAACTCCCGGTTGGTTGCATGTGGGGATGGTTGCGGCTGGGTGTAATGCTGCTACTGCAAGTGATGTTGTGGCTGCTGTTGGTGTTGCGGCTGCAGACGATGTTGTGGTTGTGGTTGGGGCTGCAGCTGCGGTTGCTATTTGGGTGCAACAATGCTGTATGAGACCATGCACAAGTCCACAGTTTCATTTTGTGTCGGTGGTGGTGAGACTAATGGGAAAGGAGCTGTCATGGTGGTATCGACAAACAGTCCAGGGCCCACATTCAACAATGGGGAGGCTGGTGTGTTGTCAACCATAGTTTTGATTGCAAGGACGACATTAGCATGTGTAGGCATCGCTTGTGGCTCAATAGTGGTGATGGTTGGGATAATATTAGTGGGTGCCATTAACCCTTGTAGATCATGATAAGTGAGATGATCAACCGTCACAATATTCCCTTCGTGGGGGGACATCATGAGACGGAAGGCAGTTGATGTGACTGCTCTCATGGCATGCATATAACTTCTCTTGAGAAGAATTTTATAGTCCAGTTGAGTGTTGACAACTTCTATGTCAATCAACACTATCTTCCCAGCTAATGTGATGGGGACATGGGGAAGGATTCCTTGGGATTTAGTGGGATGTCCATCATAATCCCACAGAGTTGTGGAGGATGGTTGTAAAATTGGTGATTCGAGTTTTTACCAGACTAGGGTGGACATAATGCATGTGGATGCCCCCTCATCCACTATGCACCGATGCACAACCAAATTCCGAATGGACACTGAGATTTGAAAGGTGATGGTTGATGGCATGTGTGGTTATCCATTCTCTATGTCAAATGTGATCAACTTGGAGTCGGAGGGGTCTACTACCCCAAGGGTGGCTAGTAAGGATTTCCACTAGGTTGGGCATGTTTTAAGTACCTCAAGAGTGGACATGGTGGTTGGTGTTTGGGGCAAATCATCAACAATGCTATAGCTAACTGTAGCTCTAGCCGTAGCGTTATTGGTAATCCTACGTATGGGGGGGAATGGGAATGGGGGTAAATAAAGAGGTAGGTTGATTGTTTTGGATGTTGATGCCACTGATGTGTTAGCAGGTTCGGTGGTGGTATCGTACTAATTCTGTTGGGTTTGCAAGTTGACGTCTTCAGTTGTCATGGCTAGCAAGTGGTGAACACTTGTTTCGGCCATGGGAGGTGCCCCTGGAGCGTTGGGATTGGGTTGGAGAGGAGGTGCGGTTTCCACTAACCCTTGGATCGGTAGTGGGTTTTGAAGCACCATAGGAGGAGGTCCTTGTGGTGCCGGGTTGGGTTGGGCTTGATTTGCAGCATTGGAATCCTGTTGGACCTTGTTTTGAATGGCCTGCTTAGCTCGACCCATGAGGGGACACTCAAATGTGTAGCGCCCATAAACATCATAGAGTGTGCATGGTTGGTTTGTGCACAACAGGGCATTGCCTCTTGGTGCATTCTGTCGTGGGGGGTTTTGAGCTGGCTAGTTTGCCGCGGCATTATTGGGAGGGTTCGGTTGTTGACTGCCTCCCTGTGGTTGGTTATTTCCTTGGTCGTGGGGCCGATTATTTCTAGCTTTCCCTTGTTGATTGTTGGGCGTAGGCTGGTTGGGATGGTTTTGTTATGCGAACAATTGTCCCAATGGAGTGGGTGGAACAGGAGCGGGGGCTTGAACTAGCTGCACTGGTGGTGCATAATAGATTTGTGGGGGTGGTGGTGCCACAAATGTGGGCATTTTCCCCACATACCACTATGTTGGCCAAGCCATGGCTTGAGTCTACTGTAGTGGTGTAGGTTGTGCAAAGGAAGTTGTTTCTCTAGATTGGGACATCATTCTTGCGTAGTCCGGAGCTTGGTTTTGGTAAGCAACATTAGCAGTGTTGCTTGGTTGTGATGGAACTGCAGGTGGGGTCGGTCGGTGTTGTGGATGTTGGGAGACCGATCCTATGATGCCATATGTAGCATGGGATGCCCATGGTGCATCGCGGTAGGAGGTACTTGGGTGGGGAGCGTCTGAAATGACAGTGTACAAATATCTAGACTGAGCGTAGATCAGGTCAAACTATTGAGCTTTTAGTATGGCCTCTTCTTTGGATTGAGGACGTTCAGATGCAACATCCTTTGCTATGGGTGGGAGCAAGGTCTTAAGGAACCAATCCAAGATCATGTCATCAAGTTGGATTTTTCATAGGCTATGGCATCACCGCCACTCATGGATATGGTCAATTATATGAGTGGTATTGTTTTAACGATAGGATAACAGGATCTCCACCCCCTTATCATATCTGATGGGGAGTTGGAAATATTGTAGGAACATGAAGGCTAGGGAGTTGAAGTACGGGTATTTGGCCTGCGGTAGCTCAATGTACCATTTGGCCGCAGCACCTGTGAGGGTGCATTGGAATATCCTCATTCTGATGGAATCGTCTACGATGTTGTTTGACGAGCACCATAGATGGAATGTCATTATGTGGTTTTGGGGACATTCCCCTGCTTTGCCTTCAAACTTGGGGATGTCTAATGGTAGCTTACTTAGCATGGGTGGCCAGAAAGCTTGGTGGCGGATGGGGTCATTTGTTAACCAAGCCAAATCAGGAAAGTTAAGATGAGCCATGAATGGTAGATTTGACCCTAGGTTGATGTGGGATGGAGCTGCGCTAGTGGTGGAATTTGCAGGTGCATAATGCATCTGCACAGCTGGGGGCACTTGCAATGGCACCAATGAGGATGGTCCAATGCCCCCAAGTGTTGTGGGGGGAATAGTATGGGTGGTGAGGATATTTCCCCCATGTATGATAGTAGGGGCAATGTAAGTGGATGGTTCACTGCCCCCCTGTGTGGCAGGAGGGGTAGTGTGTGTGGACTCGGCCACTGCCCCCATGTGTTGCAAGTGGGCCAGCTTGGTTGGTCACTATAGGTGGTGGAAGCTGACTAATGATAGTATACATGACTGTGCTTGGGTCAACTGTAGGGTTATTGGTGACAGGTTGTGGTGTGGACATGGGTCCACTTGCTAAGGTTAGGCTAGAAAATGGATCCGGGTTGGCACTAGCCATGGGGCTTGATGGTGATGTATGGAGGTTTGGTTCAGACCAATATGGGTCTGAATTAGAATCAAAGGCTGTGTGGCCTTCTGATGGTGTGGAATATCATTAAGAATGGTTTCAATGGTGTCGATTGAGTGTTCCAAATTTTGGTGGTTCACCTCTTAGTCATGAGGAAGAGCGTGAGGGATCAATTGTGATGGTTGTTTATCAAAATGATGGGAATGATGTTTGGATCCTGGTTTTAGTGTATTCCTATTGGATGTAGGTGGTCACTTAGCCACCAAGAATGTCAGAAGATAGCGCTTGGCTTTTTCCTCACAGGTGTTTCTACTCAATTGGAAGGGGTCGTTACCCATTTCACTTGGCAATTCCTCTCAGCAGCTAGCTACTTTGGGGTTCCTGTGGTACTCCTCACAATGAGTTTCTGAGTAGAGCCCAAGTACTTCCCACAGTTGAAGCAGTTAGGGACTTATGTCTTCAAAGACTGCAGATTTGTTTATACTTAGTGTAAATTAGTAAATTTTAAGGCTCTCTCAGAGTCATGAACGGATTTGGGTTAATTACTTGGCATGGTGTATTTATTTTTTTGTTTTTATATTATTTGGTATGCAAATGGTTTATGAATTCATCATATTGTGGTTGTGTATGTAAGCATTGGATAATCAGAAATTGTGAACAAATATAATTTTTAACCCTGAATGTTAATGGCCTAACTAGATGACTACCTCACACTGATATTCCTCTTCAACCAAGAGAAAGTGCTGGGCTCTCAACATAATGGGACTAAGCCCATCTGTAGATCCTTAGGTCACCTCTTGGACGTAAGGTTGGTGAATAGGGAAGACACTTAGCACCATGAGAATCCATCCTTCTCTACCCCCTCTACCTTCCAGGTCATCTAGTTTTAATGGTTTGGAACAATATTAGTGGAGTGCCTAGATCTATACGAGCTTGCCCTTCGTCGTATCCCAGAATACCCCGGAGGGTGATGACTAAGTAGAGGAGGAAGGGTGAACAAGATAGTTAGTTTTAGGTTGATTTTAGTTAAGCTATATTCATTTGATCAAGCCATTAAAATTTACTTGGAATTTACACATTGTTTGTAAAAGAAATTGCAGGAAATTAAAACAAGAATTGAAATTGACTTGCAGTGCTGGACAAAGGTAGCTAAGCCACACGGACAGTCCATATGAAACTGAAATTTAACTCCTATTGAACTGAAATTGAAGCTCTGTTTGACAGACCACACATTTCTGATCAAATCTGGCGAGGGGGCCGCAAGATTTTTTCAGAAACAGGAAAGGGGGTCGCACAGAATTAATAGACAATCGTGGTTTGTGATTCTGAGTGAATTCACACTTATCAGGGGATTAAGTGCACCCTGGGCGTGCTTGTTTGGCCATTAAGTGCACCCTCACCTCATGTTCAGGCCCAATAAGAGCGACCTGCCCCGAATTTGGGGTTTTTTGAGATCCAGAGTTAGATACGACCGATAGTAACCTCTACTGTGGCCAACCTGACTCGAATGTGCCTAGCAGAGGCTTCAACACTACTAATAACTAGAAATAAACTGAATTTAAACTGAATTTAACATGCAATTTGAAAAACTAGGGAAAAACTTTAAAAACTTGAAATTTTAAAAATTTGGCCCAGGGATCCTATGGGATCGACCTGGTATGGTCGCTAGTTCTTTAGCAGGGATTTCTCCTTGCTACAAGGGTAGGAATGGCCCCCTTCTCTCTATAGGACAGAAGGGTAGGTTCTTGCATGGATAAATGCTGAAAATAAAAATGGAATGTAAAGGATAGTAAGGAAAATAAAGCAAAGCAAAGAAGGAAGAGAAACAATGGTGAACCCCTAAGGTTAGGGTTCTACTTCCAAAGACCTGCAAACAATGACTAAACTACAAAAAATAAAAATACCTGCAAAACAATGTTAAACATAAACCTGTAAATGAAAACATGGGTTCAAAAGCAAAGAAGACTAAGAAGAAAATGCAAGAAAGACAAGTTATACCTTCTCTTTGGGTGGAAATGGGCCACCATGCCCTAACTTATGGAAGCACCTCTCTTGGATGGGGGAGCTATGGCTCAATGAAGATGGAGGAGAGGGAGTGTGGGTGGATTGAGAGACAAAGGGTCTCAAGTCATCCATGGGTAGCATAATAGTATGCAAGGGAGAAGTGTTTTGAGAGTGACCCCCCACCCTCCTTTTATAGTTTTTTTGGGGTTTTATGGTTTTAAGCCCTTGGTCTGGGCTTTAGCCCCTTTTTTGGGATTTTATCCCCTTCCACCCTAATTTTAGCTCCTTCTAGGGTTTTATCCCCTTTTTGGGGGCTTTAGCTCCTAGGAGAGTATTTTGGGCTCCTTTTTGGGGTTTTTAAGCCATTTTCTTCATCCTTAGGCTATTTTTTAGGGTGTGGGGGTCTAATGGAGGGTGGTGAGATGGTGTCCTTGAATGGTAGAGGTCATGGAGAGCTGAGTGGGGGATTTTTGGGTTAACACAGTACACCAGTATTGAAGGTTGCAGATCTAGAGAAAGATTTTTTGGTGTGTACTGATGCATGCAGACAAGGGCTTGGAGGATTCCTTATGCAGGACAACCACGTGATATGTTATGAGTCAAGGAAGCTAAAAGAACATGAGAGGAACTATGCCACCCATGATATAGAGCTTGTAGCCATAGTGCATGCTCTCAAGTTGTGGAGACATTACTTGATGGAAAAAATATTTGAGCTTAGGACATACCATTGTGGTCTCAAGTATTTGTTTGATCAGCCTAGTCTGAATGCTAGGCAAGCAAGATGGATGGAATGTTTATGTGAGTTTGATTTTGAAATCAAGCACATAGAGGGAAAAGAGAATAAGGTAGTTGATGCACTTAGTAGGAAGGTACATGAAATGCATGTGGCATCTCTTAGTATTTGCCAATCATATTTGAGGCAACAGATTGTTAATCATGTTGCCGGAGATGAATTGTATGAGCAAGTAAAAGATAAATTGCAGCAGCAAGGTCTTGAGAAGAGGTATAAGGGATATAAATTGGAAGAAGATGGACTTCTTATTTATAAAGGAAGAATTTATATTCCAAATGTAGTAGATTTGAGCAGATTCGTTATCGATGAAATCCATCAAACTCCGTATTCTGGTCACCCAGGGTACCAGAAGACAATTGCTACAGCTAGAAAGCAATACTTTTGTCCAGGAAGGAAAAAGGACATGGATGAATACATTCCAAGGTGCATGAAATGTCAACAGGTAAAGGTTGAACATCAACATTCAACAAGCTTGTTGCAGCCTTTGCCAATTTTGGAATGGAAATAGGAAGTTATTTCCATGGATTTTATTACGGGATTGCCGATGACTTGGAGACAACATGATTCCACCATGGTTGTGGTAGACAAGTTGACAAAAGCATCACATTTTATACCGGTAAAGTCTACGCACAAGAATGATGACATTGCAAATATTTTCATGAAGGAGATTTTCAAATTGCATGCATTGCCGAAGGCAATAATATCTAACAAAGATGTCAAGTTCACTTCCAATTTTTGGAAGGGATTGTTTGCGGACTTGGGTACAAAGCTAAACTTCAGCACTGCATACCATCCTCAGATAGATGGGTAGATAAAGAGATTTAATTAGGTGCTTGAAGATATGCTTCGTATGTATGTGATGGACAAACCAACCAAGTGGGAAGATTACTTACACTTGGTAGAGTTTGCTTATAACAAAGGACATCAGGCATCCTTGGGGATGAGTCTGTATCAAGCTTTATATAGAAGAAGGTGTAGGACACCAGTGACTTGGGATAATCTAGTGAACAGGGTTGTGCTTTGACTAGAATTGCTCAAGGAAATGGAGCAAGAGGTTGTAAAGATCAAACAAAATCTAAAAGTAGCACAGGACAGGAAGAAAAGGCTATGCGGATAAGAATAGGATGAACAGAGAGTTCAACGTTGGGGATCATGTTTACCTTAGAGTAAAAGCAAATAAGAGTTCCTTGAAGCTTGGAAGTTTTGCCAAGCTATCACCTAGGTATTGTGGGCCATTTGAAGTGCTTGAAAGAATACGGCCTGATGCATATAGACTTGCATTGCCTACTAGTACTAGAGCTCATAATGTTTTTCATGTTTCTTTGCTTAAGAAATATGTACATGATCCTAACCATGTGATAAATTGGGATGTGATTTAGGTGGAACCCGAGGGAGAGTTCCAAATCGAGCCAATCCGCATTCTTGACAGGAAGGTCACAATGCTCCAGAACCGAGCCATAGGGTAGGTAAAGGTGTAATGGGAGCACTACGGACCTAAAGAGGCCACGTGGGAGCTATATCATGCCATGCGATTGGCACATCCATTTTTGTTCAATTCTGCCGAACACTGAGGCAGTACCAGTGTAGAATTTTGTTCAAATTTTGTAAAGCATTGAGGATGGTGCTATTGAAGGGGGAGGGAAATGTAACACCCTGGTTTTCACCCCATTTGCATTAAATATGCATGATACATATATATTGTAAATAATCAAGGTGCGGAGCTAAAGGCAAAGGCCCCACCATGGATTTGGTTATGTTATGTTTCGGATAGAAATTGTCACCGATGGTATATCGGGACATGCGACATACATATTAAACTGTGGCATCATGTAACTATGCATTTTTAATTAAATAACCCAACCAGCTATGTTCTCTGTAACCAAATTGATAAGGGGCATGATTCCTAAGAATAAGGAGGGGGGGGAGTGCTAAATCTTGAGCCATGGGGAAAAATCCATGTGTCACCAATATTTTTCTCACCTTCCCTTGTCTCATCCAACCACCACCTTAGTTATTATATTGTTAGTTGGGGCAGCTATCGGCTGGCAGAAAAACCACTACTACACCCACACCTACTCTCTCTCCACGACGTGCCTTTTGGGTTGCAGATGGTCTCTCCACTATCCTGATTGTGAGTCTGTTCATTTTTCCGTCACACTGAGAAGATTCAAAAGGGGCCTGCAATTCATTGATTAGGGTTGGTTCTCCTTAGCCTCACGGATTTTTGGCTTGTGGTTCTGTGGGTTGCATCATTTTCCCTCACGTTTAGATTGGGAGCCTGTTCCTTTCCCATTTTTGGTCGGTGTAAGTTCTCTAGAAATTTGTATTGGGGATTGTGTGATGTCGTTTCATGGATGTTTGTGGGCTATTGTTTTCCATGATTGTTGGACTGTGTTTTTCCCGTGTGATGATGTAGGTTGCTATGGAATCGTTTTGGCCACGATAGGGCCAAGAATGATTCAGGGAGTTGTTTTCCCCTGTTAAAGATTGAATAGCTGTTTTGCTACATGCATGCAGTGACTTTGTCTTTGAACTGCATTGGAGTGGTGAATGAGGGCCTAATGTGCTTGATAAACCTGGTGTTTTGGGAACCACACAAATAGAGCTAGTGGGATGGCTTTCTTCTTCACAACCCCTGAATAGCACTGGAAGGGAGATCGGGGTCTGAGGGACTGCATTGCAGAGAAAGGAGTAATTTCCTTGTGTTGGGTGTGTGTGGGTGTCCTAGAATCTAGGCTGGTTCTTGTGTGAGTGTCCTTAGCTCTTCAATGAGCTCACCAGCTTAGCATTTATCCTTTCCCATCTCCTGGATGGCCTGATAAACCCAACTATGTTGGCTTGGCTAATATGTTGTTTGCCTAATAAACCCAACTGTGTTGGCTTGGATGAACTATGTACCCTTGTGGTGTTGTTATCCTTGGCTATGTGTAAGCCTGTTAGTTCCTTATTCCTTGGGGAATCATGCCCGGCTCGGGGGTGGCAGCGTTGCTAAGAGATTAAGGAGCACGCGGGCCTATGGTTGGGTGGAACGTTGGAGGGACGTAGCTGGTTGCAAGACAAGTCCTTATTAAGATAGGTATTCTTGCCTGACTTCTGTCTGCAATAGTATTTACCATTGATGAATGATAATGTACATAATGAATGTTGAATTGTATATGAATTCATGTTGTTTTGCTTCCGCTATCTATACAAATGAATAATGCATCGTAGTATGTTCCATTTTTAAGCAATCTTGTTACAGTATTATATGTATGTATCTTCACGTTCATGAGGCTAGATGCCTGGATGATTAATGTATGGTAGCGTCCTCTTCGTCGGTCAGAGGGTCGGGGACGTTACATGCTTCTGGTGGGAACTCCACGACTGAGCCTTTGATGGCTTCAGTGAGTGAAATCATGCTTTGTTATATGGCCTTAATTTCCTGTTCCTTTTCTCTAAGGAGGGTCTTGCATGTTGTCACCTTTCTTTTCTGCTTGGTCTTCTGATATGAAACTTCATTTGCTCTGAGGTGTACCTCAGTCGCAGCCACCTGCTAGACAACATAGACTTCATCCAGCATGATTTTAAAGAATTCCATGTTTAGTACCTCAAACCTATGGATAATATTGTTGAACTCAAGCGTCCCTTTCTCCATTACTCGTTCTTGGATTTCTATTTTTATCGGCGACACCAAATCTGGTGTTACTAACGGGATACTGGGATCCATGTCGTAATTTTCAAGCTAAACAATGGATTTAACTTTGTTTACATCCTTGGTCAGCTGGTTGATATGCTCGGTGAGCTAGTTGGTCACTCGCAGTTGTTTCTTACTTATTCCTTTCAAGATGGACTTTGAAACCTCTACAATGGCATCGGAAAATAATTTGATATCCTCGTCGACTAAGTTGACTGTGTTATCCATTTTGTCTTATTTCCTCTTCTTTCACTGTGGCTCATGCACCTCTTCTTGGGATTTCTTCACCTCCTCATTAGTAGGTGTTCTATCATAGTCATCATCCTTATCATCATCATCATCATCATCATCATCCTTTTTGTGCACACTATCATCACCATCACAGCTCAGCATTTGATTTCCTTGGAAATCGCCTCTTTCATTTCCTTGCCTATAATATTGGTCATGACCATGACCATTCAGTTGGTCATTTCCTTGGCCCTCTCCTTGGCCACCTCCCTAGCTATCTCCTCCACGGTTTCCTCCTTGGTCCATATTCTCCCTAACTGGGTCACACCATTTTGTCGGCCAGTCCTGGACGAATGTGTCCACATCATCATTAATGATCACAAACCCTTCCTGGTGCGCTTGCTTGGTCAGGTCCTTGCTTGGCTCCAGAATAATGTGATGACCACCAGCCTGAAAATTTATAAATGTAGCATACCTTTGCACTATCATTTCATGTATTATATGTGACCATTCTATAACATCGTGCAACGCCTCATCGTGAAGAAAGAACTCGATCTTATTATCAGTTTGGTGAATCTTTTCCTCCTTGTTCTCCCAGAGGTTCTGATACTTTGTGCCAAGACAAAGCACTGGGACATCCATTGGCTAGTAGTTCAGTCGATCATACCACAGAACAAATGAAAGTAGAATGAGAAGCCAGGAGTAGTGAAACTTAGCTTTAGGTTCATCCTAATCCTGCTCTGCATCCTCTATGATCTCATTTAGTAGGAACTGTGACCAGTTGAAGATTACTCCTTGTGTGCACTATTATACTATTTCTACTTCCCTTGCAATGCACTCGGTAGGTATCATATTGTGCAATAGTTTACAAGATAATATTATGGCTGCAAACCTTACCATATTGTCTTTTATGGGGGCCATGAGGAATCCCCTACCTGCACGCTGAAATTTATACTTTTGCTTCATCTTGGTGGCATCTCATTTCTAGCACAAATATGGCGCAGGGTCCGGTCTGACCTTCGACAGACCCGTTATCAGTGAGATGAGATCAATGTTGATAGGGTAGGGTTAGTCAAGCCATAAACATCCTCTGTGAAAGAAGATGATGAGCTACTTCACATATGTGGTTTCCTGTATGATGTACCCAAACTGCGGCATGAGCAATAAATTTAACAAGCCCATGCTATCGACATCACTAGCCCACTCCATTGACAGTAAGATTTGGGGCTCATTTAGCGTGATTTAAACCGTAACCATGTAGTTCCTTCTCTAAAATCCCACTTGCTTGCAGCTATCACAGTCCTCAAACTGCAGCTTGGTGATCTTCGGCACTATGTCCATCAAGAGGGGCATGCTGTTAGGGATCCTGTGTGTCACTAAGGTGGTGTGTGCTTTCTTTGGGAGTCACACTACTTGCACATTGGCTCTCATTTTCCAAACATATTGGGGAAAGTGTTATTCTTCCTCGATGGCACTAGCTTCTCTGTGTGGTGGTGAGTATGGTTCATCCTCCATAGGGATTTCTTCATGAACCTTCTGCTTGTTCTTCAAAGACTTTGGCACCTTTCCTGGCGGTATGGAAGTGCCTAGAATATCTGTATTCTAGATGAAAAGTGATGGTCCTACAACTATGGAAAATGTGGGTGGATTCAGGATTGGGGCCACTGCTGGGGACGAACCGGGCATGGGAGTGGTCTATGGATTTCTTCTTACCATTGTCTCTAGTTCTTGTGGCTATTTTACTTCTGGTGATACAATTTCCTCTTCAATTGGACATGAAAGTTCAATGGTTACATCTGATATCTCATTGGCACTGTAAATCTCTATGACCATGGGTTTCGTCTCGCTCTTTTACAGTATTTGTTTCCACTAATGATTGGATTTGGTTCTCTCTTTCTCTCTCTATGCACGTAAAAGAGTTCTTAGTGATGAAGCCTTATATTTATGGAGGTGCACTCATGCCTCATGTGATTAATGCAGTGGCAGATTGACATCGTGTCGATGACATGGGCTTCTTGATTGACACATTCCTCATTAACTCATATACTCGAGTTCTATGTTGTACCCGTCAGGGAAGTTATGGTAGTTATGACAAGGATGGTTGATGGGACCAAAAAAAAAGTTGTCATTCTCCTTTTATCTGATCGAATTAATGGTGCTTAGCAGTCATAACCACCTCAATATTTTTTGGATATTCACTCTTTAATGTTGGCTATTTTTTCATTCCCTCTTTTTCCTGTGCTTTTTCTAATTGTGTCGCAGACGTGCGACAGAACAATTTCCTTGTGTTCTCTTCTCTCTCTTTTTTTTTCTTTCTCACATGGTGTAATCTTAGCCAGGCATGCTGTGACCATAATAGTAAGGTTTCAAGTAACTACCATTCACCATACCCGTGGTGTATGTTCCATCTAGTTTGTGTAGTTTTACTGCACCCGCATCAATGATGTGCATGATCAAATATGGCCCTAGCTAATGAATTTTTAACTTCCCTGGATGTTTGAAGAATTTCCTATCATACAACAACATAGGTCCTCTAAATTTGAATGGCTTAACCCGAATATGGTGAACATGCCATGATTTCTACCTCTGCTTCTCGACAATCTGATAGAATCCTGTGATGAAGAGTTCCTCTTCCATCTGAATGAGTTGCGATAACCTTTGCTCGATAGCATCTCTGTTGGTCATCTCTGTTAGTGCAACAATCCATAGGCTCAACACAATGTACTCCACTAGCACAACAACTTCCTATCCATACACCAATCTGAATGGGGTGTTCATTGTCACTCACTTGCAAGTTGTGTGGTATGCCCATAACACAGCTGACACTTTCTGATCCCAATGATCTCAGCGCACATTACATACTTTGGTTAATGCATTCTCTAAAATCTTATTGAAGGCTTCAACCATTCCATTTGCGTGAGGATGATAGGGTGTCATATTATTGTGTTGGATTTGGAAATCTATAGTAAGATCAAAAATTATTTTGTTAACAAACTCCATACCTTGGTCATTGAGTAGAATTTTTGGATAGAAAAATATGGTCAACATATTTTCAAACAAAAACTTTGCCACAATCGCAGTGGTGCAATATTTAACTGGCACGGATTCAACCCATCTGGTTAAGTATTCTATCATAGTGATAATGTAGCATGCACTAGTCCTTTTTCCTAGTAGACTAATTGGTCCAACAAAATCAATGACCCACTTGTCAAATTCTTGAAGTGTTATCTACAACACAAGTGGAATCTCATCATGACATGATGGTTTTCCATTTCTTTGGAAGATATCACAGCACCGACAAAATATCTTCGTATCCATATGTATGGTTGGCCTCCATAGTTATTCTTGTAATATATTGCACACATATTCCTTTCCATCATAGTTTCCTCTAGCGACACTAGCATGTGCTTCACTCATTACCCATGGTCACTCATGGTCGAAAACACATCAACACAATATCTCATATGCTCCCATCTTGTATAAGTGTCCCATAATCAATGTATAATCAGCAACTCTGACAACCAAATTCTTATTCTGGTTAGTGGATAATCCTTCAGGCACATAACCTATTCCAAGGAGATGGATGATAGTGTTAAACTACATATTCTTATCATCCATCATGTGAATCACAAATAGTTGCGCATTGGGAAAGTTATCCTCTAGATTGGTTGGTTCTTCACCACTTTCTACCTATGATAGGTGGTATGGCTCGAAATTCAGTCGACCAAGTTTAACTATGACCTCAAAGTCAAACTATTGAAAAAGGAAGAGCCATCAGTAGATATTTCCCCCCAACACTGGCTTGTTGACCAGGTAATTTAAAGTTGAAGGATTAGTGTACATTTTGAAATGTCCACCCAACAAGTAATGTCAAAACTTCTAAAGTGCATATACCATAGCAAGGCCTTATCTCTCTATCATGGTGTAATTTTTCTCTGTCGTCAATAGTTTTTTGCTAGCAAAAGAAATGGGGTGGTCAAGCGCACCCTCTCCTAGTTGTGTTAAGACAATGTCGAGCACGATAGATGACGCGTCGACATGAACATGGAACTCCTTCTTCCAGTATAGGAACAAAGTATTGTTTTAGTGACCATCTTGTTTTTTAACTTATCTAATCTTTCTTGGAAGGGCTCCATCCACTGAAACTTTACATCTTTGTTCAACATCTTTTCCATAGGTGTAGCGATCTTTGCATATCCTCTGATAAAATTCCTGTAGTAGCCTGTGTGTCCTAGCACTGATCTAAGTTTTGTGACTAATGTGGGTGGTGGTAAGTAAAGGATAATCACAAATTTTGTTGGGTCAACCAAAATTCCATCATGACATACAACATGACCCAACAACACACCAAACGGTGCGCAAAAAATACATTTCTTGGAATTAAGCGCGATCTAATACTAGCAATAGTGGCCTAGTATCATGAGCAAACTCTCAATATGGTCTCTTAATAGACCGAACAAATTCCAATCATTAAAGTAGACCTCAAGAAACTTATAAATAAAATCTTTAAAAGAAGAAACTACTATTCTAGAAAAAATAGCAGGTGCGTTCTTGAGTACAAAGGGCATTACCGTATGCTGGTATCATCCTCATTCTATAACAAAGATCATTTTATGGCAATCCTCCTTCACGATCCTGACTTGATGGTAGCCACATAAGTCATTGATGAATAAATACATGCCTTTCCCTCCGACACTTTCCAATAGTTCATCTGTAACTGGTGTTGGAAATGGATCGTGCATGCATGCATCATTCAGTTTCCTTAGATCGATGCAGATCCTGACTTCACCTGTGGTTTTATTATCCTAGATCACTATAGGGCTGATCCACTCCGATTCCTCAACAAGTTCAATAATTCCTGCATCGAGCATGCAATCCAATTCAGCTTTTATCTTTTCTTTATACCTTGGATTCAACATATAAGGTCATTGTTTAATGGGCTTAGAATCTGGTCTCAGAGGTATTTTCATCTCTCTCGGGTCGCTGAATATTCCCTTCATCTATGAGAAATTGGTCAAAAATAGGTCCTTATACTCATGTAGCAATTCTATGATCTTCGCGACTATCTCTTCATCCCAATAATCTCATATATTGGCGAACTTTGGGTTCTCTGGCGACCTAATGTTTACTTTCTTGATTTTCAACAGCTTAAGGAACTGGTTGCTTGAAATACCACTTCCTTCAACTGCACTTGTAGCCTATGATTCCATGTAATATCCTTGATATGATGTACAGATCATAATATTATCTTGTTGCAATTTGTTTAATCAAAATTTCTGAAATTAAATTAATTCACGGAAAACCTTCTTGGACTGGGAAAATTAGGGAATTCTTCTGGGAATTTTTGCAGGAAAAAGGAGTGAACAATAGGAAGCAACCAAAATAAATTCATATATGGAATTACCTCTCCCCTATCACATTTATATATGGTTGCATTTAGGGTTTAGAATTCGCTCCACGGAAACCTAGTACCACGCTTCTGGGCAGCCAAAACATGAAACTAATGAGGGTAGTTCGCTCTATTTCAATGAGGTTATTTTGGTAACTTACAGATATTTTTTCCATAATTAAAGGTTCTAGACATCTTTCTAAAGTTCTGGATGGTTCTGAGAAAATTGGGATGGATTGGTAGTTTTGGTCAAGGGAAACCCTACGCAGAGGAGGATCCCAAAAGTTTGTACAGCCCCAATGAAAAATGTTTCTTGATATGGGTATGGAAATTTGGTCCTGTTAGTGACCCATAGGAATTAACAAGGCTCAGTTTTAGTTTACAGAACTTGTTTTACATTAGGTTTGGCAAAACTAGTTATTAAAAGCTAGTAATCTAGCTAGGGTCTAAAAGGAGCAGCTAAATCATATAAAATTAATTTTTGTAAAAAATAAGAACTATAAAAGAGGTAAATATCATATTTTTTAACATGTAAACATTCTTCAATCACTTCCCTATCTTGGCATATTTCTTATAGCACTCATTTCTATTGATTTTTCCCCATACATTGATAAAAAAAGGCCTTATTGGAAAAACTAAGACAAGATTATCTATGGGAAGAGATGTATCGACCTGATAAATGTAATTTTCAGAATATTGTAACACTATAAAATAGGAATTACATTATGGACTGACCATTACAATGATGCTCCAAAAATAAGGGGCAGGAGGCACGGATCATGACCAGGAAGGGGCTGTGAGCATAGGTGAAGCATGGGCTTCATTAGAGCTTGACCTAAACCTTATGGAGGATGAAAATAACTCTGATAATCCTGCAATTTCTGCAAGCTATCACTCCATGCATGTAATAGAAGAGAAGGGGATGGAAGGAAAGGGGAATGGAAGGATGGGGCTCATCTCCCAATAGTCTGAGGAACATCACTCAAAAATAATGCTTGCATATGGATTAAGCAATCAAATCATCAACCAAACTGAATAATGGATTTGGAATAATTATTTTATAGAATTGATGTTGACATGTTCAGCAAGTTATTTATATTAGTGACCTGTGAGAATAGGTCACCCATGAGTGGACATACTTTCATTTATTTTCTTTGCTTTTCCTTTTCCTTATTTTTCCTCTTTTTCTTACTTTCCTTCTTTTCTAAACTTTCCTTCTTTTCATACTTTCCTTCTTTTCCTGTTTTATCCTACTTTCTAGATTTATGCTGCTTTTCCTGAAATATTCCTCTTTTCTCATTTTTGGAAACAATTTTTGACTCTAGTGCTTATTTGAATTGGCAAGTTTATTTCCACGTGGTTTAATTGCATAATTAATAAAAGGATGAAATTAAATTAAATACATGCCTCAAAATAATTATTAGCAAGATTTTTCCTAGGAAGAATAATTAATGTCAATTTGAGCCCCTAGGAACTTCATCATGGTCAACACTTTTAATGTCCCAAAATATGGGGACATGACAGTCCTCCCCTCCCAAATATGCTTGTCCTAAATTAGAAGAACTCCATAGTGCTACAAATTTGTTCATCATGTAGGAGAACTACAACATGAATCCATTGTGCAAAAAGGTTGACTTGCTCCATTAAGCCAACATGCAGACAACTTCTCCAAGGAAAAACAATGTTAGGATCACATTTCTTGTATGGCACTCCCATGGATCGAAATACCATCCAACAAAATATGTTAAGCAAAAGAGTGCTTGGATCCCATTTTTCATGCTGCATCACCCCAAACATTAGTAACAAGAAAAAATCAGCATCATATGAAATGTTGGGAAAGATGAAAACATCATCCTTTCCAATGCAAACATGAATCTTTGAGGTCCCCTCAATCAATATATGCAAATCTCCAATGTAGGGATGAATCAAAGAAATACTATACATCCCCAAATATTCCTCCAAAAAGTGAGGCCACAATTCCACCAATCTTTCCATTCAAACTAAGAAGTTCTCATGTGACCAATGCACACAAGGAACAAGTGTGTTATCCATGAAACTCAAGTGACAAGGGTGAGGATACCATTTCCCAAAATTATGCTCCAAAAGAGAGTAATTTTTATCAAAATAAATCATGTTAATGTTTCCATCAAATAACAAGGTAGCATGGCCTCTATGGAACTCAACAGGTGCTCCCCTCTTCATCCAATGGCTCAACTCTCTACCATTAATCCAAGGGTGTAAAACTCCATCAATCGATCCACACATTGAAGGTAAGTGTAGATATGATTCTTTCTTGTCAAAAGTGGTTGCACACACATGCCTTTTCTGATGCTTGTAAATCATAGAAAAATCAACAATATTAAAAACAGTTCTCTTGCAACAAGACATAAAATTTTTACCTTTCAGATTTCCTTCTTCAGTGATCCCTCTATCCAACCATCCAGCGGATGAATTGGAGATATTTCTTGTTGATTTATATGATCTATAATCAGTAATATCTTCTTAAATAGTATCTATATCCCATGGGGACAAATCATGTGTTAGAATAATCAACCCATAACTACCTACCTTAGACATTAATTAATCCATTTTTGTCTTATTTTCCTAGTTTCCTATATTCCACTCTATGCAAGTTGTCCTCCACATGCCATAGAAGTAAAACTTGATAAAACTAAGTCATGGAGTGCATTGGAAACCTCCTAGAAACCATATTTATCATGTCTTCTTTATTCCAAATCCTCCAAAGCACATATCTGCTTTTTCTGCTAAGTTGCCTGTTTTATTGAGAAATAAGGCAAAAGGGAAAGTAAGACTAGGTGTAGTTGACTTGTTTTTTTCCCTCATCATCTTCCATCCTTTTCTCCTAATAAAAGAATGTATGAGTTGTATTTTCATCCTTTATTAGCTTGCATGCTTGACTTTTCCAATTCGTGAGCCTCTAAGTGGATTTGGAAACTGCTTTATGCACCTATGGGGGAGTTGACTAGATTTGGTAAGCCTACTTTTTTAATATTTTGAATGGAATCCTTATGCATTCAAATATATCATGTAATAATATATTTCAGCAGCCTATGACTTCATAACTTTGGCTATTGTACACTTATTCAATACAGATTAGTGTTATGCTCCAATTTCAGTCTCCTTTGTTTGTAATTTTGCATGTTTGATTAGCAATTTTGTGAGTGCAATTGTTCTATCACTTGGGTTAAATTTCTACATTGTATCAAAGCCTTTGTATATCAATTTCTCTCCTTCCATATTTCTATTGCAGGTTCGACATCTTGATTGGGAGCATATTCTGCTGACTGAAGGGCACAATTTCTGAGCTATGGATCAATCTCAGAAGATCATCTTGACTCCATTTAATTTATTTGAATGGAAAGAAGAGATGGAGATACTGTTGAGAGTGAAAGGTATCTATAGGGTGACTATGGAAACTAAGTTAGATCCCAGTGCAGCTACAGAGAAAATTAAATGGCACAACAGGAGGGATGAGGCCTATGGTATTTTGTGTCTGAGCATTTCAAGAGACCTCATCTTCCATCTTAATGGATTGTCATCACCTAATGAAGTGTGGGAGAATATTGTAGAGAATTTTGGTAATATGAATGAGATGAGAGGACATAAAATTTAGAATGAATTTATCTCTTTGATTCCCAGTAGTTTCGAATCCCTACAACTCTACTTTTCCAGGTTTAAAGCCCTTGTTTTGTAGCTAAAATAGTGTGGAATTGAAAAGAAGGAAGAGAAACTAGTTTTGGCCACACGCTCAAACATTGGACCTGACTACTCAGTGTTTGTTTCAACCTTCCATGCCACAAATTTGACAGCTGGAGCCTGGAAGATGCCTAAGCTTGCATAGTTCATGGAATCCCTCACACAAGAACAAGATAAACTGGTGATGATGGGCACCATCAAACCTTCCAAAGACAAAGCTTTGGTTTCTGGAGATTTTAGGGTCGATTCAAAAGGCAAGAAGAAATATAAGAAGGAACCTGAGAAAAAGAGAGACAAGAACAACTCTCAAGAGGAGCCCCAAGATTCCAAGAAGAACTTCTAGAAGAAGAAAAACAAAACAGAAATGAGCAAGTGTGCATACTACAGTAAGGGATTTCATCCTGAGAGCTCCTATATGAAGAATCAAATTGACATGTTGACCCAACTCCTAGAGAATAATAACATCTTCCTTCCCTATTTCTCAAAGAAGAGGGAAGGAGTATCAAATTCAGAGGACAGAGAGAGAGCACATGCTTTGGTTGCTAGCACATCAAGCTCATGTAGCTTCATCATAGAATCTAGAGCTTCAAGACATATGGTTTCGACCAAGGAGTCATTATCCTCTCTTGACATGTTGAAAGGTCCACCAATAGTCTTGGGATATGACTCTCTCACTGACAGTTTGGGGAAAGGAAGGATTGATCTTGACCATGGTAAGTTCAATAATGTGTTGTATGTTCCAGGTATTGCCTCTAACCTCTTGTCAGTGTACCAAATGAATCACATAGGGTCTCAAAAGAAGGTCATATTATCCCATAATTATGTTTAGATCATAGAGATATCAAATGGTAAATTCATTGCAAAATTTGTTCTAGATCACACTTCAAAGGTATACATGTTTTCACATTTTCTACCCTACTCAAACCCCTCTGCTCTTCTGATTCATGCTAATGAGGAAAGCAATCTTTGGCATGAAATATTTGTCCATCTTAACTATAAGTATATTTATGATCTGAGTGAAAAATATATGGTCATAGGGTTACCCAAGATTAAGTTTTCCAAGGGAATCTATCAAGGTTGTATCCTAGGAAAACACCCAGAGCACAAATTTGAGAGAGCTAGTCATGAGAGAACCTTTGCACCTCTTGAGTTGATCAACAGTGATGTTGCTGGTCCATTTCCTCATATGTCAATGAGTGAAGCCAAATATGCATTAACCTTCATAGATGAATTTTCCAGGTATTGTTGGGTTTACTTCCTAAAGCACAAGTCTGAATTTTTTGACCTCTTCAAAGTCTTTAAGGCCTTGGTTGAAAACTAGTCTGGGAGGAGACTCAAGATCCTCAGATCTGACAATGGTGGTGAGTATGTCAATTATAAGTACATTCAATATTGTAAAGATGCAGTTATTCAGATTTAGCATTCAATCCCTTACACACCACAAAAAAATGGTGTTGCTAAGAGAAAGAACAGATCACTGAAGGAGATGGCAACCTGTATGATGGAGGCTAAGAATTTGCCACCAAATTTTTGGGACAAGTCTATAAAATGTGCATCCTATATCTAGAATAGTGTGCCTCATAAAAAACTTGATGGTATTACTCCTTTCTAAGCTTGGAGTGGGAACAAACCAGATGTGACCCATTTCAGGATTTTTGGCTCAAAGGTTTGGGCTAGAATTCCAACTGAAAACAGAAAGAATTTGCAGCCCCAAATCCAAGAGTGCCTATTTTTTGGGTATTATGAAGATTCAAAAGGGTGCAATCTGATAAACTTGATCACAAACAAATCCTTCATTGAAATGAGTGTTCAGTTCCAAGAAGAGCCTTTAGTAGCAGTTGAAGTTGGAGAGTCTTCTTCACCACCAGAACCATTGAATGTAAGTGGAGAGCCAAATGATTTTTCTGATTCTGATATGTATAATAGTGATGATTTAATTGCAGATCCTGACAGTCCTACAAGACCAAAATGGGCAGAAAATACCATTCATACAACTGGGGAACTAGCTGGAAATCCTAGTGATCCTAGGAGGACTAGATCTCAGTTTGAGAGTGCCCTGTGTGTGAAAGACCCTTTGTTTGTAAAGAATCTCTATCTGATGGTTGAATCAGACCCAAATACATATGAATATGGAGCACATGATCCAATATGGAAAAAAACCATGAAAAAAGAATTCAGCACTCTAGAAGAACAACACTTGGGAACTGGTTGATCTTCCCCTAGGGAGGAAAGTAGTTCAATGTAGGTGGGTTTTCAAAACTAAGTTTTCTACTGATGGTTCACCTTTGACATATAAGGAAATATTGGCATCCAAGGGATACTCACAGGTACATGCTATTTACTACAATGAAACCTTTGCACCAGTGGCAAAGATGGACTCCATAAAGCTAGCCTTAGCCATTGTAGCTTCGACTTAGTGGGGGGTACATCACATGGATGTGAAGTGTGCTTTCATAAATGGAGATCTTACTGAATATATTTACATGAAAAAACCTCAAGGTTTTTTTTCTAATCCATATTTTGTGTGCAGGTTAAAGAAATCATTGTATGGGCTCAAGCAAGCTCCCAGGGCTTGGTATGCCAAGATTGATGGCTTTCTGTTGTCATTGAGTTTTGTTCGATGCAAGTCTGATCCTAATTTTTATTTGAAGCTGATTCATGGTTATTTGATGATTATTTTCTTGTATTTGGATGACCTTCTCATTACAGAAAGTTCAAAGAAAGATATCTCCTCCTTGAAGGATGCAATGAACCATGCATTTTCTATGACTAATTTGGGGTTGTTGAGCCAATTCTTGGATCTCAAAATTGCCCAATCCCAACATGGAATAAAAGTATATCATTCCAAGTATGCTTTAGATTTGCTGAACAAGTTCAAAATGAAATATTATAAGCCAAGCAAGACTCCCTTCCTTTCAAGAGTTAAGCTTGAAGAAGCAGGTTCTTCTCCTATGGTAAATAATACATGGTATAGGAAGTTAATTGGGTGTTTTCTTTACCTTACACACACTCGACCTGATATTTATTATGCAGTAAGTGTGGCTTAAAGATACATGGATCATCCTCATGAGATCCATTGGATAGGAGCCAAAAGGATCCTTAACTTTGTTTAGGGAACAAGAAATCATGGGATCTTCTACAAAGCTAGATCTATTCTTGATTTGATTGGGTTTAATGACAGTGATTGGGTAGGTGACAACACAGATCAAAATTCAACATCAGGATATGTGTTCATTCTTACATAAGGACCAATTTTCTGGTCAAGCAAGAAACAGAGTGCCATAGCACTCTTATCTATAGAAGCAAAGTACAGAGGAGTTGTAAATGCAACAACTCAATGTTTATGGTTGCAAGGGATAATTGGTGAGTGTGGCTTGAAATTAGAGTTTTCAACTATTATCTATTGTGATAATCAAAGCACCATTCGAATCTGTAATGATCCAGTTCAGAGTCAGAGAATCAAACACATTGAGATCCATATGCACTACATCAAACAGCTTGTGCATGATGGCACCATTCACCTACTCTTCTGTGCATCTTCAGAACACGTAGCAGGCATCTTCACCAAAGTTTTTTGTGAGAATAAATTAAGCAATATCAAATCACTGCTGGGGATTGATGATCATGCTATGAAGCATGATTGATGACAAGATTTTCAAATTTTGTTTTACTGTCCATGTTTAAGGAAGGATTTTCCCACTGGGTTTTTGCCTCTTTCCTTGGTTAAATGGACATGCAGTATGTAAAGGGTGTCTAAGCCTTGTTACTAGGCCCTATAGTTTTCTGATATTTACTCATAAAGTCAGTATTAAGGGGGAATGTTAGAATAATCAACCCATAGTTACCTACCATAGACATTAATTAATCCACTTTTGTCTTGTTTTCCTAGTTTCCTATATTCCACTCTACGCAAGTTGTCCTCCACATGCCATAGAAGTCAAAATTTCTAAAATTGAGTCATGGAGCACTTGGGAAACCTCCTAGAAACCATATTTAGCATGTCTGCTTTATTCTAGATCCTCCAAATCTCATATCTTCTTTTTCTGCTAAGTTGCCTGTTTTATTGAGAAATAAGGAAAAAGGGAAAGTAAGACTAGGTGTAGTCGACTTGTTTTTTTCCTTCATCATCCTCCATCCTTTTCTGCTAATAAAAGCATGCATGAGATGTCTTTCCATCCCTTATTATCTTTCCTACTTGACTTTTCCAATTCGTGATCCTCTATGTGGATTTGGAAACTACTTTATGCACCTATGGGGGATTTGACTAGATTTAGTAAACCTACTTTTTGAATATTTTGAATGCCATCCTTATGAACTCAAATATCTCATGTAATTACATATTGTAGTAGCCTATGACTTCATAAGGTTGGCTATTAACACTTTTTCAATATAGATTATTGTTATGCTCCAATTTCAATCTCCTTTGTTTGTAATTTTGCATGTTTGATTAGCAATTTTGTGAGTGCAATTGTTCTATCACTTGGGTTAAATTTCCACATCATCATCCCCCTACTATACATGTGACACAAACCAGAAAAAATTATTCACCCACTGTTCATTGGCCATTGGTGTTGCTGAATCTAGGACATGTGGGAAGGAATTGTGAACCTTCTTTGCATGTTTGCAACCTTCCATAATCAAACTTATGGCTGCAAATTTTTCATTATTGGATGGCCCAAATTTGGTGCTCTAATCCCACTCTTCCATGGGAGAGTTATTTTATTTAAGGAACATCTCAAGTTTCCTTGGAAAGAAATCAAGTGCTTGCTTCTCATCAAACTGTTTTGCACACTATTTAAGCACATACCAAATAGAATGCTCCTCATGGTACACCCACTCATGAGGTTCCTCCATAGAATTTTTTATGCCATTTACCCAAAAGGGATGACTCTCAAGAAATATTGAGGATTGAGTCAATTCTTTACACTCTTGTTGGAATTGTTCTATCTTCATTTGTGATTCTAAGAGGGCACTTTGAGTGTATGTCAAAGAATCTTGGGTGTCCAACAAATTACCTTTGAGCTTGTAGTTCTCTTCTTCATATATGCAAATAATTTCTTGATCATGCAGTGATGATTCCCACAATAACTCAACAAGCTCAAACATGTCATTTCTATCTGAAATAAATTGTGAGAAATTACCTTTGATTGTGGAAATTTCTTTATGGATATTCTCGATGGCTTCAAAAGAAGATTGGTCTTTCATTAAAGCAGCTTTCGAACACATATTTGACACTGAAGCATGAGTGTCATGGATAATTTTCAGGGCTTGCTGGATCTTTTGTTCATCCATATTAAATGACCCTACAAGAAGATGAGGTTCTTGTAGATGTTCCTCCTCTTCATTTTCCATCACCGGATCAATTTCATGCGTTGCACTCAAGGTTTTGAAATCTGATCCATATGTTGTTGCTGCTATTGGGTGTTATAATGTCTAAATTAATTCACCTAATATTTAATTATCGACCAAGTTGGTATGTAACATCCCCAGTTTTGACCCCGATGCACTAAATATACATGATATATATATATATATATATATATATATATATATTGTAATTAATCATGGTTTGGAGATAAAGGCAAAAGCCCCACCATCGATTTGGTTTTGTTATGTTCGACGATTGGAATCATTTTCAATAGTATATCAGGATATACTGCACATATTAACATTGTGGCATCATGTAACTATGTAATTTAATTAAATAACCCCAACCAGCTATGTTTACTGCAACCAAATTGAAATGAGCATGATTTTCTAAGGATAAGGGGGGGAATGTTAAACCTTGAGCCCATGAGGGAAAAGCCATGTGTCTCCACCCTATTTAATTTGCTCACCTTCCCTTGCCTTATCCAACTACCACCTTAAATGTTCTATTGTTTTTCGAGGCAGTTATTGCTGGCGGTCAAGTGTGGTAGGACTTCCAGTCCTTGCCCACATGCACACTCCACCAGGATGACCCTCACACCGACAGGAACACCACTACGCCCATGATCCCAATCTCTCCACGACTACACTCTCTCCATCATGAGTGGTTCATTTTCCTCACGTGAGCTAAGATAAAAGGATTCACAATCCTTGTGTGGGAGTTCGTTCATTGGTTCTCCTTTCTCTCATGGATTGCTGGTTTGGGAATAGGTTCTTCCTTCGATCTTTGCAAAGATTCGCCTTCCTTTTCATATTATCAGAATGTGAGGTGTATCCCTCCTATTCACATAGAGAGGCTGTGTTTTACACCTCCATTGCTGACTCTGTAAATGTATTGAGGCTTCAATATTGTCTTTCCACGATTATTGTCTGTGATTTCTTCACTGAACGATTGGCTATGGTCTTGTTCACTTTTTGTTGGGATGCATCTCCATTTTCATTTTGGGCTACTATAGGTTGCTGAGGAATAATTTTGGCCACGATAGGACCAAGAATTATTTAGGGATTTGTCTTCCCCTGTTTAAGCTGTGAAGTGCTTGTTTGCTGCATGCACACAATGGTTTGTCCTCGGACTGCATTGGAGTGGTGAATGAGGGCCTAATGTGCTTGATAAACCTAGTGTGTTTGGGAACCACATAGACAGATCTAGAGGGATGGATTTATTCTCCTCAACCCCTGAATAACACTGGAAGGGAGGTCAGGGCCTGAGGGACTGCGTCACAGAGAAAGGATTGATTTCCTTGTGTTGGGTGTGTGTGGGTGTCCTATAAGTCATGATAGTTTTGGTGTAGGTGTCCTTAGCTATTCAATGACATCACCAACTTAGCATTTAGCCTTTCCCAGCTCCTAGATGGCCTGATAAACCCAACTTTATTGCCTTGGATGATCCATTGTTCGCCTGATAAACCCAACTGTTATGGCTTGGATGAACTGTGTTTCCTTGTGGTGTTTTTATCCTTGGCTATGTGTAAGCCTTCTAGTTGCTTATTCCTTGGTGAATCATGCCCGACTCAAGGGGTGGTAGCGTTGCTAAGATATTAAAGAGAACGTGGGCCTATGGTTGGGTGGAACGTTGTAGTGATGTAGCTGGTTGCAGGGCAGTTCTCATATGATAAGTATTCTTGACTAATCTGTTTTGTAATCATATTTACTGTTAATGAATTATGATAATGGACATATTGAATGTTGAATCATATATGAATGAATGTTGTTTTGCTTCAGCTATGTATATGAACAATTATGCATCGTAGTATGTTTTATGTTTTAGGTAGCTTGCCTCAGCATTATAGGTATGATCATGTTCATGGGGCTAGATGCTCGGATGTTTGGTTTTTAGTAGAGTACTCTTTCTCGGTCGGAGGGTCAGCGACATTACAATATTGTATCAGAGCCACAGGTTATAGCATGGGCCTGAATGGGCCAAGAAATATCAGTTAATAAAGGTAGGTTTCCTACTACCTAGAAGAAACCAAGAGAAAATGGGTGAATGAAAAGAAAATTTTCCAAGTGTCATAATTTTCGGCGCATCGGAAAACTAAGTGAGAAGTTCTTTCGACAAAGTGAAATGTTATTCTGAAGCTCACTCGCAGAGGAGAGGAGATTTCAAAAAATAAAAAATAAAAAAATTTACGAAGTAGTGAAATCATCGACGATCGGCGATGATTAGTTGATCCCATTGCCGATGCTTAGATGATCAAGTTTTTGATGCGGCGAGAAGTTTGGTGACTACATCGGAAGAGGTTAGCTGATGGTGCACTGTCATTGTGGATGGCTATAGGACTATCCTTCCAACAGATAGAGTCCCCGACTACCGATGCCATAGATTTGTTCCCACGACTGATGCGACGGAAGACAGAGGAGAAAAGTTTCTAAAATTTTTCTAAGGAACGAGATCATTAGTGATCGAAAGGAATAGTGGTTGGGGCTGCTGGTGAATAGTTGTTGGGATCACCGACGGATAGAAGATGAAGCTACTGAGGCTAGTGAAGTGGATTGGTGAAATTTAGTTGAAGGAAGAACCGATGTAAAGAAGAAATTTCAAAAAAAATTCTAAGTGTTGAAACACATCAGCGATCTACAGAAGTTAGCTGTATTGGTCAATGATGACATCAGAAAGAGTTAGTGATTCGTGCACCTGCTGTTGCGGAAGTCTAGAGCACTAATATTCTAATGGATAAATTTTTTGACTATCGATGCAATATTAGTTATGCTTCAGATCGTCGATTGGAAAAGGGTAACAGAGGATGAACTTTCGTTGCGGCTGCCTGACGTCGCAGCAGTTAGTGCTTCCGATCATCGATAGGCTTGTGGCCACAAAAGACATAGAAGGTTTATTGGCTGCCGATGTGGAAGCTGAGACGACTAGCCACCCGATGCACAAGACACTCAACCATCGATGTAGTGCCTAATTTGGTTTCATCACCGATGAAGCGCAAAAATTAATGGTTCTAATTGCCGATTAGGTTCAAAAGGTTGGATGCAGATCCGATACAATGGAAGGAAATAGGGAAATAGTCCTTAGCATCACCGATGTAGATTAGAAGTTTGGGTGATTTGCCAGCCGAAACGCCAAAAAGTTAGTGGGAAAGAGACCCGATAGGGAGAAATAAATTTTAGGTTTTTCAAAGTGGAATTTTTCTCAGCAAACTCCAACTATTTTTAGCGGATTTCAGCAGACTGTGAGTGGATTACAAGGCTGAAGAAGAAGAGGGAAAATTTTGTGTTTTAGAAAAATTGTTATTTTATGAATTTCTAGAAGAGGAAGGTAAGTAGTCTGATTTATTTTAATGATATGCATCTAACAGTTTGCTATGAACACGTTTGTAGAATTATAGACACCTCCAAGAGCAGTATTCTAGGTAGAACAGTGTGGTAAAGCAAGAGGTGGTTCAGTCATGAGAACCTGTGATGGGTATGATGCTTGGGATTTCTACAAGTGTGCAATAAATGCCGTGGGAGAAAATGTCCGTAATTGAAATGATGACATAGAGTCTAATGGGAGGATATTCCAAGAGACACCATCAGATGTTGCAGCCACCATGAGAAGCTTGATTAAATCCCAAGAAGAGTAGCATCAGTTGAATGATGCCATGTTGCAGAGTTTGACAGATTTGCAGAGAAAGATAGATTCTAGACAAGGTACAGCAAGACCAGAAGGTAGTAAAAACAACACTAGGAGGAGGAGAAGGACTTCCAGTGGATCATCTGACTCTGAAGAACCTAGTGGAGATACAAGTTCATCTTCTCGTAAAAAAAAATAAGAAGACACCTTAGGGATCACTCACGAGATGAATTTAAGAAGGCTAAACCTCCTACATTTGATGGTGAGGTAAAGACTAGACAAGAGGCTGAAGCTTGGCTTCTTGGGATAAAGAAGTACTTCCAAGTGCAGGATTATTCAGGAAACATGAAGGAAAGAGTTTCCATATTCAATCTGAATGGAAGAGCATCCATTTGGGGGGAACACTTCAAGCAAGTAAAGAGGATCAGTGAAAGGAAACTGAAGTGGAAATAGTTCAAGAAGTATTTCAAGAAGAAATACCTCTCTGACAGGTATTATGATGACAAGATTAAGGAGTTCCATGAGATGAGATTGGGACAGAAAACCATGGATGAATATGCAAATAAGTTCTTGGAATTATTGAGGTATGTCTGGTACATCAGAGATGAAAAAGTGAAGGTCCAATGGTTTCTAAGCAGATTGCCTCAGTCTTACAAAGATAGAATTGAATTTTATGAACCTAGAAACCTTGAATATGCGATAAGGAAGGCTAAGTATTGCTATGAGAAAAGAAAAAGTAAACCTGATTACCATAAGGCATGGAAGGACAAGAAGAATGAGAAGTTTGACCAAAGAAAGAAAGGTTTCAAACCTTCTAGATTCAAGAATCAACAGAAGCAGCCATCCCAAGCTGTGAGTAATCCAGTTGGAGTGACAGGTAGGAATCCTAAAGAGCCACAACAGAATAAATGTCCACTCAAATGTTGGAAATGTGAAGGACCCCACTTGTGCAGATATTGTCCACTCGAGAATTAAAGTGCAAGACCAGCTTATAAAATTTAGGAAGCAGAAACAATGGGTCAAGTAGCAAGAGCAGTCCCTAGAATTTATGCAGTACTAGAGGACTGCCAGGCAGATCACCAGTCAACTGTGGTTGAAGTTGCAGGTAATATTGTTGAACAATCTATTTCTATTTTGATTGACCCTAGTTTTACTCATAGTTACATTACTCCTAGAGTAGTGGAGATTTGTGCTTTTAAGAAAGCAAGGCATAGGAAATCTTGGTTAGTTCAGCTAGCCACTAGAACTAAGAGAAACGCTAGTGAAGTGGTAGAGAAATGTTCGTTGGTCATGAATGGATTGGTCACTTGTATAGATCTGAATGTTCTACCGCTTGGTTCCTATGATGTTCTCATTGGAATGGATTGGTTAGAAGCTCATAGAGTAACGCTTGACTATTATAACAAGAATTTTGATTGCATGGATGAAGAAGGGAACCCAGTAGTTGTGAAAGGTATTCCAAAGGTAATTTCAATAAGACAGGTTTCAACAATGCAGTTGAAGAAGTTCTGTAGGAAAGGTTTCTAGTTGTATGCAGCTCATATTCTGGGACCAACATGAGATGAAACTCCTAGGTTGGAGGACTATAAAGTGTTACAGGAATTCAAGGATGTGTTTCCTAATGAGATCCCAAGGCTTCCTCCAAAGAGGGACATTGATTTCACAATTGAACTTGTGCCAGGAGCAGCACCAGTGTCAAAGACACCCTACAGGATGAGTACACTGGAGATGCTAGAGTTGAATATGCAGATGCAAGAGTTGTTGGAAAAGAAGTATATCCGGCTAAGTGTGTCTCCTTGGGGAGCACCGGTTTTATTTGTAACGAAGAAAGATGGTACACTCAGGTTATGTATTGATTATAGACAGTTGAACAAGGTTACTATGAAGAATAAATATCATTTGCCTAGGATTTATGACCTCTTTGATCAAATAAGAGGAGTAAAGGTATTTTCCAAGATTGACTTGAGGTTTGGTTACCATCAGGTGAGAATCAAGGATGAAGACATTCATAAGACAACCTTCAGAACAAGCTATGGACATTATGAGTTTGTAGTGGTACCATTTGGCCTCACAAATGCACCAGCTACATTTATGTGCCTTATGAATGGTGTCTTCAGCAGGTATTTGGACAAGTTTGTTCTTGTTTTCATTGATGACATTCTTGTTTATTCTAAGAAGGAGAAAGAACATGAAGAGCATTTGAGTTTGACACTGCAATTGCTCAGGGAGCATCAGCTGTATGCAAAATTGAGCAAGTGTGACTTCTACAGAGATAGAATACAGTATTTGGGTCACATTATCTCAAAAGAGGGTATATCAGTGGACCCTGAGAAGATTGAAGCCATTATGAATTGGCCTACCCCAAGAAATGTGACAGATGTAAGATATTTTGTGGGACTTGTAGGATACTACAAGAGATTTATTGAAGGATTCTCCAAAGTTTCACATGCCATCACTTCTTTGCAAAAGAAGGGGATGAAGTTCGAATGGACTTCGAGGTGTGAAGAAAGCTTCCAGCGGTTGAAGCATCTTCTCACCAGTGCACCTGTGTTGAAGGTTTCATATTCGGAGAAATATTTTGTGGTATGTACCGATGCATGTGGACAAGGGCTTGGAGGAGTCCTTATGCAGGACAACCACGTGATATGTTATGAGTAAAGAAAGTTGAAGGATCCTGAGAAGAACTATGTCACTCATGATCTAGAGCTTACATCCATAGCACATGCTCTCAAGATGTGGAGGCATTACTTGATGGGTAGGAGATTTGAACTGAGGACGGACCATTATGGTCTGAAATATCTATTTGATCACCCTACTTTGAATGCTAGGCAAGCGAGATGGATGCAATTTTTATGTGAGTTTGATTTTGAAATAAAGCACATAAAGGGGAAAGAAAACAAGGTAGCTGATGCGCTCAACAAGAAGATGTAGGAAATGCATGTGGCATCCCTTAGTATTTTCCAATCATATTTGAGGCAGTAGATTGTTAATTGTGTTTCCAGAGATGAATTGTATGAGCTGGTAAAAGACAAATTGCACCAGCAAAGTCTTGAGAATAGGTATGAGGGATATAAATTGGAAGAATATGGACTTCTTACTTACAAAGGCATAATTTATATTCTGAATGTAGCATATTTGAGGATAGTTCTGTGGATGAAATCCATCAAACTCCGTATTCTGGTCACCCAGGATAATAGAAGACAATTGCTACCGCCAGAAAGTAGTACTTTTGGCCAATAATGAAAAAGGACATGGCCGAGTACATTTCAAGGTGCATGAAATGTCAAGAGGTAAATTTTGAGCATCAACACCCAGTAGGCTTGTTGCAGCCATTGCCAGTTCCAGAATGGAAACGGGAAGTTATTTCCATGGATTTTATTACAAGATTGCCGATGACTTGGAGACAACATGATTCCATCATGGTTGTAGTAGACAAGTTGACAAAGGAAACACATTTTATACCAATGAATTCTATGCATAAGACTGATGACATTGCCAAGATCTTCATGAAGGAGATTTTCAAATTGCATGGATTGCTAAAGGCAATAGTTTCTGATTGAGATGTTAAGTTCACCTCCAATTTTTGGAAGGGGTTGTTTGCAGATTTGGGTACAAAGCTAAATTTCAACACTGTACACCATCCTCAGGGAGATGGGTAGACAGAGAGAGTTAATCGATTACTGGAAGATATGCTTCACATGTACGTGATGGAAAAACCAACCAAGTGGGAAGATTACTTACACTTGGTAGATTTTGCTTATAACAATGGACAGCAGGCATCCTTGGGGATAAGTCTGTATGAGGCTTTGTATGGTAGAAGGTGTAGGACACCAGTGACTTGGGATAATATAGTAAATAGGGTTGTGATTGGTCCAGAACTACTCAAAGAAATGGAGCAGGAGGTTGTAAAGATCAGACAAAATCTCAAAGCAGCGCAGGACAGATAGAAAAGCTATGCAGATAAGCATAGGGTGAACATGGAGTTCAGCATTGGGGATCATGTTTACCTCAGAGTGAGGCCAAGGAAGAGTTTCTTGAATCTTGGAAGTTTTTCCAAGCTATCACCAAGATATTGTGGGCCATTTGAAGTGCTTGAAAGAATAGGGCCAGTTGCATATATACTTGCGTTTCCTACTAGCACTAGAGCTCATAATTTTTTTCATGTTTCTTTGCTTAAGAGATATGTACATGATCCTAACCATGTGATAAATTGGGATTTGATTCAGGTGGAACCCATGGGAGAGTTCCAAATCAAGCCAATGCGCATCCTCAACAAGAAAGTCACAATGCTCTGAAACCGAGTCATAGGGCAGGTAAAGTTGTAATGGGAGCACTACAGACCTGAAGAGGCTATGTGGGAGCAGGAGGATGCCATGCAATTGGCACATCCATTTTTTTTCAATTCTGTGGAACACTGAGGTGATACCAGTGTAAAATTTTGTTCAATTTTGTAAAGCATTGAGGACAGTGCTATTGAAGGGGGAGGGGAATGTAACATCCCTAGTTTTTGATCCCGATGCACTAAATATACATGATATATATATATATATATTGTAATTAATCATGGTGTGGATCTAAAGGCAAAATCCCCACCATCGATTTGGTTTTGTTATGTTCGACGATTGGAATCATTGTCGATAGTATATCGGGATATACGGTGCAAATTAACATTGTGGCATCATGTAACTATGCAATTTAATTAAATAACCCCAACCAGCTATGTTCACTGCAACCAAATTGAAACGCGCATGATTTTCTAAGGATAAGGGGGGGAATATTAAACCTTGAGACCATGAGGGAAAATCCATGTGTCACCACCTTATTTAATTTGCTCACCTTATCTTGTATTATCCAACTACCACCTTAAATGTTCTACTATTCACTGAGGCAGTTATTGCTGGCAGTGGAGTGTGGCAGGACTACTAGTCCTTGCCCACACATACACTCCACCAGGATGACCCTCGCGCTGGAAGGAACACCACTACTCCCATGATCCCATTCTCTCCATGAATTCACTCTCTCCATCGTGAGCAGTTAATTTTCCTCAAACAGGCTGAGATAAAAGGATTCGTGATCCTTGTGTGGGGGTTCGTTCATTGGTTCTCCTTTCTCTCGTGGATTGCAGGTCTGGGAATAGGTTCTTTCTCCGATCTTTGCAGAGAGTTGCCTCCCTTTCCATATTATCAGATTGTGAGGTGTTTTCCTCCTGTTCACACAGAGAGGTTTTGTTTTAATCCTCCATTGTCATCTATGTAAAGGTGCTGAGGCTTCAATAATGTATTTCCATGATTGTTGTCTATGATTTCTTCAATAAACGATTAGCTGTGTTCTTGTTCACTATTTGTTGGGATGCATCTCGTTTTGTGTTTTGGGCTATTATAGGTTTCTGAGGAATCGTTTTGGCCATGATAGGGCCAAGAACGATTCATGGATTTTTCTTCCCCTGTTCAAGCTATGAAGTGCTTATTTACTGCATGCAGCAGTATTTTGTCCTCAGACAGCATTGGAGTGGTGAATGAGGGCTTGATGTGCTTGATAAACCTGGTGTGTTTGGGAACCACACAGACAGAGCTAGAGGGGTAACTTTCTTCTCCATAACCCCTGAATAGCACTGGAAGGGAGGTCAGGTCCTAAGGGATTACATCATAGAGAAAGGATTGATTTCCTTGTGTTTGGTGTATGTGGGTGTCCTAGAAGTCAGGCTATTTTTGGTGTAGGTGTCCTTAGCTCTTCAATCAGCTCACCAACTTAGAATTTAGCCTTTCCCAGCTCTTGAATGGCCTGATAAACCCAACTTTGTTGGCTTGGCTGATTCGTTGTTCGCCTGATAAACCCAACTATGTTGGATTGGCTGAACTGTGTTTCCTTGTGGTGTTGTTATGCTTGGTTATCTGTAATCCTACTAGTTCCTTAGCCATTGGGGAATCATGCCCAGCTCGGGGGTGGCAGCGTTGCTGAGAGATTAAAGAGCACACAGGCCTATGGTTGGGTGGAACGTTGCAGTGATGTAGCTGGTTGCGGGGCAGTTCTCATAAGATAAGTATTCTTGACTAATCTATTTTGCAATCATATTTACTGTTAATGAATTATAATGATGGACATGTTGAATGTTGAATCGTATATGAATGAATGTTGTTTTTCTTCCACTATGTATATGAACAATTATGCATTGTAGTATGTTTTATGTTTTAAGTAGCTTGCCTCAGCATTATAGGTATGATCATGTTCATGGGGCTAGATGCCCGGATGTTCGGTGTTTAGTAGCGTCGTCTTTCCCGGTCGGAGGGTCGGGGACGTTACATGGTAAGCTTAGAGTTGACACAAAATATATGCGAAGGTAGAGGGGTTCTTATGGTGTCGTGGAAATATATTAACAAACAAAAGATCGAAAGATCTTTCAAAATGAAAAACTGAGTCAAAATCCTATAAATTCAACTATTAAGTTAATTAAACCTGAACAAAATATTAAACTAAATAATTGATAATTTATTAAACTGAAAATGATACTATTAACAACTAGTATTTAAATTGGAAACTAAGAGGAAAGGAAAACCTAATTAATAAGCAAGTAGAAAACTTAATAAAGAAAATTAAATAGAAAGAAACAAGTAGAAAACTTAATGAAGAAAATTAAATAGAAATAAACAAGTAGAAAAGTTAATAAAGAAAATTAAATAGAAATAAACAAGTAGAAAACTTAATAATGAAAATTAAATCGAAAGAAACAAGTAGCAAACTTAATAGGAATGTATTTGAATTCTATCCTACAAGTCTCTTTCAGTAATCACACAATGAAAAAGGAAAAACCTAAAAACATACTAAGGATAACCCATACAATACTAAATTTATATGCAAAGGATAAATCAATCCAAAGGAATAAACACCAAACAATACATCAGTAAAAAGCAATCAGAAAAAAATTCAAGAAATAAAACCTAACACAGCTTAAGACATGTTCAAGGTGGAAAGAAGCAAAGAAAATGATAAAACTTTAATAAATAACCTAAAACACTCTAACTTTAACTTCAATGTTAAATAAAACTGTTATCTAACTATCTCAGTCAAAGCATACTTCAAACATTAACAAAATAGAACTAGAAACAATCTCAAAATACATTAAAAACACTAAAAACAAAACTAAGGGCTGAATGATAGATTGAACTGTGGGTCTGAAAGGGGTGGTTGAATGAAAGTTTAAACAGGCTGTCCAAATGACAGTCTGCATAGTTAAAATGATAAAAATTAACTTAAATGATCTAATCTTCAGCTGAATTCGTGCAAATGCAGATCTAATACATAAAGACAATAAGTAAACCTACCTATTAAGCATATTTAATAGTGACATGAACTTAAACAAATTCAGAAACATAAACATAAAGAAACCATTAGATGTTAATAAACAAACTGAAATTTAAATTACATCAAATGATAACTTATAACAGAAAACAGACAAAACTGAATTTAAAAGCAATCTATCTATTTACTTGTAAATAAAATGAACAGTAAAATGGAAATGAAAGGACTGAAAATAGATTCAAAATAAAACTATGTGCGCAATCTAGTTATTTAATTCTGGAAATAAAATGCATTGCAAAAAACAAATGAAATAATACAACTAACTAGAAACATAACTAACTACAACAGAAAAAAGAAACAAACAAGAAAAGAAAGAAACCTTTGGTTGATGAGGGGCGCTCTCAACAATCAGGGGTGGTTCCTGGTTAACTTCTACTCAAATGAAATCTTCAACAACAAATCATATAGCTCTTTATTCAGATGATGGAACAAAAATACAATGTGCTCAAGAACAAACTGATAAACTATGAATTCTCTCCTAAATCTCTAACTTTCTAGCTCTAGCTAAGTAAGCTCTCACACAAAGGCTGATATATATAATTATTTACAGAGATGAGCAAGTCGACCCTTTAGTGGTCGACTGCTCTTGAAATTTATTCGACTGTTAAGGCGTATAATAGATCGCAGGTCAATGCACAAGATCTTCCCTTCTTCAGCATGATTTGGTTCTCTTCATTGGACATGGTATGCATAGGCTCCTTATTTAGAGTGGTTGGTTCTCAAAGGTCACACACAACTCCTTCCTTAGCACAATAGTGAACTGGTGGCAAATAGAGGAGAACGCACGACACGTTTTCTAGAACATGAGCTAACACACCAACCCAGCGCGTGGTCTATTGATGAGGTGTCAACAAAGGAGACTGCAAGCGAGTGGATTATCTAGAACATAAACTTCATTACCTAGATGCATGGACAACATGTCGTTTGCAGGATGTTTCACGTTTTAATGCCTAAAATAAAATCTCAACAACGTGCAGTCTGGTTAGCGATCTGGATGGAAAGCTTAATAGCAAGCTAGACCATGAGATAGAAACATTGGGCATAGATCTAAGACAAATGAAGTGTCTATTTTCTGGTGCGGTTCAGGACTACAGTCTACAGCAACATGTTTTAACATCTAGAAAACTACCAACGCGTTTAACGCAGCGAGCTGGATGACGAGCTGGATGTACTGTGTGCAAGGCAGGATGAATGCATACTTGTTATTAATTTGTCCAAATAATATTATAAAATCTGCAAACAAATATATAAATCAATTAGTACATCAAATGTACTTTAATATAGTCAATTTTAATTAATAAATCATAAAATGATAATAATAAATGGATTTTATATAAGCCTTAAATTCATACATACCTGAGCTTAATAGTGATCTGCGTGACATAAAATATGCAAAAAGATAATAAAACATATGTCTAAATGAGAAATTTAATTGTCAAAAATGATAACAATTCTAGGATCAACATTCCCCCAAACCGAAGAAATGCTAGGTCCCACTGAGCAAAAAGAAACATAACAATTCACACTATCATAGCGAATTTTGAGACGTGAACCAACAACGGGAATATACATAAGTAAGTAAATTCATAAGGTTTTTAAAATTAATTCAACCATGTCTAAAGTAAAACTTTGGATAGGTTGAATATATGACATGAAAAGTATAAATGATATGTATAATCAAGAGAATTAGTCAATTAATAATTTGCATGCATTATTGAGTAAAAGGATAGGATTATCAAATAATGAAATGATAAGAAGAATTTCTAAGCATCAATATGAAGGTAAAAATTATTGACCAAAAAAAAAAATTGGTTAGCAAATTTTAATTATAAATACTATAATATTACAATGTTTTATTCAGATCGTCATTTGGTATTTCGTTTGGACCTTCATTCAATTCTTCATATTGATTTTGTTGTGAAAATATGCTTCATGCTATAATCTAGTTCCACTGCTTATATTATCCTGAAAAACACTTATCATTTGTTAGGGATAAATAGATCTATCATAAATAATGAAAAATAAAAACAATCTAATTTTTCCAAATCCATCTTCCCCCAAACCAAATATATGGCATGTCCTCAAGCCATAGAAGAGAGAAGAATCGATTGTTCCAAAAAAATGAAAGAGTTCTATCATGCTGTTGATTATTTCGTAAAGAAAAGAATAAAAACTAACTAACTAATAAATGAAAATGATTCAGAGATGTATATTCATGAAAAATATAACAGTGCTTATAAAGACCGCTTGAATGATAATAATTGAACCAAAAGAATGCCACAGGAAAAACTAATCATCTATGCCTCAAGTTAAAGATATCATGTCATCACAAAATATTTAAGTGTACCCCAGAGTATATGATATTTACGGCTATGGGTCCCATTTCTAGGATAATGACATCCTAGATATATGTTGAATTAGATGGGTAGGTTCAAGCCCAAATTACAGCCATTCTCAAATGACATGTTAAACAATTGGCCGTAACTTGTATATTCATAAATTCTAAAAAATTTCTTTATATTATCACTATTTTACAAAATATGTGCATAGTAGTGCATTAACCATATCTCTTTTACCAGGTATTTCCCCATTTCTAGCAGGCCTGTTCAGTACCCCGACGGGTTTACCTTGGTACGATGCAAGCATAGTCCCACTTCCAGTGAGCCTGTTCAGTACCCCGACGGGTTTACTTGCATTTATCGAGCTTCCATGTTTTGAGTTTTTACTTAGCATTAACCCGCTACCAACAAGCCTGTTCAGTACTCCAACGGGTTTTCCTTGTATAATGATATTAAATATATGTAATTTGATTGTTACTAGAGCATGTTAAGTCCTACTAAAGACATAATTCATTTTTTTCAAAATAAAGTTATAAGTAATTTCATAATGGCCATAACCATAGATCATGTCAAAAGAGAATAAATTAAAGTTGTTCTTTAACCTTACAGTCATTCTTCTTCATAAAAGAAAAGTAACGTTCCCCACATATAAAAATTCTACTTACTCTCGAGTTATCACCAAAATACTTGAGACACATGTTTTGGCAACAAGCATAAGATGAACTAGTAATCCATAGGTGTAAGATAAGAATGTGAAAAATATGATAATGAAAGTAGGTCTATCAAGCAACTATTCAAAAGAGTAAATCATAAATATACATGTCTGAATCAAAATACCAAAAACCATATGAATCATAGAAGAGATGGTTAAGTATTATATTTAGAGGATTGTTAATTTTTAATTTTCACTATAAGCTGCAAATTTCAAAAGTACACCTAGAAAGGTTAAGATACCTGATGAGTATTTTAACATACTTTCCTTTTCTAATTATTACTCCATGAGTTGCTTATAGATATAGAATACTTGTAATCAAATTGCAAAACCACTTGTTAGATGATACGGTTTATTCATGAAGACATAATAAAAAGAAAAAGAGTCTCTTGTAAACAATCTATTAGAAATGAATTTTATTTATTCAAAGAAACAAGCACATATTTACATATATACAAGTGATAATAACCCAAAATACTTTCTAAGGATCAGGAGGAGGAGGAATAACTTCCCCTTCAACTAATTCCATTTCATTTTGATGCAAAACATTCTGTATAAAATCCTGTTTAGATGGCGGTTGATGATAAAGTATAAGTCTATGTCCATTTACTACAAAGGAAATTTCTGAGCCATCTATTGTTTTAATTGTTACTGACCCATTGTCAAAAGTTGTAACTACTTGGTATGGACCCATCCAACAGGTAGTTAACTTTCCTTCAAAAATTTTAAACCGTGAGTCAAATAGTAGTGCCCAATCTCCAGTATTAAACTGCTTTTGTTTAATAAATTTATCATGCCATGTATTTTATTTATTCTGTATTAGCATGGTTCTTTGGAGTGCATCTTGTCTAATCTCGTCTAACTCATTAATCTGCAATATGCATTGTTCTTGTGCTTCATCCAAATTGATGCCTAATTGTGCTTCCATACGAAAGGTTTTAAATTGAAATTCAATAGGTAAAAGAACTTGTTTTCCATACACTAACTCATAGGGGTATGTCCGGTAGTGTTCCTCCATGTTATTCTGTAGGCCCATAAAGCATCTGAGGGTCTATCTACCCAGTCCTTATGATGTAAGTTGAATGGTTTTAGTTAAAATTGCTTCTAATACGTTATTGTTTGATTCTACCTGACCATTAGTCGGAGGGTGATAAGGTGAATATTTGCAATGTCAAATGCCATATTTCATAGTAATTTCTTTCATTAATTTAGAGGTAAATTCAATACCTTGATCTATGACAATTTCTCTAGGTACACCAAACCGAGTGAATATTTCTTCATATATGAATTCTACCACTGATTTCTATGTGGATCTAAACAAACCTTTAACTTCTACCCATTTGGTGACATAGTCCATGCAAACTAAAATATATTTCTTTTTACGAGGCATGGGAGAAATTGGTCCTACAAAACCAAGAGCCCATTTCTCAAAGGGTTCAATCATGACTTGGGGTTGTAGAGGCATTTGATCAGATGACATAAGTCTACCCATTCTTTGGAAACTATCACATCCTTTGACATATTTGGGAGCATCTTTAAAAATGGTTGGCCAATAATAACCAAAATGTAAGGTTTTATATGTTGTCCTCTTATCAGGAAAATGTCCTCCACATGGTCCATCATGGCATGTGTGGAGGATGTCTGTCATTTCATCCTCTCGTACGCATCGTCAAATAATAAGATCTGAACCAATGCAGAAGAGATCGTTATCAACCCAAGAATAATTGGAACTCTGAACTATAATATGATGCTTCTCATGTGGGGACAAATGGTTTGGTATTTTCCCAATTGCTAAATAATTGGTAATATCTGCAAACCAAGGGGTTTGAATAGATACAACAAATAGAAGTTTCTTAGTAAAAGTGTCGTCAACTGGTTTAGTACCATCTTCATGTTGAATACGAGAAAGGAAATCTGCTACTAGATTTTCTTTACCAGGTCGTTCAATGAAGGTAATGTTAAATTCTTACAATAAAGGAAGCCATCAGGTCACTCTACCATTGGTAATTGGTTTATTCGAGAGAAATATAATGGCAAAGTGATCGGTATGCACAAAAAATTCATAACCTGTAATGTAATGACGAAACTTATTAATAGAATAAATTGCTGCCAAGAATTAATTTTCAGTAACAGTATAATTAAGTTCGGTAGGAATCAAATTCTTACTAATAAAGTAAATGGCATAAGGTTCTTGTCCCTCTTTTTTGGCTGAGGACTCATCCTATGTCCATATCAAAGGCATCGGTAGATATGTGAAAAGGAAGGGACCAATCGAGACCCCTAATTATTGGTGCCATCGATTGTTTATATTTTAGTATTTCAAAAGAATTTTGACAATATTCTGTCCACTAGAGTTCTGCGTCGTTTGTAAGCAACTTAAACATTGGTGCAACTATTTTAGTGAAATTTTCAATAAAACAGTGGTAATATCCTGCATTACCAAGAAAGATTCTTACCTATTTATGATTTTTGGGATAGGTAAGGCCAACAATTACTTCGATATTTGTAGTGTCTACCTTAATTCCTTGGGAGGAAACATGGTGTCCCAAAACTATACCTTCTGTCAGTAACATTTTACATTTTTTCATGACTAAGGGATAAATCTTTTTCTTGACATCGGATCAAGACCTTCTCGAGGTTTTCAAGGGATTCTTGAAAAGTATTACCATAGGCCGTAAAGTCATCCATGTATACTTCCAAACATTCATGTATAAGATCGAAAAAGATTCCTAAGACTGCTCGCTAGAAAGTGGCAGGTGCATTACATAATCCAAATGGAAAAAACTCGATAAGCATATGTTCCCCAAGGGCATGTAAAAGTGGTATTCTCTTGATCTACAGGTGCTATTAGAATCTGGTTGTAACCACTATACCCATCAATAAAGGAAAAATATTGTTTACCTGACAAAGTATCTAATACTTGATCCAATAAAAGGTAAAGGAAAGTAGTCTTTAAGTGTAGCTTAGTTTAGCTCCCTAAAATCAACACAAATGTGCCATTTCCCTGTGACTTTCTTTGAGACTACTAATAAAGGAGATACCCATTTACTATCAGAGATAGGAGATGAAAGCAGCAGTGAGGAGTTTTTGTAATTCTTCTTTTACTATATCCTTTAGAGCAAGGTTTTTCCTCCTCTATGGCTGCCTTACAGGTGACATACTTGGATCCATATAAATATGGTGAATACAGGTGTCAGGGTGTATACCCTTCATATCAGTGTACTCCCATGAAAATGCTCTAGCTTGTTTCTTAAGAACTTTAAGCAGCTATGCTTGCTGGTTTTCATTTAATCCTTTGTTTATATGTAGAAATTTTTCAGGGCCAACATCACAAGGTATGGTATATGGTCCTATATAATCTTAAATCGTGAATACACAAGGTGTTTCTATAAACATGGAAAGAGCCATATTCTCTTGAAACTTATCTCCAAAATATGATTGAGTTGATTAAAAGACTGAGGGAAATCTGTACAGGTTGCTGAATAAATAAACTGGTTTAATACATTTTGAGTGGTCTTCTCCTTAAGTCCCCAAGAGAAATCACTAGGAAGGGAGAGATCATCAAATTATTCATCCCCAAAAGAACAATTTAACCACCGTGAATGTTCAGTTATTGGTTGTGTCGGGGGGTATAAAACAAGTCTTTGTGTAGACAACCCATTGGAAATAGTCATATCTCCATCCCTACATCCTATAAAAGAATTTGTGGTATCTAACCATGGTCTTCCCAAAATAATAGGATGTCCTTTATAAGGATCCTTTGAATCTATGATCATAAAGTCGATAGGGTATTCCCATGAGGCTACTGATACAACAATGTCATCCAGGACTCCAATGGGTTTTACTGTAGTACGGTCTGCTAGTTCTAGGATGGAAGGAGTAGGTTAGAGAAATTGTCCTAACTGTAAGACTTCTAAAACTGCAGTGGTCATCATGTTAATGGCGGATCCTAAATCAATCAATGTATTTTATATGGCGGTGTTGTTTATAATTACAGTCACTACCGGGGCTCCTGGATTTGTATATTTTGCAATCCAGGACTGACCTATCATACATTTAGACATCTCTCCTATAACATGAACTGTGAGAGGGTCCTTTTTCTTCTTCCCTTGGCATTTAATACATAGCTCCTTTATTACCTAACTATATATTGGTATGTCTTTGATAGCTTGTAATAGAGGGATTCTAATACAGATATTCTTTAATTCAGTCAAAATGTTGTACTCCAGATGAACTACAGGTTTTTCTATTACTAGTCTTTCTGGAAATGGAGGAACCCTTTGCTCATGAATAGTTTCTTGCAAAGGATGGGTGTGTATTGGAAACTTTGGAATGTTCAAATCCTCCAAAATTGCATCATTCATGGGTTCATTTGAATCTTCTTCTTCTTCATTTGGTTCCTAAATGATGAATGATGACTTGGGTTTATTATTCACAACTCTTCCCGATCATAATTGAATTTCATGTATAGGTACAGTCGAAATGAGGTATGATGGAAGAGTTTGCAACTCAATGTTGTTAAGAGATTGAGTTGGTTTATTATTAGGGTTAGGTATCGGTTTTGTAGGTAATAATTTCAGTCGAGGAGGATTTTGATTCTGGAAATGATGAGGTTGTTGTGTGATAAAAGGAACTAGAGGTACAAATCCAAGTGACATTTGTTGGAAATTTGTTTGATTATGAGGATAAGGATGATTAGGTGCAGGGATAGGTTGTGACTGAGGATATGGTTGTCCTCTCCATCCTTGTGAACAACGTTTCTATTTTGGAAATTGAGGAGGAGGGTACTGAGGTGGCCAATTCTTCCAACTTGAATTGTTCCATTGTTGAGGTGGCTGATACTGAGGATAATAGAGTGGAGGTTGCGTTGGAAATTTTTGATATGTTGGTTGGTTTCTAGGTTGCCAAGGAGGCCTCCTAGATGTTTTAGCTACATCCCCACTCTTATATATGGCTTGTAACCTAGGAAAGGATGGGAATTTATTTGTTGGATGCTCTTCTATATAGATGTGACATACTAAGATGTTGTTTAATGGGTATTATCTTTGGGTATGTTTAGTTCTACATCTTGGAAGAAAGATACTCATTGCTGCTCATTCTTCATCCTGCCTCTTATTGGATTGTAAAGCATCTAGTTGAGAACCCATTTCTCCTAAGATATCAGTTTTGAAATTCTCCAACAGGTTTCCTAACTGTACCTGTGACTAGGAATGTTTCCTCTTACATTTCTACTAAAAGGATTTGAAAACTTTTTGCAACTTTCCCCCTACTCCTAGAATAATGTTTACACATCTCACCAATTTGTGCAAAACTTTTATGAGAAATATCGCTAGCTACCATGAGATTAAGACTTTCTAACAAGTCCTTCGAGATCCCCTTAAGGAAAAGTGTATGTACTGCATCTTCTTGAAGGTCATTATATTTAGATTTATGTATTGTATAAATGAATTTCTTGAGATAATCCTCCAGGATATTGTCTTCAAGTTGTTGTATATTGAATATATCATGTTGAGAGTCCTTGTGTTTTTAATACTCTTGATATTTTCACAAGAATGAAGTTTTCATATAATCCAAAGTCCTGATAGTGAATTCTCCTAATCCCATGAACCATCTCAAGGAGACATATTTTAGTGTAGTAGGAAAGAGTTTTAGTTTTGAGCATCGTGTAGATAATTATAGCTCCTACAAAGGATATTGAACTCGAACAATAATGTGTCCGGGTCCTCATTACTTTTTCCGTAGAAATTAGGTAAGGAGGAAGGAGGGATATTTTTCATAGTTACATCCTACATTGTATCTAAAATAAGGAACCCAAAGGTAGCCTTGATTTCATTTTCTCCTTCTCCTTCTTCATTTCTAACTTCATCATGATATTCATTTTCTCCCCGTCTCTCCATATAAGTTGTATTCTTAACGTAGATATACTTAAGAGGCTCCTTTCGAGGTGACAATGGGGAGTCCCAACATTATTTTTTGGGAGAGATCTTCCTCTGATCAACCGTGTTTTTATTGAATCCTAGAGGGATAGTAGGTTATACTGTAGAAGTTTCAATTTGTGAGATGACTGGATCTACTGAGGTTCCAAAGAGAGATTTCACTCGAGAAGGATCAACAAAGTCAACGAAATTTAGATCTCCTACTAGTGAAAAAGTTGTATTAATTGGATTCAAAACTAGTGGAGGGCTGGAGATTTCTAATGGATGATCCTCTTGAATTTCCTTAGGAATGGGGTCCTTAGGACCTTTTTCCAAGGTTCCTTCTCCTTATATGGATTCCCCAGTAAGATATTCTAAGAGAGACTCCTTAGGTTTCAGGGTATAACTACTTCCTATAGGCTTCTTTTGATACCTTTTTAGTGAGTTACTAGTTGGGGAATTATGTCCCCTACGATAGTTAGTAGGGATTTCAATAATTTTTCCTGTCTTAACAAATCTACCCCGAGGATCTCTAATTCTGTTCATGAAAAACTTTAAACTAAAGAAAACCTATGCTACTACTATTGATGGATTTGGGGGTGCATGTTATAACAGATGCACAGGTACCGCTCACCCGCCACCAACCTATTGCTAAAATTCATATGGAATTCTACTCTACCTTACAGAACAACTCGTTGGCAATGACACCAAAAGTGTTGGGTGTTATCATGTCTAAATTAATTCACCTAATCTTTAATTATCGATCAGGGTTGGTAAGCTTAGAGTTGACACAAAATATATTAGAATGTAGAGGGGTTCTTATGGTGTCGTGGAAATATCTTAACAAACAAAAGATAGAAATATCTTTTAGAATGAAAAATTGAGTCAAACTCCTAAGAATTCAACTATTAAGTTAATTAAACCGGAACAAAATATTAAACTAAATAATTGATAATTTATTAAACTAAAAATGATACTATTAACAACTAATCTTTAAATTGGAAACTAGGAGGCAAGGAAAACCTAATTAATAAGCAAGTAGAAAACTTAATAAAATAAATTAAATATAAAGAAACAAGTAGAAAAAATAATAAGCAAAATTAAATAGAAAGAAACAAGTAGAAAACTTAATAGGAATGTCTTTGAATTTTGTCCTACAAGCCTCTTTCAATAATCACACAATGAAAAAGGAACAACCTAAAAACATACTAAGGATAACACATACAATACTGAATTTATGTGCAAAGGATAAATCAATCCAAAGGCATAAACACAAAACAATACATCAGTAAAAAGAAATCAGAAACAAATTCAAGAAACAAAACATAACACATCTTAACACATGTTCAAGGTGGAAAGAAGTAAAGAAAACGATAAAACTTTAATAAATAACCTAAAACACTCTAACTTTAATTTGAATGTTAAATAAAACTATTATCTAACTATCTCAGTCAAATCATACTTCAAACATTAACAAAACAAAACTGGAAACAATCTCAAAATGCATTAAAAACACTAAAAACGAAACTAAGGGATGAATTGCATACTGAACTGTGGGTCTGAAAGGGGTGGTTGAATGATAGTTTAAACAGGCTGTCCAAATGACAGTCTACACAGTTAAAATGATAAAAATTAACCTAAATGATCTAATCTTTAGCTGAATTCATATAGATGCATATCTAATACATAAAGACAATAAGTAAACCTACTTATTAAGCAAATTTAACAGTGACATGAACTTAAACAAATTCATAAATATAAACATAAAGAAATCATTGCATGTTAATAAACAAACTGAAATTTTAAATTACATAAACTGATAACTTATAACAGAAAATAGACAGAACTGAATTTAAAAGCAATCTATCTATTTACTTGTAAATAAACTGAACAGTAAAGTGGAAATGAAAGGACTAAAAATAGATTCAAAAGCAAAATATGAGCGCAATCTAGTTATTTAATTTTGGAAATAAAATGCATTACATAAAACAAATGAAATAATACAACTAACTGGAAACAAAACTAACCACACCAAAAAAATGAAACAAACAAGAAAAGAAAGAAACCTCTAGTTGATGAGGGTCCCTCTCAGCAATCAGAGGTGGTGCTTGGTTAACTTCTACTCAAATTCAATCTTCAACAGCAAAGCATACATCTCTTTATTCATATGATGGACCAAAAATACAATGTGCTAAAGAAAAAACTGATAAACTATGAATTCTCTCCTGACTCTTTGACTTTCTAGCTCTAGCTAACTGAGCTCTCACACAGAGGCTGATATATATAATTCTTTATGGAGTTGAGTAAGTCGACCCTTTAGTGGTCTAATGCTCTCTAAATTTAGTTGAATATTAAGGCATATAACAGATCGTAGGCCAATGCATAGGATCTTCCCTTCTTCAGCGCGGTCTGGTTCTCTTCATTGGACAGGGTATGCATAGGCTCCTTCTTCTACGTGGTTGGTTCTCAGAGGTGGCGCACATCTCCTTCCTCAGGGAAATAGTGAATTGGTGGTGAATAGAGGAGAACGCATGGTGAGTTTTCTAGAACGTGAGCTAACACACCAACCTAGCACATGGTCTATTGATGAGGTGTCAACAAAGGAGGTTGCAAGCTGGTGGATTATCTAGAACACAAACTTCATTACCCAGACGTGTGGAAAATAGTTCATTTGCAGGATATTTCACGTTTTAATGCCTGAAATCAAATCTCAACAGTGTGCAGTCGGGCTAGTGATCTGGAAAAAAGTTGAACAGCAAGCTGGACCGTGAGCTAGAAACGCTGGGCATAGATATAGGACGAACACAGTGTCTATTTGCTGGTGCGCTTTCGGACTACAGTCTACAACAACATGTTTTAACATATGGAAAACTACCAATGAGTTTCACGTAGCGATATGGATGACGAGCTGGGCATCGCGATGGACGTGCTGTGCGCAAGGTAGGATGAATGCATCCTTGTTATTAATTTGTCCCAAAAAGATTATAAAATCTGCAAACAAATATATAAATCAATTAATACATTAAATGTACTTTAATAATGTCAATTTTAATTAATAAAATCATAAAATGATAATAATAAATGGATTTTATATAAACCTTAAATTCATACATACCTGAGCTTAATAGTGATCTACGTGACATAAAATATGCAAAAAGATAATAAAACATATGTTTAAATGAGTAATTTAATTGCCAAAAATGATAACAATTCTAGGATCAATAGCTGCAATATATTAATCTTTTAGTCCTCAACAGTATAATTTGGGCTTCTACTTAAGTGCTCATTCATCCTTGGTGCACCAGAAAGATATTCTCTCAAAGCTTCATCCTTCATACTGCATTCATTTTTTACAACAAAATTTTGAACCTCATCACTACAGGGCTCAACCATTCTGAACTTTTCACTGGAAGTGGCTGCCATATCAGATTTACACAATGACACATAAAAATCAGAATTTACTAACTTGCCATGTGTCATGTTCTCCTCCTTATGTGATGGAATTATGATGGCTTGTTCACCCACCGATTCCTCTGATTCACACCCTAGCGGCGTGGCCTTGATTTCTTCTTCTATATGTGGCTCTTGAGGTGACTCTAACTCTGACTTGTAATCATCTTTTGGATCTTCTCCAAAAGTTGTATCTTCAGCCATACATAATCCCACATATTGAGCAGTGATTTGAACATCACCCACCAAGAATCTTGAATTGCATTCCTCTTCAACTTCTCCTCATATGCAACCACATTGTGGTGATTTGCACTTCACTTCATGGATATATGCCTCTTCCTCATTTCTATTATCCTCTAAGCAACTTGAGACTTTTTCATATTTAGGGATACTCATGTCACAATATTCATAATCTATGTTTGAAGAAAAACCAAACAAACTCTTAAATCTTGAATATACATATGGCTTTGAGGAATCTTCACCTTTGGTTCCTTCTTCTTCCTCTTTTCTCAGAGAGGTAGAACAACTCAGTTCCTCTCTGGATGGCTTACTAATATTGAAAGAATGCTCATAATCATGCTTGGGCCAGAATCCATACTTGAAATAAATATAATCTCCAAAATAAAGGTTTGCATAAATATTCCTACCCAAAGTTAGATAGTCCTTGTAGTAGTGAGGCATGTTCTCACACGCTTCAATGATCTCTGTAAAAAATTTCTTAACCATTGGAGAATCAGATCTAATATCTCCCCCATCTAATGTCCAATAGTCTTCATCATATTCATGTTTTAGTATGCCTCCATCAACATAGAGAATTTCTTCTTCTTCATATCTTCTACAGTATTCTTTATACGGCTCATCATAGTCATCCTCATAGTATGACATGGCTGCAAATTTCTTTAGTGAGAGATTTATTTCCACAGGATGATCCAATGAAAGAGCTATGATACCACTGTAATATCCCTAATCCGATGTACATATCATAATATTAGATTGCTGCAATTTGTTTAATTAAAATTACTGAAATTAAATTAATTCGTCGAAAACCTTCTCGAACTGGGCAAATTAGGGAATTCTTCTGGGAATTTCTGTAGGAAAAAGGAGTGAACAGAGGAAAGAAACCAAAATACATTCAGACATGGAATTTCCTCTCCCCTATCACATTTATATCTGGTTCCATTTATGGTTCAAAATTCACTCCATGGAAACCTACTACCACGCTTCTGGGAAACAAAACCGTGAAACTAAGGAGGGTAGTTTAGTTTGTTTCAACCAGGGCTTCTGGAAACTTACAGAGGGGTGCTCATTATCATGCTTAAATTTTGGGATCATGCTTAATAGAGGGTTCAATAATAAAATTCAAATGTTTGCATGAACTATTTAGCTTCCTCTTCCAAATCATGAGTTCCTTGTCACAACTCCATAGATGTATACCAGCTTCGGGGTGTCATTTCCAACGTGTGAATGAAATGATGGACCCATTCCTATCATGAGTATTCTAAAAATGTGGTGTGACACTGATTTATGTGCTCGATAAAGTTCAACAGCCCTGTGTACTTGTGACTCACAATGGTGACTTCTTCATTGAGTCTGACTTCAGCCAATATTCTACATTATCGTCATTCTAATATGGACTACTTATGCGTACCCCACCATCTAGTGGGCGTAGAATTTATTACATGGCTAGCACAGACAAGTGTTGTGATTGAATTATGAGTCCTTCAAACTCACTTAGGAAGTTCATGACATTAGGTAAACCCTCGTAGGTGGGAAACTCTTGTAGCTGATTCTCCACCCGTCGTACAAACCTTGTGATTCTAGCACACCTCCTCATAAAGACCTCATGCAACTAGTTTTTCCAATTCTCCAAGGCCTCTCCTGGGTCGGATGTGCATGAACTAGCTCTCTTCCTGCTTAGGTTTCCCTCTATTGTCATATTGATATAATCTTCTTGTAGAGAAGTGACATTGTATATCTGGTCAAGGTAATCACCCTGTCCCTCATTGTAGACAGACTCGACGTATCTTGTCCTTACAATGGGTCAATGGGTGACACTACCCTCATCTCATTATCATCCAATGAGAGTATCCTTTTTATTGAAATTGATAATGGTATGGTTATCTATGGCCTAATCTATCCCTAGAAGCGTAGGATATGGGTTTATGTCATTGACATAATTAATGACTTTGAAGTATGAAAATATGTGCAACCCTTCAATGTCAATAGGTACTTGACTCAATTGACCAATTGGTAGAACCTTTCCCTGATTTGAAATTCTCAACTGGACAAGAGACCATTCTAAATGCATCTTTCCCATACTCTCCCATGTCTGTCACGTCAAAATATTAATGTCCGATCCCAGGTCTAAAATGATGTAATCCATGTCATAGTCACATATGTGTGCAGTCATTCTTAACTCGCACCCAGTTTTAAACTTAATTTCAACTTGGTTAACCCTCCTTTTTGGTTGTGACTCTTCTAGGGTTTCTTCTATCAATGCTTGTATTTCTCTGAAAACATCTTTATCCTGAATTAGTGCTAAGAAACTTGACAGAAACGATTTAATCTTACTAACCTTTTTCAGTATTTTCTTCTGGAATAGTTGTTGGAAGCATTCAAGCATCTCCCTGATTTCACCTAACATTGATGGTTGTTCTTAATCTACAAACTCTAGTCACATGTCCAAAAATAATTGCTTCTATTTTTTAACGTCGAATGGTACTTTCTTCTTCGCCGTGATTCATACCTATTGTTGCAGTTGTTCTTGTAGTACATCCTGATCAGCTCCATTCACAGCACCTCCTTGTCTTACGAAAACAACTCTTGGCTCTCTTGGCTCAGAAGCAATCATATGAACGTTCAAGTTAGGATTCAGATTTGGCTTCGGATTTTTCATAGGGTTAGGACCTGTAATGGTCCTAGCTTTCCACTTCGTAATCAAATGTGGACACTGCTCTACATTATGGTCCTTCATTTTATAGTATGAGCATGTCTTTGTAGGTTCCTAAAAATATGTATCATAATGGAACAACTATCCATATTTATAGCATGTACCTTGACCTCTTCTTCTACCAACTCCTCCTCCTCCTCAACCTCTGAAGTTTCCACCACCCCTTCCCTATGGGTGTGTTTGCTGCGGGTGGTATTGATTCTGCTAGTATTGTGACTGATATTGACATTGTGGTGCATATTGATTCTGAGACGCATACTCTGACTTATACTAGTTCTGATAATGATTGGGTGGTAATTACGTAGGATGATAGGATTATTGCATTATTTCATCCTGGGGTTTCCCATCATTCTTCATCAAGTAGGTGTTGATCATATTTTCCTTTAGGACCTTGTATGCTCTGCAATCCTTCTCTTCATGGCCTAATGACTTACAAAATTTACAGAAAAGGATTGTTGGGTTACTTACAATCTTCTGTAAGTATAGACACTCCTCATCTCGATGTCCTCTAGACTGGAATATGTGGCACCAGGGTAGTCCATGGGCACTCAATGGGTTTGGCGCACCTAATGAGATATAGTTCATGTAGATCAAAAAAATATCCTTGGTTTTTCCATATATTATGCATTTCATACACCATAAGTCTTCTTGGGCTTCCTTACCCTTCTTGATATCCTGAAGTTGTATCATCATATTATCTAGCTACGACTGAATCTGCACCATTCCTACAACACCATCGCCAATTGGAAAGGCTTCCATCTTCATTGTTGGTTCTAGCGTTTCTATATGTGATTGAATATTGTGTTGCATCAAAGGGCCTTGGATGTGTGGTTATAAGGAAGAAATAAACCACTCTTTATGTTGTACATCAAACATCAAGAAACTTAATTTGGCCATCAAAGTTTTAAACCATTGGTCAAAGTCCCATACGTATTCTACTAATGATTGTTTTATCTCTTTGATCTCAATGATGTACTATGACTCATATTTAGGTTTTTTGAACTCACAAATCATTGCGAGTCATATTTCTTCAAGGGTATTCTGTGGTGCTCCTGGTGATACTACACAGAACTTCATAAACTAGTCAAGCATGTGACCCCTCAAATTCATGATCATATGTGCTTTCTTTAGGTTCACGTTATGAACTAGGTGAACCATCCAAATAACTTCATAGAGGAACTAATGATGCTCTAGATCCTCTGATCCATTCCTATTGAATGTGGGTAGTCTAATATCTTCCCCAACCATTGAGTTGCCATCTGGGTTATCTAATGAATACTCTAGTGGAGGTGTACCTTCCTGCATGTTAGTCACAGTACTAGAACTATCGGTATTAACAACTCTTTCAGGAGATGAGGCTCTAGACCTTACCTTTGGTGATACTCTAGGTGTGTTGTAGTCACACCATGATATTGGTGTATCCATATATTTTGCTGACTCTTCTGCTTCAGATATCGGTTGATAATCTTACTCTTCATCGCAAGACCCTTCGTCTAGCTACGACCGAATTTTGTGCTCACTTTATTCGAACAGACTAGGACTCATATTTCTCCTTTTCCCATACCTAAATCTCCTTCCACTCCTTAGGAATCCCGCTTATAGCTCAAGTTATGTACTTCTAGGGAACATCTCAGCTCACCGTTTCCCATATTCTCTGTAGCTTGTCCATGACATATCCCCTCTACTTGGATATGTAGCTTAACTACTCAATTACAAGATTCCCTTCTCATAAACTAGAATCTTTATCCATGTGTTGGTAGATAACAAATACCTTCTTCATGGTCCTTGGAAAAAATTTCTTTCAACCTCACTAAATGAGGTTATAGTCTCTACTACAAACTCAGTAATATATCCTTGCAAAATACTATCAACCCAAAAATCTATAGCTCTAGAGATGGTGTTACTTACACTGGTTATCTTACGAACCAACTAATCATTCCACTCAACCACTTCTCTTCTTTGGAAATTTGTCTTCCTAGTCTCCAATCTTAACAACCACTCGTGCAACACAATAGGAAACTATGTAAAGAATATATTGTGAATGTCAGAATATATGTATTTGTCTAACCATTTTTCTCCACTCAATCATGATCATGCGCTCTCTCCTTGTGTGAATTCTAGTGTCTTAGACTCTAGCTAGTACTCTATTTTGTTCTTTGTTGAATTCCACAATGTTTCCCTCAACTCAAATGATTAACGGTCCTGGAAATGGAACCATTTGTTGGCTATCTTACGAACCAACTAATAATTCCACTCAACCACTTCTCTTCTTTGGAAATTTGTCTTCCTAGTCTCCAATCTTAACAACCACTCGTGCAACACAATAGGGAACTATGTAAAGAATATCTTGTGAATGTTAGAATATATGTATTGGTCTAACCATTTTTCTCCACTCAATCATGATCATGCACTCTCTCCTTGTGTGAATTCTAGTGTCTTAGACTCTAGCTAGTACTCTATTTTGTTCTTTGTTGAATGCCACAATGTTTCCCTCAACTCAAATGATTAACGGTCCTGGAAATGGAACCATTTGTTGGCCTAATATTCCTTTCTATCTCGACCCAAGGTTCAACAATAGCACAATACCAACAATACACCAAAATACATTGGCCCAACAGAGCAAGCTCAGTCGGCAACAACCGCAAAGTAGCCACAGTCTCACCCAAGATATCTTAATGTGTAACTTCCATAACCACGTTTCCGCAGTTGGTGAGGGATTATATTCCCTTGGCGTGTGGCCAAGGCACTCGACAGAGATAGGAGGATGGACTCTATTGCTATGTGACAGAGGTGCAACTATGTGCCACAACCAACGTGCAACACAACCTTATCCTTAGCCACTTAAAAACTGGAAAAAATGTGTGGCACAGCTGATTCCTTACTTACAATGAACAGTGTGCAACTTATATTATAACTTAGAAGAATTAACCATGGAATCATACCAACATGTAGTCAATGCTTTAAACATTCAAAAATTCATTCACTAATTGGTAATATTGCGACATACATTTAACAATAACTGTGACAATACAAAGTAATAAAACACTCAACATTCACATAAGCATTCAATCACTCAACAAAATAAATGACATGGAAACCAATCTAGGAAAAACCACCAAGGTGCTCTTCATTTCTCTTGATATGGCATGAGAAAATATCCAACTTGCAGACTGTTCTTAATATATGTATTTCTGACTCAATATTAGTGTTCTTGTGCTCTATGGTTTATTTATTCTATCTACTCCTACTGATCTGCACATATCCTGGATCGAGCCTTCTTGACCATCTATGCACTCAGCTGCAGATTAATTCTGCTAGCAGTCTGTGCACTCAACTGTAGATATGTGGCTCAACAACCTTCTACTTCTAATAGACTCCTCTTCTAATTCAACAACACTTCTACTCTTCCAACTATGCCTAACTTACCAAACCAACATCAAACAATACTGAAGCCAACCCTTATACAGAGAGGGTTCCTCCTTTTTATAGTATTTACAAGACTGCACCGAGTCGACTGAGTACAACTCAGTTATTAGAGATGCAAGTAGATACAAAATATCTGTAATTACATTAATGACATGCCAAACTGGCTACAAAAGTCCTATATTACATTAACCACAACCTTAACTAGTCGCAGAAACGTGTTTTAGTCTTTTGTACTAGTCATAACTAGCCACAAAATTTTCCTTGGTCTTCTATCAGTTCGTCATTTTGCATTCTTCCTTGAATTTCACCTGTTGCTCTTTAAATATTCTACCTTTCTCTTCCCTCGACTCGGATCTTCCTTCCACATTGTAGATATCCTTGTCACAGCTTCTTCTGCTCTATTTTTCCTTCATCGCTTGCCCACTTTTCCTCTTACTTTCGTGGTGGATTCTTCCTTATGCACTTTTCCTAGCGCAATAAGAAATAATTCAGAGAATATAGACACCAGTGATGAAGAAGAATCCTTTGAAGATGAGTGAGAGGAAGTTTCTGAAGAAGTAAAAGTATTGAAGATGTTGATGAAGGCCATTAAAACACCTAGAGTTGAAGTCCCCATGTATGAAGACAATCTTAATTTTGAAGAACACGTGGACTAGATCAATGCTTTAAACAAGAATTTTGACTTTGGAGAAGTTGAAGATAAAAATAAGGTGAGATATGCAACAACCAGACTGAAAGGACATGCAGCTATATGGTGGGATTAACTTCAAATCCATAGAGAAAGAAAAATAATCCTAAGATCAAATCTTGGGATAAAATATTATATAAAATTAAAATTCAATTTATGCCTAAGGATTATCAATTGACGCTCATTAGACAACTACAAAATCTTAGACAAAGGGTATAATTGTTAAAGAATATATATAAGAATGAGTATTAGAGTTGGATAGACACAAGGGGACATAGAAAGAGTAGCTTTATATATAAATGGATTGAGATATGAGATACAAGATGAAATAATCTTGTTGAATTTGAAAATTGTTGAAGATGCTTATTAGGAATCCTCAAGGGTAGAATAAAAACTATTAAGAAAACATAACCAAAAGAGAAGAGGGACAAATACAACAAGAGGGAGAGGATTTCCAAACAGAGGAGGTAGGACTCCTAAATATGAGGAAGAAGGTTCTAGTATCCAGGTAACCCAAATAGGAGGATTCAAAGTAGGCATATGAAGAGGAAGAAATAGAGAAGTGAAATGCTATACATGTGGAGAAATTGGACACGTGTCATGGGATTTCCCAAGAAATAAACCTACAACTCAAAGGAATGAAAAAATTACTAAGGCTTGTAGGGATTCCAATGAAGAAGCAAGGGTGAATAATCCACCTGAGGAAGGAGAATCTCTTATGATGAAGAGAGTTTTAGTAAAGATAGAGAAGAAAGTGCATGAACTAGCCCAGAGAAAGAGTCTGTTCAGAACTAAATGCAAGTCATAATGGAAGTGTTGTAACATGCTTATTAACATCCGTACTACAAGTAATTTGGTCTCCACTAAGATGGTAGAGAAGTTGGGATTGAAGAGGATGATGCATACAACTCCTTACAAAGTGTCCTGGTTGCAGAAAGGACATAAGCTCTTGGTGAATGAAAAGTGCAATGTGGAGTTTCAAATTGGTACCTATAAAGATGTGGTATTGTGTGATATAATTATTTTTGATGCATGCCATATAATATTAAGGAGGCTAAAGCAATATGACAGAAAATTTGTTCATGATGGAATAAATAACACTTATTCTCTAGAAAAGGATAGAAAAAGAAATACGTTGTCACCATTAGAGGATGACGTAGTTCCAGAAGGTTTAGGGTCGAATATTCTGTTGATGACTGGGAAAGAACTATTGCAATAGGTCAAGAAGAAGGATGAGCTACATTTGATCTTGTTGGAAAACCAAAGGTAATATTAACTTCTACAAATTTAGATGATTTTCCTACTGAAGTTATAGTCCTTCTTGATGAATATGTTGATATTATTGTCGATGAGTTACCAAATGTTTTAGCTCCTGTGAGAAGTATTAGTCATCATATTGACTTAATAATTGGTGCAAGTTTACCAAAATAGTAATCCGACATACTAACTCCTCAAGAGAATGAAGAGATCAAACAATAGGTACAGGAGTTATTAGATAAAAGTTTGGTGAAAGAAATTCCATGTCCTTGTGTAGTACCCACTATGCTTATCCCAAATAAGGATGGCGGATGGAGAATGTGCACTGAATATAGAGAAATTAATAAGATCACTATCAGGTACATTGGTGATTTGATGGATTGTTTGAGCGGTTCAAAGTATTTTTCAAAGATAGATTTGAAAAGTGGTTATCATCAAATAATAATAAGAGAAGGGGATGAATGGAAGACTGCATTCAAGACTAATAATGGAATATATGAATGGTTAGTAATTCCATTTGGGCTTTCTAATGCAGCTAGTACTTCTATGAGATTGATGAATGAGGTATTGAAATATTACACTGGAAAATTTGTGATAGTGTATCTAGATGATATTCTGATTTTCAGTCAAAATAAAGAAGAACATTTGAAACATCTCAAATTTGTGTTGGAAACCTTGCAAAGGGAGAAGTGACTGATAAATCTGAAAAAAGTGTAGTTTCGTGAAGAAAGAGTTGATTTATTTTGGATTTGTGGTTTCATGAGAAGGTTTGAACATGGGTCCAGATAAGGTGCAAGAAATTTTAAGTTGGAAAATTCCAAGAAGTGCATATGAGGTAAGTATTTTTCATGGACTTGCAAGATTTTATAGAAAATTCATTAAGAATTTTAGTCAAATTTTTTCACCTATAATAGACACCTTCAAGGGAAGTAGACAACCTTTCAAGTGGACAGAAGCAACTAACAGGTATTTCAAATTGTTGAAGAAGAAGATCAATGAGAAGCCTATTCTAGCATTGACAAGTTTTGATAAGTTTTTTCAAGTAGAGACAAATGCTAGTGGGACATCAATAGGGGATGTTTTGAGTCAAGAACAGATACTAGTAGCATACTTCAGTGAGAAGTTAAATGAGGAAAAACAAAAGTATTCCTCATATGACAAGGAGTTATATGTTGTTGTACAAGCTCTCAAGAAATGGAGACATTAATTGATGCCCAAAGAGTTTGTGTTATATTCCGATAATCATGCTTTGCATTTTATAAATAGTCAAGCTAAATTCAATCAGAAACATGCTAAGTGGGTGGAATTTTTGCAGAACTTTACCTTTGTGATCAAGCATACAAGTGGAAAATTTAATAAATTTTATGATGCTATAAGCAGTCTAAGTTTGATCTTGCAGGAAATTAAGGTTAGTTCTTTGGGATTTGAAAGTTTAATTACTATGTATAAAGAAGATGTGGATTTCAAAGACATATATGCATCCTGTTAGAATCTAGTTTCCCATAATATAAACCAATGGTTGGACTAAATGTTACAAGAAGGATTGATTTTTAGAAATAGTAAGTTATGTATTCCAAAATTCTCTATGAGAGAACATTTTATAGAGGAGAAACACAGTGGAGGGTTGTCAAGACATTTTGGATAGGATAAAACATTTTCTCAAGTGATTACTTTTTATTTTTTGCTAGGAATGTAGCATGATGTAAAGAAGTTTGTTGAAAAATGTAGGATATGTCAACAAGCCAACGGGAGAAGACAAAATACTGGATTATATGAACCCATTCCTATTCCAACTAGGCCTTGGGATTCCATTAGTATGGATTTTGTTTTGGTATTACCTAGAAATCAAAGGGAAAATGATTCTATTTATGTTGTATTGGATAGGTTTTAAAGAATGGATCATTTTATTGCTTGTAATAAAACCAATGATGCAACAAACATTGCTAAAAAAATTCAGAAATTGTAAAGTTGCATGGTTTACCTTTAAGCATTGTGTCTGATAGGGATACTAAATTTGTTTGTCATTTTTGGAGAACTTTGTGGAAGAAGTTGGGAACCAATATCAGTTTTAGTTCTGATTATCATCCTCAGACTGATGGTTAGACTAAAGTGGTGAACAGAAGCTTGGGAAATATATTGAGAAGTCTTCTTTATGAAAATTTGAAACAATCGGATTTAGCTCTTGCTCAAGTTGAGTTTGCTTACAATTATTCACCTAACAGAAGTACATGTATGAGTCCTTTTTCAGATTGTATATGGGATGCACCTGAGGGGAGTATATGAACTTAGAAATTTGGGAGGATAGGATAAGAGAAGTGGAGATGGTGAATATTTTGAATCTAGTGTGCATGAGCTACAAAACAATGTTAAGAAGAAACTGCAGGAAAGTGCTTGGAAATGCAAAGAGAGAGAGAAGATATGAAAAGAAAGGAAGTTAATTTTCAGGTTGGAGATTTAGAAATGGACTATCTTAGGAAATATATGTTTCGTAAGGGAACCTACAATAAATTGAAGCTCAAGAATATTGGACCTTGTAAAATTTTGAGGAAATTTCTGCAAATGCATATGAAATAGAAATTCCTTCTAATATTCAAATCTCTCCAATTTTTAATGTTCTAGATATATATATAATTTTAAATATTTAGGTGTTTAGGATGAATAAATGGTTTAAGGAGAAAAATTTTCATTTATAGATTGGCAAGGAAATTTACCTTGAAAAGGATAGCCATATATTGAAGTTATCCTTGACAAAAGGGTTTCAAAGAAGACCAGGGAAATATCAGCCATCTGAAGATGCAGTGTTGATGACAGAAATATATATTTACAAGCATAATGTGAACCCTGAAGACTTACTGAAGAATTATTTCCTTCCCTCGGAGTATGATGAAGGAGCATCTAGTAAAAATCTATGTTTGCTGAATAAACAATCGATGTTATTTTTTTGCTCTAGAAGATAGGGTTGGTAGTCTATTTTTGTAATTTGTTTCATAGATTTGGATGGTTTGAATGTAATAAGAAAAATTTTACACAAAATCCCTAGAATATTGTAAGAGGTTGCTCGAGGATAGGTTAGTTACATATTTTCTTTCTTAGGAGTTCATATCCTCCTGTTGTGGATCCAACAAGTTTGATAGAATTATATTTAATAATCAAATGTAATAATACAAGACATAAAGGGGAATGGGAATGGAAATGGAATAGAGATATATTTGTGGATATGTGAGCGATCAAGAGATAGAGTGTATGTAACAGTGGTTAATGGAATGAAGAACAAAGTCTTAATACTCTGCATAATTGTCACTATTTGATCTCTTCTTTTCAATTACCAGACATGTTCTTATTTCCTAATGTGGATGAATATTCAGTAATGTATAAATGATTATGAAGGAAAATATGTTTATAATTGCATAGAATATTGATTTCACATGAATCAATTCGACGATCATAGTCTGAATTGAAGTCTGCAAATTTCATCAGATCGATGGTTGTGGATGAATTCCACAAGAGAAAAGTGAAGATTGACAAATTCAAATCCATATCCACATCTGATCTCAGATAGACGGTCAAGAAGGAGCCCACAAGAAATAGATGGCTCAGAGGAATTGTGGAAAAGGAAGTTGCGGGAATAAAATTGCAGAAGCCCATTTTTTAAAAGTGGGAAGGTGTATTCGCAATACACAATCTGCAATCTGAGTGTGGAAAGGACTGATGTGGCCGCATAATTGTGGAAGTCCATTTTGAAAAAATGGAAAAGTGTATCTGCAATCTGAAATCCAGAATTGCATAAAGGGTGTTGTGTAAAGAGAGTTGTGGAATACTCATCTACGGAAATTTAGTTGCAGAACTAAGCCCGTAGAGAATCAATTGCAGAAATTGAGTTGTGCAAACTCAAGCTTGTAGAAAATTGATTACGGGACAAGAATTGTGGAATCATACTTGCAGAAGGAGATTTCCATCATTATTTCATTTTGAATAAGAAAACTTTATGTCTTCTAGCTTTCACCTGCCTTCAACCAATAATTCCACATTAAAATACTTGGTCAACAAGCCTATGTTGCGGGCCGAAATGTTGATGGTTGCTACTCTTCCAAGAGTTTGATTTTGAGATCATTATGAAGCCAGGTTGATTGAATTCTAGACTCGATAATTTTTTAAGGATTGGAATAGCCGAAGAATCAAGCAACATCGAGGATGGATTACCTGGTGCGTAGTTGCTTAAGGTGGGAATGGTAGATGACCATTATGAACAAATTATTCAGTTCTTATCAACATGGAAATTGGTCGCTTCATCTGTAGATTTTCATCTAATCGCTGGAAACGTCTACAAGATGGGGCTAGATGATATTTGACGATGGTATGTCCTACCGCATGAGCAGGAGAGAATATTGGTTAAGTTGCATGACAGAGTAGTAGGAGGACATTATGGAGGATGCTCAACTGATAAGAAGATACTCAGAGTTGGTTTATGGTGGTCGATGATACATAGTGATGTCGTAGATTATGCAAAAAGTTGTGATGTCTATCTAAGGATGAGAATCCATCGCTATGGGATGAGATGTCACTAGTACCTCAAGTAACACTACAACCATTTAATAAGTGGGAAGTGGATTTTTTGGTACCCATTAATCCGCCAGGTAAAAATACAGGTGCACGATACATTATCACTGCGACAGACTATTTGACTCGATGGGTGGAAGAAGAACTAGTGACATATTGTACTACTACAACTGCAACAAGGTTGCTATTAGACAATGTCGTTACTCAATTCAGTTTTCCAAAGATATGGATGAGAGACCAAGGGATTCACTTTATCAATTTCACCATTAACTCAATGATGGAGGAATTCAATATTCAACACAAGAAGAGAAACCCATATAACCTGGAAATGAATGGAACGGTCGAAGCATTCAACAAAATGTTGGAAAATGCACTAATAAAGGTATGTAACGTAAACATGGATGACTAGGATTTGAAAATTCTTGTGATATTATGGTGATATAAAACTATGTACAAATGATGGATGAGGAAAACACCATTCAATCTATTCAATGGCCAAGAAGTGGTAATGTCGATGGAGTATATTATTCCCATCCTGTGCATTGCAACAGCCACATGAATGAATGATGAAGGAGTGCTTGAAGAACATTTGACGTAATTGGTGAAACTATAGGAAGATCGATTCATCACCAGTTTTCACAAGCAATTCGAAAAGTATTGACAAAAGGAATGTCACAACCTCCATGTTAAATCAAAGTACTTCTAGCAAGGAGATATGGTGCTACTCTATGACAGGAAGTTCACGAAGCATCCAGGTAAGTTACAAATGCATTGGTTAGGACCCTATGTAATTCATTTCATCACCAACGGAGGTTTGGTGTATTTATAATAACTACATGGCACATTACTATCACATTCCATGAATGGAATTTAGTTTAAACCCTATTGCAATAGCTGGGTGTGGCACAGGAAAAAAAATGAAAGGGGGAAATAAGTCGTAAGTAGTAGGAAAGAACAGTAAAAAGGAGTTGACAAGGGAAAAAACATGTATCCCTGAAAGAATGGAGCTTGGTGATACCCTTGAGGTGTGTGTTATCTCCTAAAATAAATTAGTCAAATTTATTTTATTAAGAGGTAGAAAGTCATTAGGAAAAACTTTATTAAATTTTTTCAGGCTCATTTTAATGAGTTCTAACTTGTAAATATTTTAAAAAAAATTGGAGTTAGTATTTATTTCAAAAAAATAAAAAAAAAGGTTTATGTGGCTAAGCATTGTTTCAAAATGGCCTCTAAGACACCGAAAGTAGGCTTTCAGTAGCTAAGACCGAAATTTCAGGGTGCTCCAAGCCACAGAAATTGGAGTTTTTACTATGAAAAGTCATCATTTTCAAATGATTCTTATGAGCGACTGGAGAATCATTTTGAAAAAAGGTCAGATATTTTTGTTCATAACATGTCATATAACAATAAAATATCTCTTTTTTCCTACAGGTGTCACATATTGGGATAATCGAATCCATCTCTGAGCCCTAATTTCAAATCTCAGAATTTCCCTGTTTGAAACATGTTTTTCAAATACATATGTCGAGAAAATGAAAATGAATAAAACATAAATGAGAGAGGTTGTTTTTAATAAAAACAAAATATAACAATAACCTCTCTCATTTTTTGAAAATATTTTTTTACTTGAGAGATATCGGTCAATCTATGAGCAGCATATTTCCAGAAATTTCTGCATTTTCCAGCCACCTCACAAATTCGAATTTGAGATAGGAAAAGAGGTTATCAGATCCATCTTTTGAGGATCTTGAAACTGATTTGTAAATATTATTTAAGCTCATTGAAGAGTCATTGTAAATGGTTATACCCTTGATACTTTTCATACTTGTAATATCAGACTTCTCATTTTTTCAGTAATATAAGCTTCTTTTGCCATTTATGTTCAGATTTCATCTTCTAACTTTTTGTACTTGCACTTGAATGTTTATTTCAGGTTTGTTCTATTTGTCTAATGCCAGATATCTGTCATCCTATCTTTTTATTGATGAGTTGAATAGAATGTATCATTTACTTATTGTGATGAGCCATTCATATATGCTTTGTGTATGAGTCTGCTAGCATAATAAGAATTCTACATACATCTACCTTTTATAAACTCTCTAAACAATAGTCATTAAAATCCTTATCTATATGAGTGTGTTTATGCATGTTTTGAGTGAGTGAGTTTTGATTAAGTCATACAACTCGATCCATACTACCCATAATTGAGAAAATAACTAAGTTACCAAGCATCTTCGAGCTGCAACCTAAAAGTGTTTCCTGGCGAGCTAACAAATTGGCGTTGTTGCCAGGGAGAATAGATTGAAGCTCATCGTCCCTGGGACATGACATATTTCCAAATTTGATGATAGACAAAGTCTGGACACTTTTTTGGTTGTAATCATCTATTTGGAAACTCCATGAAGGAGGAATTCAATGGCAACTCCACTGTTCAAAAATCTATTGGTGATTCCACTGGTATGAAATGAACAAGAGGTATGCATTTTGCAATTTCTCAAGTATTTTTGGTTACCCTCATCCAGTACCTAGTAGAGATGAATGGGAAAATAGTCTTCCCATATTTCGAGGAGAAGAGTGGGAAGTGTAAGCTGAACACTTGCTGGATTTTCATGACTTTATTCATCGGCTTGAAATTATACATGAGGATGTTCAAATTAATCTTTTCAACTATTCATTGAAGGGAGCATCCCTTGATTGGTGCTGATCTCTTCCAACTTTAAGTATTCACTCATTAGCAAGTTTTCATTATGCTTTTCATTTGTTTTGTAAATATGAGTTTCCAGTTGAAAGTCTCTTTGAAGATTGCTGTGATGAATTTGAGAAGCAAGTTCAACATGAAGTAGTTCATTCTTCTGTTTGTAAAAATGAAAATTATGTGGTTGAGAAAGAGCTTCGTGATACAATTGATTATGAGGATTGCATGGCTGTAGATGCATCAGGCCTTGTCCTTGATGCACCTGTTTCCTTTGATTTGTATGAATAAATAGTTATAGAAGAAGAATTTACTGAAATTTTTCAAGAGGATGCCTACAATATGTTCTCACCTGTGAGTGAAGAGAAGGGTCAGAAGATTGTGTGTTCTTGTTTGCAAGATGCAGCGGTTTTTTGTTTTCTGATTTTCGATAATTATGAAGATGAAGAACATATTTCTACAATAAATGATGTTGACTTGAGCAGCAGCCATCCCATATATGACAGCTACGAATCTGATTTTGATGAGCCTTTTTCTTTTCCCATAAAGGAACAACATCATGTTGAAATCATCCATTCTATGTTTGTAGCAGACATTAAATATGATAAGTTTAATCTGCCTAAAGATTTAAGATCATCTCTTCTGTTTGCAACATCTAATGAACAAAAGAATGATATCATTATTGAAAAAAATATCAAACAAGAAGGGATTAGCAGTCAAATCAACTCACTGCTTTTTTCAGAATTACAAAAACCTATTTATGAGTAGATCCATATATCAAAAGGAGAGGAAAGGCTTGAGCAGCAAACAGAGTTAACTTCTTTCTATGATTCGGTAGTAGTTTATATGGAGTTATGTTTTTCAGAAGTCTTCAGTTGTGCAATATTTGGAATCAAAGCAAATGATTATTGTAAGTATTCTCTTCATGTTGAAATTATGTTGCACAACATGAATTGTTCTCTGAAATTTATCTGCATGCAAAGAGATTTTGTAAATAGTTTGATGTTATCATGGCTTCATTGGAAGCATGATGTCACATGATGAGCATGTTTTTACTGGTTAAGAGTAGGAATAGGCAGGAAAATAATCTCTTCATATGAGCAGCTAGATCATTTTTAGTTTTTTTCATGAATAAGAAAAGTAGGCTACAGTCAGGTTGCAAGGGATTAGTTATAAAGGACAAATGTCTCCATGCCCAATGGAACACTAGAGGATAGGTTTGAATTTTTGTTTTATAGGAAAGGCATTGGATCTGTGGTTCTTGAAACCTAACAGGGAGACTTTCATCCCCAACTAGGAGCCAGATGTTATATCCTCAAATAAATTAGTCAAATTTATTTTATTAAGAGGTATAAAGTCATTAGGAAAAACTTTATTAATTTTTTTCAGGCTGATTTTAATGAGTTCTAACTTGTAAATATTTTTTAAAAACACTTTGGAGTTAGTATTTATTTCAAAAAAATCAAAACATGGGTTTCCATGGATAATAACGTTTTCAAAATGGTCTCTAAGCCCCCAAAAGAGGACTTTCAATAGCTACGACCAAAATTTCAGGGTGCTCCAAGCCACCGAAATTGGCATTTTTACTATGAAAAGTCATCATTTTTAAATGATTATTATAAGCGATTGGAGAATCCATTTTCAAAATGGTCAAATTTTTTTGTTTCTAACATGTCAAAAAACAATAACCTTTCTTAGTTTTCGTAAATATATCACATACTTGGAGAATACAATCCATCTCTGAGCCCTAATTTTCGTATCTCAGAATTTCCCTATTTGACACGTGTTTTAAATGCATATTTCTGGAAAATTAAAACAAATATCAGAGAACGGAGAGAGGTTTTTTCTGAGAACAAAACAAAGCACAATAACTTATCTCATATTTCCAAAATCTATTTTTATCTGAGAGATATTGGTCAATATCTGAGAAGCATATTTCCATAAATTTCTGCATTTTCCAGCCACCTCACAAATTCAGATTTGAGATAGGAAAAAAGAGGTTATCAGATCCATCTTTTGAGGATCTTGAAACTGATTTGTAAAGATTATTTCATATCATTGAAGAATAATTTTAAATGGTTCGACCTTGGAGAATTTTTATACTTGTAATATCAAACTTCTCATTTTTTCAGTAATATAAGCTTCTTTTGCCATTTATGTTCAGATTTCTTCTTCTACCTTTATGTACTTCCACTTGAATGTTTATTTCAGGTTTGTTCTATTTGTCTAATGTCAAATAGTTGTGATCCTATCTTTTTATTGATGAGTTGAATAGCAAGTATCATTTACTTATTGTGATGAGCCATTCATATATGCTTTGTGTATGAGTTTGCTAGCATAATAAGAATTATACATATATCTACCTTTTATAAACTCTCTGAGTGTGTTTATGAATGTTTTGAGTGAGTGAGTTTGGATTAAGTCATCCAAATTGATCCATATTACCCATCATTGAGAAAATAATTAAGTTACCAGGCATCTTCGATCTACAACCTAGAAGAGTTTCCTGGAGAGCTAACAGTGTGACAGGGTCAAATCAGGTAATAAATGAAGTAGTTCAACCAAACGTGTGATGGAGCAAGTGGATGAGATGCACATTTATGAGGAATTGGACCAGAAATTGTAGAATCAAAATATTAGGTCCACATGTAGTGCCACCAGGGTCGCAGAAGTGGAGGGAAAGGCTAGGCCATTGAAAAAAGGTGGAGAGGACTCCATAGCACAAAAGGGGGTGACTACAAAAATATTCTTGGATATGTACCGCCACGACAAGTAGGTGCACTGTCAATTAAGCTTTCAAAGAACTAGTGGTATCCTGTCAAGATGCCTGCAACACCAAAATGGGTGCATGTCACCATGAATATTTTGACGAATTTGATGAAATTGACCTATAATGACCATGATATTCTGGAATATCCCAAATGCACATCAGAACCCTACGAAAAGAAATCGCATGGTGATGGAGGTTCGATTATTAGAGTATCGTAGCAGTGGGATTTTGGGTTGTAGCAGCTGGGACTGTTGGGAATCACCCACATGCCACATTTCAGCTGCTCGATAGAAGCAAATGCATGTGTAAATTAGTTGTTGGCATGTTTTCATAGAGGGTACCTTTGGCTCAACACAAAGGTACATGTCACAATTGAATTAATATCTCAGATCATCGTGTTCCCAATGGCAAGTGTCGACCCTTCAAATTATTTCCGAGGAAAGGATAATGATAATACGTTAGCTGTGAATCTTAATGGGAAGTATGATGTTATCAGGGACAAATGTGCATATGTTATAAATACCATCAACGACAAGATCATCAAATTCATAACTAAGTTGTTGGCTGTGAAGATGGTGCCAAAGAACAAACCCAACCAATGCACCTCAGGGTGAATTTCATGTGCATGGAAGTGCATCAAAGGATTCCAAATGAAATGGTCGTTGTTCCTGATGAATTGACTGACAGAGAATGCAATGCTGGAACAGGAGGGTAAGTGACCCTTCACTTATTGATGGTTGTTGATATTAATTGTGCTTGTGGATTGGATGGAACCCAAATTTTATCAATGGATGGATGTGGAGGCCATCAAGACATGCAACAGAGTGCACTATCAGAACTTATGGTGGCTCAATCTTAAAGAATGACATATATACTACACCATCCAATTTTATTTGTATTGGGACGGCCTTCGAGACACAGCAGGGAAGGTTTTGCATCTCACTAAGGAGGTAGCAATGAAGTGTATAAAAATAGCATGATTCATGATGGGGGTACATTGAATCCATATCCAAGCATGATGTAGCAATGAGAAGCAATGGCTCATCATGTTGTACAAGGTTACAGATGCAAAACTAGAGGCCATTATTGATGAATGGTTCGCAGAATGGAAAGTTTGACTTAGCATAAGGGATTTGTTGGAAACAGAAGCAAGTCCACAACCCAACATGCCAATAGATCAGAACTAGACAAATGATTCTAAAAGGGAATTAGATTGTGGAAATTAATCCCAAGCTGTAAATCAATTACACTCACAAAATTACTAGTCAAACATGCAAAATTCCACAAAAAGGAGATTGAATATGGAGCATAACAAAATTGTCTATTGAATAAGTGTACATCATCCAAACTCATCAAGTAATAGGTTTTACAAATATATAATTAAATTATATATTCGAAATCATAAGGATTCTATTTGAATTGGACAAAAATAAGGCTTACTAAACTAGTCAAAATCCCCCACAGGTGCATAAATCACATTCCTAATATGTCAAGATGCTCATGAATTGGATGAGTGAGATGTACCAGTTGATAAGTGATGAGAAGAGATAAGATCCATGTTTTGGATGTAGAGAAAGAAGGAGGATGGTTAAGGAAAAAAATAAGACAGCTACTTCTAGACTAGATTTTCCCTTTTTTCATTAAAACCGCTAAAAGCAAGGAAGCTTTAAGAAAAGGAAGAACTATTCTTTTGCTATTCTGTAATTACTACATAGTTGTTAGAATATTTCCCAATATTTTTCTAAAGCCTTCCTTAAGCTGGTTTTAGTATTTTTTTACTTCTACGTGCAAGTGGATGCCAACTAGCATAGTAAGGAATCTAGTAATCTAGGAATAGGACAAAATTGATTAATTAATGTCAAATATGCGTAAATGTGGGGTTTGATTATTCTAACACATAGGAAGTATCATACAAGAATCTAACTGATTCTAAGATAGAACGAAAAGTAGAAGAAGGAAGGACAAAAAGAAGGTTTGAACAAGGAGAGGGAAGCAACACACCCAAGATGGCAGATGACCAAGTCGGTCGCATACAGGTCATGATCACTACCGCGGCTAATGAAATCCAAGTGAATCTAAAGCAAAATTCGACTTAGTATTTCCACTAGGTTAAGGGATTGTTGCAATCCCTAACAAATTTTATATTGGATAAGTTACCACATGTTAATGTACTGCAAAGAGTAGCAGAGATAAGTACGAGTAAAAGGGTGAGGATCATGCAAATTCCACCACGCGCACTAGAGACAGGAAGAAAATATGTTGAGGTGGCCATGAAATATTTTGACATGATCAATCTCAACATCAACAAGATTCCAACACAGATTCTTGGCCGAATGCAAAAGGAAGCAAGACAAGAGATCACAGACCACGTTGAAATCATACACGGTCATCTTGTGAAGTCACAACAACAAATAGCATTAAAAAAGGAAGATATCAAAAGGATGAATAAAGTGTAGGAAGTGGAGGTAATGGAAATAATGGAGTCCTTCAAAAACAAATAAATTTTGGAGAAGGAAATCTCAATCGCTTGTGAGGAAATTCCCGACATTACCTTGGATATGTTCGTGGAAGCCAAGATAATGTGACTTAGCCAGATAGTCATGGATTTATAGAAGGAGATTGAGGACTTGCAAGAACACACAATATTGAGTACAATACCCGAGTAGGTCACAAATTGTATAAGTAGGATAGAGGATGTGACCACTTAGATCGAGGATTGTGAGAAAATGTCCAAGGAAATTGAAGAACAAACCACACAGTTTTGGATGAGCATGGTCCAAGATGAGCAATTGCAAAAATTAGGTGTGTAGCTTCATGAGGTGGAGGAACAATTAGTGGCGATGTGGGAATCCATGAAAGCAATTCCCCCAGTTATGCAGGTCAACAAGGTGAAATAATTGAAGGTGCTATAGCAATAATCCAACAAAGCGCGAGAAAGAAATCGACGCAAAACTGCATAGTTAGATGAGTTCCAGGAACTCAGAGAGTAGTTGGAACTTAAGGCTCTAGACAAACTTACAAACACCTAGGACCCCCACACAAAAGTGGCCATGAATATTGCATACCATCCGACAAACCAATACATGGAATATTGTGCAACAATTGGTGCACAGACCAAGGAAGCAGTCAGGCAAGTCAAGAAGGAACATGATGACTTCAAGGCCAAGTTAAGAGAACATAAAATGTCCAGTTGATGTGGTTCAGGGATGAGCCACAAGTTTGTGTTGGGGGCCTATTAGCAAGGGGTTCAAGTGTGCAAGCCACAACATGAAGAAATATGTTTATAGTATGCAAGTCAACCCACGCAAGAGGAATATGTTGACAAGGGGTTGGTTGGTCGCACTAATCGTAATTTTGGTCCAATTTAGTTAGAGATTTAGTTCATGTGGACCTTTCTGTAAAGGAGAAATCCTATAAATAGAGTTAGGAATGTATTGAAAGGGGATCGAACATTTTGTATCTTATCTATCTTGTTTTGCGAACTTTTTTGTAATCTGAGTTTTGGTATGAGGTTGTCAAGAAAGAGATGTGTTTTAGAGATGCATTGTGACTTGCAGAAGTTAATATGATAAGAATGTTGCTGGAAATTCTATGTTGTCTTTGTCTACGATTCAATCTATGATGTTTTCAAATCTTGTGATTCATGTCTCTAAAGTTAATTGATGTGATCCGAGTAATGTAATTTATATGGTTAATATGTTGTGATATAATCTCTTGATGTTGAATAAAATTTGTTCTTATCCGAATGATGTGAAGTCTTCCTATGGTGAATGAATTCTTACATGATGACCTCTTTTCTGAATAATAAAATATTATGAAACTAGATATGGAATGAATGATGGTAATTAGTTCGTATAAACGATGAATTTAAACCACTTCTTGAATCTCTGATCCATATTGTGACAAAGTGAGTGTAAGTGCACAAGTCCTCTTCCCTTCTGCAGAAATGTGGTTCCTGCAACCCTCCCTTAAACATCTCGGGTGAGACTGTATATTCTTCGTAGGTGTTGTTGGATAGGATATTGCGTCAAAGGGTGTCGACAACATGTCAACCCCTATTGACTGAAGTGTTTCAAAAATTTTAATACATTTTGAATGATTGTATATGAATTCTAATACTCCAATTTAATGTTTTGGCAGGGTACATTTTTTAAAAATGGTGGTGTGGAAGGAGAGGGGGCATGAGATCAATGATATAAGAGGGGGAAATGACCAAGGGATTGTGTTTTCTCTTAGTGTGTATAAATTACTAAAATTGTTCAATGTGCCAATTATGAGATCACAACTGAGACTACTGGAGTATATCCTCAGGATGTGGAATCCTGAGTAGCAATACTTTGAAGTAAGTGTGCATATTTTGACTGTGGAGGTAGAAGATATCTACTTCTTAAAAGGATTTTCTAGGTCAGGAGGGCCTATTTCTTTGTTTGATCCTAGAGGCAGGTACATNGAAGTAAGTGTGCATATTTTGACTGTGGAGGTAGAAGATATCTACTTCTTAAAAGGATTTTCTAGGTCAGGAGGGCCTATTTCTTTGTTTGATCCTAGAGGCAGGGACATCACTAATCATGGACTTATATTCCAGTATTACTTTCTAGACACATAGATGTGTGGGAAGAAAATTCCCATTAAGGAGACGATGGACCCACCTCTACGGACGGTCTTATTTACTATGCATTGTATCTCTAGGAGCTAAGAGGATCATCAGGAATCCATAGCCCACATTGTATATACCTTGGAGGCCATGGCCCCTACAGTATTCAACTAGGTTGAAGCCCTACTGGTCACATTCAAAGAGCAGTTGACCAAGTGTCGGCGTGGAGAACTAAAAAGGTTTGGATATGGCACAATCTCAGTGTCATTCTTCTTTGAGAGGGTACCACTACTGAGGCTACAAGTGGCCCTTACATATATCGGTGCATGTGATCCATGCATGCTCATATGGGTGGAGGTCATGGCTCTCCATGGTGGCAACAAATCAAGATTCAAGTATGGGGTTTCCTTTTTTTGATGGATGGATGACCAACTCCTCATGATTGAGGATTACGGATATGCAGGTACCAACATCAAAGGGGACCCAATCCTATCCCTACTAGTGGATGATTAGTAGGGAGGCCTTGGTGAGTAAAACACTAAGAAATACATTTTTTTTATATTTTTGTCATTTTATGATTAACACAATTTCGATTTTATAGATGTGGGATTAGCGCAATCTAGAGGATCAACTATAATAGGAAGGAGAGGTAGGACTCTATTTGCACTATGGAGATGATGAGATGACCAACCTGAAGGAGAACCTTAGCTGGCTCACCTTTGACATCCTGTATATCTCAGTATATGAACTCCCTAGGAGGTACCAGAGGCACACAATTGGTGTGTTTGGTCACCTCAGCCACTTTCTACGCAGGAGGAAAGCGATATTATGTGCTACCATGAGAACCATTAGGGTTATCCATGAAGTATACATTGAAATAACCTAGCTTAGAATTTTTTTATCTTGTACTACTAAAATCCAGTGTATTTCAGTTGGGGTCTCGAGACCATATTTTTTGTAATAGAGAGAGAGAGACTTATCTTTTGCATTCTACTTTTTTTTAATAATGGAATGTTATTTACATGGGATTTATGTCTTTTATTTTTTATTTAGAATGTACAATGTTACTTTAGTTATTGATATGTCAAGAATGAGCAACGTATCAATCCAATATATAATTAGCAAGTGAAATAGCAGTTGCATTATAATATCTTGGGATGTGTTGATAAGTAAAAAATTCAAATGACCTCTCGAATAGATGTACCCTTTGAAAAATTTGAAGGATATCCAGATTTCAAATGGCATAAACATGGTTCAAATGAGAAACCACAAACTAAGAATCCATAGAGATTACTAGGTGATCGATATCGTAAGATGTAGCTTCAATTAGCAACCCAATAACTGTGTGATACTCGATGATGTTGTTAGTGGCTGGACCTAGAAAAAATGCTCCTGAACTAAGTAAGTCATTTTCTTAGGAATACAGTACCCAAGCGGGTGAAGCGAGATTCAGGGTGTTGCGTAAAACACCATCAGCAAAACCATAGAGGAGATTCATCTACATAATTGAAATCATAACATGGGATAAACAACATTGGAAAAGAACCCAAACTTAAAATATAAAAAAAACACAATTAAAAATTCAAATATATACATATATACAAGGCACTGATGCAAAGATACTTTAAGCATAATACCTTTTTAGGTACAACCCATTGTGATTTTTCTTGAAAGGTATCCCATCATAATCTATAAGCTCGTATGCCCGTTTTTCGAAGACTTTACTAATGATATAGGGACCATACCACATTGATTATACATTCCCTTTCCTAATTTTATCATGTTTATAATCACAAGTCAGAAAACATGAGGTTGAACCGATTTATCATATTGAGCCTAGATCTGTTTCTTGTGCGACTCATTAGCCAAAGCGACATCTCCTCGTGTCTCATCAAGGTTCGTTAGATAAAGAAAAAAATATTCTTCGGTAAAACTATTTAGTATAAGCTCAACAGCTAGCTTGAGTGATGGAATTTAACATTCAATAGGTAGGACAACTTCAATTCCATAGACCAATTGGAAAGGCGTGAACCTGGTCATTGTTTTAACTGAAGTTCTATAGGACCAAAGTATGGAAAATATAGTCAAATTCCAATTGGATTTATGATCTCCAACCATCCTACGAAGCATGGTCTTAAATACCTTGTTAATAGCTTCAACCTAGCCATTATCTTGTGGATAGTAGGGGGTTGAGTTTTCATGATGAAAACCCAACTTGGAACTCAACTTGACCATCATCTGATTAGGGAAATGAGATCCATGATTAGTTACTATGGAATGCAGAACTCAAAACCTAGCGATTACATGATTAAATAAGAAGAGGGTGGGAGTATTAACATCCTCGACATATCTAGGAATTGCCTCATCCCATTTCATGAAATAATCAATAGCTACACTAATGTAACCGTGCCCCTCGGCTGAGGTAGGATTATAATGCATAAATTAAATCCCCCATTTGGAAAAAGGGCCAATGGAAATAACGGGGTGTAAAGGAGCGGGGTGGGTGCATGTTTTAGTATATAAAAGATGGCAGGGTGTGAATTTTTTGACTGCTTCATGGAAATACTTGAATATCAAGGGACAAATGTACCCAGCGCGAAGAATTTTTTGAGTTGTAGCCATCCCAGAAAGATGACTGTTGCGTGCTCCAGAGTGGAAGTCATTTAGGACTTGTTAATCATCATCATGAGTAATACATCATCGTAGAATTGAATCAATACTGCATCAGTATAAGGTATCATTGGGAATGAGATAATACTTAGTGTGGTGGTGAATACATTAGTGATCGTCACTGGATATTATTGGGTTGGAATTGTTGAGTTTGAAGATATATGATCAAATATCCATACCATGAATCTGTCATGCTGATAAGGAACAAGAATTCATCCAAAAATGAATTATTGGGATCAGTTTCTATGAGAGCACGAGGAATTTCACACATCGACTCTGTGAAGACTAGGGACTTCTTGGAAGTGGTCTTAGTGAATTCGAGATCAAATTCCTGTAGGATAACAATCCAACGAGAATGAGTTAGAATGTAGTACATAGGGTTTTGATCGGCAAGAACAATAGTGGTGTGAATTAATATGTAATGATGGAAACATTGCACAACAATGACCATAGCCAAAGTTATCTTCTCCACATGTGAGATCAAGTTTTAGAGTCAAGAAGACTCTTACTAAGATAGTAGATCACATGTTTTTCACTGTTCAAATACTCCTGTATTAGAACCATACCAATTGTAGTAGTGGAGGAAACAAGATAGAGAAGAAAATATTTTGAATAATTTGGGGGGTACAACACAGGTGAGTGTGTTATAACATGCTTTAAATTATCAAAATATTGTTGATCTTGATCATCCCAAAGAAAGACAGTGTTCTTCTTCAACAACACATATAGCCATGTGTTTTCTCTACAAAATTGCATACGAAACGAGGAAGAAATTTTTCCTTCCCTTGCAAACTTTGAGTTTACAGATGTCAGTTGGGCTGGGTAAGGCCACAATGGCAACAATTTTCAAGGGATCAATTTGAATTCCATATTTGGAAAAAATGAAACCAAGAAGCTGTCTAGTATGAACATAAAAAACAAACTTGTGTATATTAATTCGGATATGGTAATGACGACATCGAAGTAAAATGTATCTAAGATTCCCTAAATTATCCTCTATATGTTATGAATGAGAAGGTAGGTAATCCAGATATGGTTCCACTATGTGTTTTATATCATGACAAGTGCAATAAATTTCTCGTTGGAAAGTAACTCCAAATTTATTCAATCCAAAAGGTAACTTCTGATAATCAAAGGTTCTCCACAAGAAAATAAATGTCATTTTATGTTGGTCGGTAGACAATATCTCAGTCTGATTGTAGCCAGAAAATCCATCAATGAAAGAAAAAATGACACTTCTAGCGCAGCTGTCAATGATCTGATCGATATGAGGGGTAGGACAGTTGTATTTGGATAATATTTGTTCATGTCTCGAAAATTTATACAAACCCTAATAATGCCCTGTTTCTTGGAAACAGGAACAATATTAAATACCCACTCAATTAAAGGCACAGGATAGATAAAACCAAATTTTAAAATTTTTTCAACCTCAGCTTTGATAGTTGCAGCTTTCCTTGGGTGGAGCTGGTGAAGTTTTTCCTAACCATTTTTTTCATTGGTTAAGTCTTGATATCATGTACGACAATATATGGATCAATCCCGATAATTTCTTCATAACTCCAGGAAAAAACATCACATATTTCCTTGAAAAGAGTTTGGTATTCCTCAATATACGTTTTCGAACAGTTATGGCCGATGTGAACATGTTCAACAACACCTATATTCACCGATATGTCAATGGGAATCATCTTAGTAATGCTGCATAAATTCCCTTCAACATCCATAGATTGTAATAATGCAAGCGTTTGTGGATACTCGACAATATTAGAACTGGTAAGAGAAACAAAATTAGAATCTACCAAATCAAAATTAGGAAGAAACGAGTATCGATGATGAGAGTCTTCCCATAAGGATTCATCTAGACTCATAACCTCCATGATAATCACGTTCGATGGAAAATTTTGTGAGAGATGATCCAAAGTCAAGAGAGAGGAATCTAGCCAATAGGGTAGATGGTAAGTAGTCGATGCTACCAAATAGTGATCATCTATGTAGGCATCAAAAATAGATTGAATGGCATCATAGAGGGATTCGTGTGGACTTAGAGAAGGAAAACTAGCAATATATTTACCTTTAGAAATGCTCCCAGTTGTGGATGATATCATGTTTATCATGGAAATTTCCATACAAGTAGGGGTAGCAGTAGATGGAAAGACTCCCATGAGAGATGAATCTTTCAAAAGTCCAACTCCTACAGATTTATAGGGAGGAGAAAACTTCCCTAAAATAGGAACATTGTTTTTCATGGTAGTAGTGATACCAAGAGAATATTCATAGAGTTGATCTATGGTTACATTTTTCCCTTGATGTGAAAATTGGAGCATGCAAAAAACTGACGATGGAGCGACTGTCATAACATAGAACCAATTCCTTCCTAATAACAATTTGTAATCCAAAGGAACATCGACCACTTCTACCAGAATATAAATAGTCTTGGCCCCAACTTAATGCATAATGTCACTAGCAAACCATGATGTTGGGAACCACATCCGTCGAAGGATTTTAAGGTGGTTGGTGACTTATTAAGCTCAGGAGAAACAATGTCTCTCCAGCAAGACATAGATAAAACCGAGGTGGAAGCTAATTTTTCCAATATAGTCCGATGAAATTTTATACCTGCTTCCCTAGTTGCGATTTGAAATGCGAGTTGATGGGATAGCCTCGATTTGTAAGTATCCACCTTAAAATTAATGGCAAAGTAATTCTTAATATTGAAGGCCCCTAGAGCTAGCAACAAATTCTTCCGTTCTATAGGGAAACTTTGGAGTACCTACAACGTGGACATGGAGCAAGGTGCTTGGGATAAATATTCACCAACATTGTATAATTGAGCATCTCAAGCATTAGGATTGAAAATTTATTTCCATATTGTACTCTTAGGAGGGAATAAGATTGTGTCAAGACTAGGTTATCGATGGTGAGAGGACCATTAGAAGGAAGTGGAGGAGAAGGGTTAATGTGAGGATTATTCTCGGTAGAAGAACCTTCATCTTTCTTCTCGGGAGTTTTATTGTATGCTTTATTCCTATTAGTCAATGCAACGGTCTCGGTGGACATCATTCTAATTTCCTCAGTAAAGTAAGAGGGACAATGCAAATATGTGTGGTTGACCAATTATTGTTGGGATGGGAAAGGGTCAGTTAACACTATCAGTGTGGTGTTATTTTTTAAAATCTTGTTGATCTCTTCATGACAAGGACACTCCTTCATGAAGTGATCATCTCCACCCAAAAAACAAGGATTCTTGGCCTTCCTTTCAGGTTTTGTATCCTTCTCTGGAGTCATGGTTTTGGTATTCTCCTATTGGTTTCCAAGTTTCTTATTTTTATCTTTACCTTTCTTCTTCTCTTTGGGTGTTTGCGAACAATGGATATCATTCACCTCAGAAGAAATAGTAGGAGTGGGAGTTTCATTATAATTAATTTGCATCTTGGGAGGCTTGTATGTGGATGGAGGTTGGATTGAACCAACAACACCATCTACAAGAGTCTTAGTTGATGGCTTGGAAGGATTGGTGTTGGGACGAGGAGAATTAGGAACCAAATCATATAAAGTTTTGAATTGAGAATAAAATAATTCCAAATATTAATCTTGACTGATATCTTTCTCTTTCATGATAGAACCACCCATAGCAAGATCTTGGGAAATAAGAGGAAACAAGGATTTGGTAAACTAGTCAGCCAAAAATCGATCTAGAATAGGAGCTTTGATTAACCTTCGACATCTCCTCCACTCATTGATACGATCAGATATGTGATTAGAATTATTATGTTGACAAGATATCAAAATTTGGAAATTGAACCCAAGTGATAGAACAATTACACTCACAAAATTGCTAATCAAACATGCAAAATTACCATCAAAGGAGACTGAAATTGGAGCATAACACTAATCTATATTGAATAAGTGTACAATAGACAAACTTGTGAATTCATATGATACTCTAATATATAATTACATGAGATATTTGAATGCATAAGGATTCCATTTTAAATAGTCAAAAAGTAGGCTTACTAAATCTAGTCAAATCCCCCATAGGTGCATAAAGCAATTTCCAAATCCACTTAGAGGCTCACAAATTAGCAAAGTCAACTAGGAAATATAATAAGGGATGCAAAGACAAATTATACATGCTTTTACTAAGAGAACAAGATGGAGGATGATGTGGGAAAAAATCAAGTCAGCTACACCTAGTCTTGCTTTCCCTTTTTCCTTAATTCTCAATAAAACAAGAAGCTTTGTAGAAAAAGTAGATATGTGCTTTGGAGGATCTGGAATAAATCAGAAATGCTAAATATGGTTTCTAGGAGGTTTCCTAAGAACTCCATGACTCATTTTTATTAAGTTTTGACTTCTATGACATGTAGAAGGAAACTAGCATAGAGTGGAATATAGGAGACTAGGTAAATAAGACAAAAATGATTTAATTAATGTCTAAGGTAGGTAAATATGGGTTGATTATTCTAACACCCCCCCTTAATCCTAAATTTATGAGTAAATATCAGAAAAATATAGGGACTAGCAACAAGGCTTAGTCACCCTTTACATACTACATGTCCATTTAACCAAGGAAAGAGGAAAAAACCCAGTGGGAAAATCCTCCCTTAAACATCGACAATAAAAAAAAATTTGAAAATCTTGTCATCAATCATGCTTCACAGCATGATCATAAATACCTAGTAGTGATTTGATATTGCTGAATGTCTTCTCACAAATTTTTTTGGTGAAGATGCCTGCTACTTGTTCTGAAGATGCACAGAAGAGTAGGTGAATGGTTCCATCATGCACAAGCTGTCTGATGTAGTGCATATGGATCTCAATGTGTTTGGTTCTCTGTATATAAACTAGATCATGGAATATTCGAATGGTACTCTTATTATCACAATATATAATAGTTTAAAACTCTGATTCTAAGCCACACTCACCAAGTATTCCCTGCAACCACAAACATTCAATTGTTGCATTTACAACTCCTCTGTACTGTGCTTCTGTCGATGAGAGTGCTATGGCACTCTAATTATTGATTGAACAGCTAGTTAGTCCTTCTAAAAGCATGAACACATATCCTTATGTTGACTTTTGATCTATGTTGTCACCTACCCAATCACTGTCATTAAACCCAATCAAATCAAGATCAGATTTAGCTTTGTAGAAGATCCCATGAGTTCTTGTTCCTTAAACAAAGTTAAGGTTCCTTTTGGATTCTCTCCAATGGATCTCATGAGGCTGATCCATGTATCTTAAATAAACACTAACTAAATAAGACAGATCAGGTCAAGTGTGTGTAAGGTAAAGAAAACACCCAATCAACTGCCTATACAGTGTTTTATTTACCATAGGAGAAGAACCTGCTTCTTCAAGCTTAACTCCTGAAATGAAGAGAGTCTTGCTTGGCTTGCAATATTTCATGTTGAATTTTTTCAATAAATATAAGGCATACTTGGACTGATGTACTTTGATTCCATGTTGGCATTGAGCAATTTCGAGACCCAAGAATTGGCTCAACAATCCCAAATCAGTCATAGAAAATGCATGGTTCATTGCATCCTTCAAGGAGGAAATCTATTTCTTTGAACTTATTGTAATCAGAAGGTCATCCACATACAAGAAAATAATCATCAAATAACCATGATTTAGCTTCAAATAAACATTAGGATCATACTTGCATCAAACAAATATCAATGACAATAGAAAGCCATCAATCTTGGCATGCCAAGCCCTTGGGGCTTGCTTGAGCCCATACAATGATTTCTTTAACCTGGACACAAAAGATGGATTAGAAAAAAACCCTTGAGGTTGCTTCATGTAAATCTCTTCAGTGAGATCTCCATTTAGTAAATAACACTTCACATTTATGTGATGTACCTCCCACTGCTTCGAAGTTGCAATGGCTAAAGCTAGCCTTATGGAGTCCATCTTTGCCACTGGTGCAAAGCTTTCATTGTAGTCAATACCATGTACATGTGAGTAGCCCTTTGCTACCAATATTTCCTTATATTTTAAAGGTTAACCATCAGCAGAAAACTTAGTTTTGAAAACCCACTTACATTGAACTAGCTTCCTCCCTGGGGGAAGATCAACTAGTTCCCACGCGTTGTTCTTCTCGAGCGAGCTGAATTCTTGTTTCATGGTTGTTTTCCATATTGGATCATGTGCTGCATATTCATATTTTTTTGGGTCTGATTCAACCATCATATAGTACTTCTCTACAAACAAAGGGTCTTTCATACACAGGGAACTCTCAAACTGAGATCTAGTCCTCCTAGGGTCACTAGGATTTCCAGCTAGTTCCCCAGCTGCATGAATGGTATTTGATGCCCATTTTGGTCTTGTAGGACTATCAGGATCTCAAATTAATTCATTATTATTATGCATATCAGAATCATCAAACTCATTTGTCTCTCCAATTATATTCAATGGATTTGGTGGTGAAGAAGACTCTCCAACTTCAACTGCTTCTAAAGGCTCTTCTTGGAACTGAACACTTCTTTCAATGAAGGCTTTGTTAGTGATCAATTTTATCAGCTTGTACCCTTTTGAATCTTCATAATAGCCAAAAAATAGGCACTATTTTGTTTGGGGCTGCAAATCCTTTCTCTCTTCATTTGGAATTCTAGCCCAAGCCTTTGAGCCAAAAATCCTGAAATGGGTCACACCTAGATTATGCCCACTCCAAGATTCGAAAGGAGTCATACAATCAAGACATTTATGAGGCACCCTATTCTAGATTTAGGATGCATAGTTTATAGCCTTGGCCCAAAAATTTGGTGGCAAAGTCTTAGTCTCCATCATGCAGGTTGCCATCTCCTTCAGTGATCTGTTCTTTCTCTCAGCAACACCATTTTGTTGTGGTGTGTAAGGGATTGAATGTTGCATCTGAATACCTGCATATTTACAATACTGAATGAAATCAAACTTGACATACTCACCACCATTTTTATATCTAAGGATCTTGAGTCTCCTCCTAAGCTGGTTTTCAATCAAGACCTTAAAGACTTTGAAGAGGTCAAAAACTTCAGACTTATGCTTTGAGAAGTAAACCCAACAATACCTGGAAAAGCCATCTATGAAGGTCAGTGCATATTTGGATTGACTCATGGACATATGAGGAAATGGACCAGCAACATCACTGTGGATCAAATCAAGAGTTTCAGAGGTTCTCTCATGATTAGCTCTCTCAAATTTGTGCTCTGGGTGTTTTCCTAGGATACAACCTTGACAGACTCCCTTCGAAAACTTATTCTTTGGTAACCCTATGAACATATCTTTTTCACTCAAATAAGAAATATAGTTATAGTTAATATGACCAAATATTTCATGTCAAATCTTGCTTTCCTCATTAGCATTAATCAAAAGAGCAGAGAGGTTTGAGTAGGGTAGAAAATGGGAAAACATGTATACCTTCGAAGTGTGATCAACAACACCTTTTTCTATGACTTTACCATTCGAAATATTTGTGATTTCAAAATCACCAGAGGAGAATATGACCTTCTTTGGAGAACCTATGTGAGTCATATGATACATTGATAAGAGGTTATAGGCAAGACCTAGAACATAAAACACATTATTGAACTTACCATGGTCAAGATCAATCCTTCCTTTTCCCAAACTGTCAGTGAGAGAGTCATCTCCCAAAACTATTGGTGGACCTTTAGAAATTTCAAGAGTTGAGAATGCCTCCTTTTTTGAAACCATATTTCTAGAAGCTCCATAGTCTATGATGAAGCTAGGTGAGCTTGATGTGCCAGCAACCAAAGCATGTACTCTCTCTCTGTCCTCTGAATTTGATCCTCCTTCCCTCTTCTTTGAGAAATCAGGAAGGGAGATGTTATTCTTCTCCAAGATTTGGGTCAACATGTCAATTTGCTTCTTCATATAGGAGCTCTCAGGATGATAGCCCTTACTGCATTATGCGCACTTACTCATTTCTCCTTTGTTCTTCCTCTTCTGGAAGTTCTTCTTGGAGCCTTGGGGCTCCTCTTGAGACTTGTTCTTATCTCTCTTTTGCTCAGGTGGCTTCTTATCTTTCTTCTTTCCTTTTTAATCCACCCTTGAATCTCTAGGAACCAAATCTTGGTCTTTGTAAAGTTTGATGGTTCCCATCATCACCAGTTTATCTTGTTCCTATGTGAGGTATTCCATGAACTCTGCAAGCTTAGGCATATTCCAGGATCAGGTTGTCAACTTGGTGGAATGGAAGGTCGAAACAAACACTAAATAGTCAGGTCCAAGCTTCGAGAGTATGGCCAAAACTAGTTGTTCTTCCTTCTTTTCAATTACACACTGTTTTAGCTGCAAAAGAAGGGCTTTAAACTTGGAAAAATAGAGTTGCAAGGATTCGAAGCTGCTGGGACTCAAAGAGATCAATTCATTCTCAATTTGATGTCCTCTCCTTTCATATGTCTTACCAAAAATATCTACAATATCCTCCCACACTTCATTAGGTGATGTCAATCCATCAAGCTAAAAGAGGAGGTCTCTTGAAATGCTTAGACACAAAAGAACATAGGCCTGTTGTGCCATTTTATTTTCTCTGTAGTTGCATTTGGATATGCCTCAATTTCCATAGTCACCCTATAGAGACCTTTCTCTCTCAAAAATATCTCCATCTCATCTTTCCATTCAAATAAATTAAATGGAGTCAAGATGATCTTCTGAGATTAGTCCATAGCTCAAAAAATGTTCCCTTCAGTCAGCAGAATATGCTCCCAATCAAGATGTAAAACCTATAATAGAAATATGTAAGGAGATAAATTGATCTACAAATTCTCTGATACCATGTGGAAATTTAACCCAAGTGATTGAACAATTACACTCAAAAAATTGCTAATCAAACATGCAAAATTACCATCAAAGGAGACTGAAATTGGAGCATAACACTAATCTGTATTGAATAAGTGTACAATATCCACTTTTTAAGTCATAGGATGATGCAATATATAATTACATGAGAGATTTGAATGCATAAGGATGCCCTTCGAAATAGTAAAAAAGTAGGTTTACTAAATCTAGTCAAATCACCCATAGGTGCATAAATCAATTTCCAAATCCACTTAGAGGCTCACGAATTAGCAAATTCAACTAGGCAAGCTAATAAGGGATGGAAAGACAACTCATACATGATTTTATTAGGAGAAAAGGATGGAGGATGATGTGGGAAAAAAACAAGTCAACTACACCTAGTCTTGCTTTCCCTTTTGCCTTAATTCTCAATAAAATAGGCATCTTTGCAGAAAAATATGTGCTTTGGAGGATTTGGAATAAAGTAGACATGCTAAAAATGTTTTCCAGGAGGTTTCCTAAGTGCTCCATGTCTCATTTTTAGCAAGTGTTAACTTCGATGACATGTATAAGGAAACTAGCATAGAGTGGAATATAGGAGACTAAGTAAATAAGACAAAAATGATTTAATTAATGTCTAATGTAGGTAACTATGGGTTTATTATTCTAACAAAAAAGGTCTGTACCAGTTTCATACCGGATGGGTAACTGAAAATGAGTAATAAAAACAGTTTCCAATGAATTAAAATCCACAAAGGAGTGTTGTGGAAGTTCAATATACCATTTTTCATATGTACTAGTCAATGTTCTCTAGAAGAGCCTCAAACAAATGGAATCATCCATCAGGGAGTTGGACGAACACCACAAATGGAAAGTCATCACATGGTTTTTTGAATCTTCTCCTTGTTTTCCATCAACCTTTGGAATGTTTGATGGTAATTTGACTGGAATTGTTGTCCAAAAAGGGTCATGTTGAATAAGATCATTTATCAACTTGGACAAGTCTGGGATATCCAAGGTAGCCAAAAACATAAGCTACCAGTTGGGTTATGTGTAATTTTAATATCGATAAGTTAAAGATACCCTAGTAGGACCAAAGTTATATTGAGTTTGGCCATAATACCCAACAAATTGTTGATAATTGGGAGTGTTTTTTACCCATAAATGGTGGTTGTGCCTGGTAAGGTCTAGCTTGAGGTCCATAAGTACATTAATCCCACTGATTGGTAACTCCTCCAAGATAAAGGGAACATAACGTATTATTGTAATGTGCCCCGCTTAGGTATTGATTACCAATATTAGGCTATTGAGGAGGGACCCAAGCTAATGTGAGAGGTTACGAAGCAGGACCAATATGACCATAACCAGCATGACCGCTAGGTCCAACAGATGGACGGGGAGGTTGTGGAATATTATGTAAAATAGGTACATAAGTTCCTCTAGTAGTATGGGATGTAGGGGGTAAAAACTGACTCCCAATGTTCGATAAAGCTATCAGAGGCATAGAATTTCCTCCTATTTGAGAATTTAACAATGGATTTTGAACAGATTGTGACACTCTGCAAGAGTGGTAAGTATAGACACCAGTGGTTTAGATGTAGCATTGGCTGGAATGGCACCAGAAGGTATATTCAATTATCTACCAAATATATCACTAGGTAAAAGGTAGGGTAAATTCCTTCTATAGTTTGGATTTAAATCCATAAATGAAACATTTACGACACTAGTATAACCAAACTAAGAGATAACTTGACCAAGTTAAGTTTCCCAAAATGGAGCATTTAGCACAAATATAGGAGCTACCATTGCATCAGGATGAAATTGACTGATCTCAGTTCCACAAGGAGTTATGATGATAAAAGATGTATTCTAAGAAGAGGGTTGCTCTGCTAAAGGTGGAACTAGGTCAGTAAAGGGAGCATCGACGAGAGGAAATATTTCACCTCCTCCTTCTATAACTATAAGGCCTTCCAATTTAGGCATAAAAATACTACCTACCTCATAAGTTATATCCATATCTCACTCCATGAGAGGTTGAGTCAAAGGATTTAAAGTATTTTCAGGCAATAACCCTTGTAACTGATGGGATCTTCTCCACGGGAAATAAGTTAGTTTGAAAAGGTTAAACTGATCTCAGAAGTAAAATCTCTATCTAATCAGGAAAATCAAACACTCAAAACTGTGATAGGAGTGGTCAAAAAGTTAGTATCCTCATAGGATTGTCAAACCACTGAAACTCACGATATATCGCATGTTGCAATAGTAAAACATGATAAGGAGGATTGGGACCGTACCCTATTATCAACCCAAATGGCACTTCTCCATCCGAGTGCCAACACTTCATATGCTGGTACACAAAAGGACACTTATGGATTGAAGTTTTCCTAAACACTATAGATGGGCATGACATGAGATGCATTCACTATCCAACCAGCTTTCCATTTTACCTTTCTATATGTTGATTTTTGTACGCGACTATCTCCATAGCAACTTGCGTACATACGCAACTATCTTCTTTGACAACCCACATACTGTACACGACTATTCTCATTGCAACCCGTATACAGATCTGTACGCGAGTTTCCCTTATAACAACTTGCGTGTCATACGTGGGATTCTAGTATAAATAGTCGCGTACACATCCATTCGAAATTAAAAATAATAAAACACAATTAATGGAGATTTTTTGAGCCCTAATCATTAACTATCTCAACTGCCTCAACCTCCTCAACCTTCGAAACTGCCCTATTTCCTAAAGTATAAATAGAGGCCTTGGGGAGGGAATTAATCAATCATACTTGGAGAGCAAATTTATGCTGGTGGTATATATTTAGAAGTCTTTGCAGCAGCAAAACTCAGAATCCTTTGGTTGTAGACGAGTCCTTGTCTCAGGCGTTGGGTTGTACACTTATCTCATTCACAATTCTTAATAAAGAGAATTCTTCTTCCAACTTTGTGTTGAGTCTCTTTCATGTATCATGTTTGATGAATATTTTTGATTAAGCACTTTACATATTGTTCATCTAACTTGTCATATATACATGTATAAGATTGTACTTGGAGAATTTTCTCTTTGCAGGTGAAGGAGGTGCATCCCTGAAACGTTTTGAGAGAAGCAGAGCGGGAGAAGAGAAAGCTTGGATCAACTGTCATTAATTAGGTGAGTTCAACATTTCTTCCTATTCCTTTTATGTACTTTAAAGCTGATTGTCTGCAAGTTTTATAAGTACGTTGGTAACCCTAGACCCTAGGTTACAAGGGTGTTTATTCCTGAACAATAGAACTCCACGGGAAATAAGTCAGTTTGAAAAGGTTAAACTGATCTCAGAATTAAAATCTCTATCTAATAAAGAAAATCAAACACTACTAAAACTAAATAAACAATCAAAACATTGATAGGAGTGGTTGAAAAGTTAGTATCCTCATAGGATTGTCAAACCACCGGAACTTACGATATATCACATGTTGCAACAGTAAAACGTGATAAGGAGGATTGGGATTGTACCCTTTCCTAAATACCCAACTACCTAGACAGAATGTGTTATAATATTAATCCAACTCATTAGTACCTTAGATACACTAAGTCAATTTAATTTCCTTTTACACTAATAGACTATGTGGTGGACTAGGGGTGCTTAGTTGGAAAAATTCCAAGTCAAATTTGGGTTTTAAGACCCACATGAGAACTCCATCTCAGTAAAATAGCCACATGTGAATCCTCATCATTGGTTTTGCACTCCCATTCATTAAATGTGGACATCTTGGCTGACTAGGAGCGCTAGAGGTGGATTTTGTCCATTTTTGGCTTGATTTGGTGCATATAATGCCACCTTGAGACTCTAAACCACCCATATTTCCACACCCATGCATTCGAAGGTGTAATAATTTACCCTCATCATATCATCCACATCCATTCAGCAATTTGTGTCTTTTTGGGCTGATTTGGGGCGTGATTGGCCCGCTTAGGGGGGATTGATGCTAATTTGGCAATTTTGACTTGTACACTCACATTGGGCATCCAAATCCTCACAAAACTTTCCAAATGTAATATAAACCTAGAAATAACATGTTTTTATTTTATAAAGTTAAAACTATCCTGGTTATGTTCACATTTGTGTGTGTAAATTACTTCTCATTTCATGGTTTTTGCTGGATTTTGCACCAAATTTGATTTGTGAGATTCAATAATAGTCCTATATTATATTGTGGTTCATATTTATCACATGGTATCATATCCTATTGGATATTATTGAGTTACAGATCAATTCAGAGTGTCTTGAGCTCCATTTGTTAGTGAAATTCCAAATAAAATCGAGTTATTTTGCAGGACTTCCAACAAATATTCATCACCAATTTTATAGGCATAAATGGAGGCTACCCACATAATTTAACACCCTTCAAATTATTTTATTGGAAGGAATATATGGTGATACATTTGAGAGCCTAAGGGATTTACAAAGTTACCCTTGGCAATGAGGTGGAACAAAATTATGTTGTTGAGAAAGCCAAGTACTTTAACAGATTGGATGAGGCATTTGGATTTTTGTGTCTGAGCATCTCAAGAGAGATCTTGTTTCATATTGATATTTTGACAAAACCCAATGAGTTCTAGGTAAAACTAGAGGCATTATTTGGGAAAAACGATGAACTACGTGGTCACCAGCTTGAGCCCAATGCATTATGATACAATCTAGGAACTCTTGACCAAGTTTAAGTCACTTGTGTTGAAATTGAAGCAATGTGTAATTGAGAAGAAAGAGGACCAATTGGTTTTGTCAATTATTTTGAAGTTGGGGTGAGATTTATTAGTTTTTGTGAGCACATTTCACTTCGGCAAGTTAACACTTCGAAACTGGAAAATGCCCAGTCTAGAAAGCTTCATGGAATAACTCACTCAAGAGAAAGACAAGATAGTCCAAATGGGACCATAAATACCAAGGATCAAGCATTAGAAGTTTTAGTTTTGAATTCCTCAAAGGGAAATCCCAAGTCCAAAAATTCAAAGCTTCCAGAGAAGAAGAAACCAAAAAAACCCAAATCTAGAGATGGAAGTTCGAATCCTTCCAGGGAGAAGGACAAGAATGGAAACGAAAAGACCAAGTGAACCTATTTCCAAAAGGGATGGAATCTAGAGATATCATGCATGAAAAATACCATTGACACCATGGAACAAATAATAGAGAAGAACAACATTCCAGTCCTTGACAATGCAAGGAAGAAGGATGGCACCTCCAGTTCGAATGAAGGCAAGGATAAATGTCATGCCTTGGTAGAAGGTACTTCTAACTCTTCATCTTTTATCATTGATTCAAGGGATTTTGGGAATATGATAGCCAAGAGATATCTCTTCTCCTCCATGGATTCAAATATTGGCCTAGCAGTTCAAATGGGGGATGATTCAAAAATCTAGACAAAGGGGATTGGTAGGATTGACTTATAGCATGGTTACTTCAGTGAAGTATTGTATGTACCAGGCCTTGCAGCATATTTGATTTCAATATATCAAATGACCCATAAAGGAGAGACAAAGAGATTGAACTCCACTCCATACATGGTAGAGATTGCAAAAATCTTAATAGACCAAGCCATTGCAATTGGGTAAGCAGATCACCATGAGAGGATGTACAAGTTCGTTAACTTTCTCCCCACTTACAATGACCAAGTACTTCTGTCACATTCCAATGAGGCTTTGAATATATGGCATGAGAGGTTTGGTCACATGAAATACAAGTACCTCCAAGCACTACATAGTGATGAGATGGTGGAAGGACTTCCACAAATCAGATCATCAAGTGGGGGATGCATTGGGTGTGTAGTTGGGAAGCATCCTGAGCAAAGCTTCGAGAAGGGGAAGGCAAGGAGAGAAACACAACCACTTGGTTTGGTGCATTTATAATTGATTGGTACATTTCCCACTCCATCATATGGTGGATCAAGGTATGTACTTACATTCATAGATGATTACTCTCGATTTTTTTCAATGTACTTAAATTGAAATCTGAGGTGTTTAAAACTTGAAGATTTGGAAGGAATTGGTAGAAAATTAGAGTGGGCATAAGTTTAAGGTCCTTAGGACTGATAATGGGAACGAATATGTAAACAATAACCTACAGCACCTTTTTTATGAGTGTGGAATCCAAATGCAACACTCATCTCCCTACACACCACATCAAAATGGTGTGGTCGAGAGGAAGAATAGATCTCTCAAGGAGATGGCCACTTGCATGATATAAGAAAGGGATATAAGTCCCAAGATATGGTATAAGGACATTATTTTTTCTGCATGTATAAAAAACATATACTTCCATAAATAAGTAAAAGGAAAGACACCTTACGAGGCATGGTTTGGCCAAAAGCCAAATGTCTCAAATTTCAGCATTTTCGGGAGTAGAGCATGGGCTAGAATCCCCTCTGAAAAGAGGAAGGCCTTGCAACCACAAAGCAAGGAGTGCATTATGGTTGGGTATGTTTAATAAACTAAATTTTATAATCTTTTTTAAACCTCCACTTATAATGCATTTGTTGAGATAAGTGTGAAATTTGAAGAAGAGACAATTCCTGATTTCTAGCTTGCACTGGGGGAATGCTCCTCTTTTGAACCATTTGAAGATGTAAGTGATGATACATGCTATTATTTTTCTGATATGTCTGATATAAATATTAATAAATATGATTTTAATTTATATGACTCACCATCAAGTCCCAAGTGGGTTGAAAAAATTATTGAAGCTGCTGGGGAATTGGCAGGCAATCCCCATGAGCCTAGGAAGACTAGATCACAAACTAGTAGTGCTTCCTTTGCAAGTGATAGTTCTCTTGCTTAGAAATTTTATATCATGATTGGGTATTATCCTCAGACATATAATAAATATTTTAATGACCCAGTATGGATATCATCAATGGAAGAAGAATTTAAGTCCCTCCAAGAAAACAAGACATGGGAATTGGTTCCCCTTCCTCCCAAAAGGAAGCTTGTCCAATGCAAATGGGTATTTCGAACCAAAATTGCAGCTGATGGTTCTGATATGAAACATAAGGAAATATTAGTTGCTAATGGATATTCTCAATCCCATGGTATTTATTACACAAAGACCTTTGCACCGATTGCAAATATGGACTCCATAAGAATAGTTCTTGCAATGGTAGCTAGTAAGGGTTGGAAAGTTCACCACATGGATATTAAGAGTGATTTATTGCATGGTGAGAAAAATGAAGATATATATATGCAGCAGCCTGAATTTTTCCAAGAGGATCCTTCATTGGTATGTAGGTTGAATAAATATTTGAATGGACTCAAGGAAGCCCCTAGGGCTTGGTATGCAAAAATGGATGCATTTTTGCTCTCTATTGGTTTCACTAGATGCAAATAAGACCCTAATGTGTATTTGCAGAAAGATGATGGTATTTTGAAGGTTATTGTCCTTTATTTTTATGAAAATTTCATTATAGGTAGATGCACCAATTTAATTGGCTCAATTAAGTCATCTTTGCATAGTGAATTTGCCATGACCGACCTAGGATTGCTAAGGCAATTTTTGGGCTTGGAAATTGAGAAAAGTGAAAGGGAGATCAAGATAAGTCAACCATAGTATGATTTAGACCTGATAATTAATTTTAATATGGATAAGTGTAAGAAATACAAGTCTTCCTTTCTTTCTGGAATCAAAATGCATGAATTTGGCAATTCTCCATTGGTAGATACTACACTCTACATGCAACTAGTGGGAAGCTTGCTCTATCTCAGTCACACAAGACCTGGTTTGTCTTATGTTGTAAATGGTGTATCAAGACACATGCACCAGCCACATTATCTCCGTTGGAGGGAAGAAAAAATAATTCTTCAGTATGTCTAGGGTACAAATAATTTCGGAGTGCACTACATAGCTAGTTCCTAACTTCAACTAGCTGGATTTTTTTATTCGGATTGGGCTGGAGATCCCACTGACAGGAAGTCAACTTGAATTTTTTCCTTTATGTTTTCTGAAGGTCACATTTTCTGGTCAAGTAAGAAAAATCACATGATTTCACTTTCATCAGCAGAGGCCAAGTACAGGGCAACGGTTAATGCTGCTATACATTGTGTTTGGTTGCAGGGAATTCTTCAGGAATTTGGTGTCACAATTTATTCTCCAACCAACATTTGGGTGGAAAATCAAAGTGCAATAAAAATATGTGTTGATCATGTTCAGAGGAAGAGGACAAAGTATATTGAGATACATGCATTACATTTGGGGCTTAGTACATGAAAGGGTAATCTCAATGTAATATTTCCCATCCATCGAGCAAACTGATGATATTTTTACCAAGGATTTCACAGAGAAGATCTTCACCTACCTGAGATCTTTGCTTGGGTGAGTGAAGGATGGTAATTTTCTATTATTTTTTGTAGGTACATCCCCATGTCCATTCTTGAGGGAATGTTTTGTCCCGTGAGTTTTTCCTTCTTTTCCTCGATTCATATGGACAAATAAATTGTAATTTTTGAACTTATATGTATTTGAGGCGAATTGAGCCATTGTTTCCAAGGCCTCCATCATTTTGTGATATGTACTAATATTTAGATTAAGGGAGGGTGTTAGAATAGTAATCCAACTCATTAGTACCTTAGATACACTGCTTAGTCAGATTTATTTTGTTGTCTATTATGGGCAGACCCGGGTTTACTGTATTTAACCAACAACACCCCTAGCTCATTGGCCCTTTCGGCAACAGACCGCGAAGCGGCCTGAAGTCTCACCCGAAGTGATTCTAATGGGTTGGCCAAGGACTCAAGCGTCTTGGACCAGGTTCTATGGCATCCTACTTGCGACTCCCAGCTTGGCTAGACACGGGGCCTCTTCCCTTGCATGTCGCACGACCCTTCTGCTTGCGTCGCTTGATCTCCTCGTCTCGCAGTGAGATCTCTCTCTCCATCGCGCGGTCCCTTTCCACGTCGTGCAACTTCCACAAAATCACGATGACTCCAGCCTTATCGCATCACCACACACCAGGCGACACGTAAGTTCCTCCCAATGCTAAGTCCTTAGCCTACGGAATTGCACACTGTAGCTCCTCTGCCGATGCAGTATCGCCTCCCTGCGATATCCTACTCCCACGGCTCAGCGCACTTAGCGTTGTTCATGTCGACTTGCAAGGCTCAACATAACAGGCTATTTAACACTGTGACTAGTGACTATTTTAAGCAAAGCATAAATGAACCCACATACAACAGGCCTACTTCTTCAACTTAGGTCTATCCTTTTATATTACTGCGAACTGAGCAACGCATACATACATTAAACTGCAAACAAGGCTCATATAATAACTAATAGATGCAACAACTAAACATCACACATAAAGCAATCACATAACGCATGGTTTTAATGTGGTTCACCTCCTGGATGGAAGTTACATCCAGAGAACTGTGTTTCTATTATATCTCATGGGAAGGTAAACACAGTTCTGTTGCACAGCATATGCAGATTAAGATCTTCTCTCTTAGATCTCTTCTCTATCTCTATATCGCACCTCTTACAATATACTCTTCCCTCTCTGTCGATCCCAGCGGATCGTTACATGCATGCTCTATGAGCCAGCTACTGGTTACAGTAAGATACTACAGCTAATAACAGAACCAGAGCTTGGCTTCTACAACTGTCTAATAATATACAACACAACTTAACATCTGAACCAACCCTTTTACAATACAAAATATACCCCTTTATAGGCGGCCCGAAGGTCTCGCCATTACAATACTGTGGGCCTGTCCCAACAGTAACCCAAACCCTAACTAGTGACAGTCGGCATATCTGTACTTTGAGGTAGCCGCTATCCATCACACCACAGCTCTCTACGGTCTTCCATGCTTCCAAGTGCTGATCATGGGTACTATGCACCGCTTCCCTTCACCACAACTTCCTACAGTCTTCCATGCTTCCCAGCGCTGACCATGGGTACCGGCGCTGCTTCCCTTTTTCTGTCCTTCGTCTTCAATGCCTCGGCCTCGTTGATCCTTTTCCTTTATGAAGGTAGCTAAGCCCTCCTATCTTCCGTTGCTGCCTTCAATGCAGTGGGTGAGCTCTCTCTTCTTGGCCGCTCAGGTACCGTCGTCTTCCTTGACTTCTCTGTCTTCTACATCATGGTTTCCGACTCTGATCTGTAGCTAGAAACCTACTATATTGTCATAGCTCTGCCTCTTATATCTCCACAAAAACTGTCTATCCGTCAAAATAGCAGCTTCTTTTGTCGCTGCGGGATCCTACTCCAATAGTCCCCTAACACTTACTTGTGGCTCATCCCTGAGCCACTACCAGTGGGCTTCTCCTGCTGTAGCTTCTCCTTGGCTTCCTGTGAAGTCCATTGCAACTTGTCGCGAAGTCATGCGACTTCCTTCTGCATCACTTCGACACGCTCTCGTGCCGAGTCAAGCAAAGCTTGACTAATACTGGCGTCTTCTATTAACTTAGTTGATAGGTCTCTCTTAGCTTTCCTGATTGTTATGCTCACAGTCTTGCCACTGCAAGACCTACTGGAGCTGTACCTACCATAAGGAATCAAATCCCTGGTATCACGAGAAGTCCTCTCTATATGGGTTAGATCTTGTGCTATAAGGAAGATATAAATCTATATCTTCCAGGCTTCTCAAAACATGCCGCTCGGCCTGGAGCCCTCTATATGAAAGAGATACAAACCATGAATTCCATTATGAGAGCAAGCCTTTGTCCGCATGCTGGAATTCTACCATTTGTTGGGTTTGCTGTGCTCTTCCACTTTCCTTATTAGCAAGTTGCTCCAGGTATTCAGGCTGCCTCTGATCGCCAGATTTTCATTTCTTTGCCTCAGCAATTTCTTGTTCTTCTCTTAGCTGATCAGATAGGTAGGCTTCCTTCTCCCGTTGCTTTCTTTTTCTCATTTTTACTTTCTTCCTGGTGGGATATTTCTTCTTGTCATTCTTCTACTCTTCTTTCTTATCTTCAGTGATCGGCTCGTCTTTCTTCTTCTCCTTAGTCGAGACTTTGATGGCATCTTCTACATCTTGTACTTGACTCTTCATCCTTGGCAGCTGTCTGACCTGTGATGTACCTAATTTGACAACCCTGGGCGGCGTTGTGATAGCGGACCTATGGCCACCAGGGTCGAAGCATCTCAGCATGTCTTCTAAAGGTTCATCCTCGGGCAGAACCCACCTGGTGGAATATCCTGGGCATGCAATGGCTTCGAAATCTAGGAATCACAGCACTCTGTAATGGGGTGAACTCTGCACAGGGAACTCTTATCAACTTACTCTATAGCTCTCGGGTTTTTGCAAGTGTAACCCTCTCGAATGAACAATTTCTGCTTTTGTGCCGAAGGAAACAATCCCGAACGCAACGGTCATCTTGATTGAACCCATTGGTCGTAATAATTGCATGGAAGAGACCACACCCATCACCCGATCCTCAATAAATGCTGAAATCCGATCACATTTCCCTCGAAACGTGTGTGTACAGGCGTCGGTCTCATCGAAGATTTGCCAAATCTAGAAACTTAATTATCCTGCTGCCAGATCTACAGTAAGCTATACCAGTCATCTCTTCATTAACTTCCTGTCAGAAGGTGACTTGACTGGCCCTCTGTCGGTTGCAAAACTGGATACGTGGCACGGAGAAACATCGCATTGCTGCACTGCAACACCGCATCACCTGCGCAAACAAACAAGCATTTTTTTTTTCGTAAGCCACTGATGACTTGCGCAAAATGAACCGACCTTATGCAATTCTTCATACTTATAATACCTACTGGTGTAGACTAGTTCCCGGTGCGATGCCTCCTTTCAATTACACTGGACATCTGCACCACCATAAACTGGCTAAGCTAGGGCTGAGAGGTGGGGTGGCTATCACTATAGATCTTAAGCCTACTGCCATTAATCCATGTGGGAAGAAGCTCCCCATTCAGCTAGCTGAGATGAATGACACCTCCCTCTGTAACTTGTTGTATCTGATATAGCCCCAGCCAATGCGTCTTGAACTTCCCTGGAAATTTAATGATTTTACTATCATAGAGGAGTACTAGGTCTCCAATCTAGAAAGTCTTACTCTTAATGTGTCTGTCATGCCAAGATTTTTCTCATTCCTTCTGCACTTTCTGATGGAATCCGGCGATGAATCTGTCTTCCTCTAAGGCAAGCAGCTGTGCTAGCCTTTCATCCACTGTGTCTGTATCAATCATCCCGGTGATCTAAGTGATTCTTAAACTGGGAATAATATACTCCATAGGCATAACAGCCTCCTATCCATACACCAAGCTGAAAGGTGTGTGTCCTATAAGCTTCTTGCATGTGGTCCTATATGCCCATAATATAGCGTTAACTCTGAGGTCCCAATCATTCCTTTGGCTGTTGCAGATCTTAGTAAGAGCGTTTTCTAAAATCTTATTAAAGGCCTCCACCATACCGTTATCCTGTGGGTGGTAAGGAGTGCTCTTATGGTGCTGAATCTGGAATTCTTCTGTCAAGGCCTTAATGGTGCGGTTCAAGAAATGTGTTCCTTGATCGCTCATCAGAATTACAGGGTAGCCAAATCTACTGATGATGTTCTCAAAAAGGAACTGTGCGGCTGTAGCATCATCACAATTTCTTACTGCTTTGGCCTCTACCCATCTGGTGAGGTACTCTATTCCAGTGATAATATATCTTGCGCTAGTGCGTTTTCCTGGTGGGTTGATAGGACCCACAAAGTCTACAGCCCACTTGTCAAATGCACGCAGCGTAACCTGTGGTCGTAGCGGCATTTAATCGTGTCGCAAGGGTTTTCCTACCCTCTGGCAGATATTGCAGCATCTACAAAAGTCCTTGGTGTCTTTATGCAACGTAGGCCACCATAATCCTGCATCTAGGATTTTCTGCGCAGTCGGCTTTCCTGCGAAATGACCTCCTGCGGTTCCTAAATGTGCCTCTCTGAGAATAGCGTCTTTTTCATGCGTCATCACACATCTGTGCAAAACTTCATCTGGTCCTAACTTGTATAGGTGTCTTGCGATCAGGGTGAATTCTGCTGCTTTAACAACCAACTGCTTCTTTTGCTGCTTAGTAAACTCATCAGGTGCTAATCCTGTAGTGAGAAAGTGAATAATATCAGCATAGTAGTCGTCTGCGATCTGGATAGAAAACAACTGCGCATCTAGAAAATTGTCCTCTAGGTTACTTAGCTCTTCTCCTGAGTCTATCCGTGACAGATGATCAGGTCTAGTGTTCAATCTTCCTGGTTTAACAATGATTTCAAAATCATACTCCTAAAAGAGGAGTAACCATCTGTAGATTCTCCCCCCTAACACTAGCTTATTGACCAGATACTTCAATGCGGAATGGTTAGTAAACATCTTGAACGAGGCACCCAATAGGTAGTTCCTGAACTTCTGCAATGCATACACCATAGCTAAGCCTTCTCTTTCTGTCGTGGTGTAATTATTTTCTGCTGTCAATAGCTTTCTACTGGAGTATGCGATAGGGTGATCAATATCCCCTTCTCCTAGTTGCGTTAAGACAACCCCTAGTGCGATGCGAGATGCATCCACATGTACATGAAATGGCTTAGTCCAGTATGGAAATACTAGGATGGGCGCTGTAACCATATTTTCTTTAAGTGTGTCTAGACTCTGCTGACATTCCTCATTCCATAGGAATTTTACATCTTTCTTTAGAAATTTCTCCATTGGTGCTGTAATCTTTGCGTAGCCCTTGATAAACTTTTTGTAATACCCGGTATGACCAAGTACTGTCCTTAGTTGCATGACTGAGTTGGGTACTGGAATATTTACAATGATGGCAATATTTGTGGGATCTACCACCAAGCCTTGTCTGCAAACAATGTGACCCAACAAAATACCAAATGGTGCACAAAATATACATTTCTTCAAGTTTAGAGAAATCTGGCACTGCCTACATTTCTCTAACATCAGTCTTAGATCTCCTTTGTGCTTGTCAATTAATCCAAATATAGTCCAATCATCAAAATATACTTCTAGGAATTTATGGATGTATTCTTTAAATACAGCAACTACTACTCTGAAAAATATAGATGGTGCATTCTTAAGACCAAGGGAATTACCGTATACTGTAACGAGCTCTATTCTGTTGCAATAGTGGTCTTGGATCGATCTTCTAGATGTATTCTGGTCTAATGGTAGCTTGAAAAGCAATTAGTGAAGGAGTATACCTCCTGTCCTCCCACGTTGTCTAATACCTCATCAGTGAACGATGTCGGAAATGGATCGTGAAGCGATGCATCGTTGAGCTTGCGCAGATCAAAACAGATCCTGATGTCTCCTTTGGTTTTCTTCTCTTGTATGACCATGGGGCTAACCCATTCACTTTCTTGTATAGGTTCAATGATGCCTACTGCTAGCATCTTATCGATCTCATCCTTTACTTTTTATTTATACCGCAGATTTAATCTATATGGGCACTGCTTGACTGGTCTAGCATCCTCCTTCAACGGTGTCCTCATGACTCCCAGGTCTCTAACTATTCCCTTCATCTCTATGAACTTGGTGGGAAATAGGTCCTGGTAGTCATGTAGCAAGTCTACAATTTGTCTGACTGTTTCATCATTCCAATAGTCTCCAATAGAGGCAAACTTAGGTTCTATGTCTATGCCAATATTGATCTTTTTAATCTTGATGGGCTTTGTGATTGCCAGAATTTCTAGCTGTGGTCCCTCAACATCGCGAGTTCCTTCTGACTCCGGAATGTTGGTGTTGCGAGGATCCTCATCTTCCTCCTCTGGTTCAGATGCAAAATTATAACACTCTAACGCCTCTTTTAGCTGGATAGCCCACTCAGGTTGAGATGACACTGATATGGTACACTCCTCAAATATCTTACTCTTTATTACTTGTAGGGATTGATCAACATTTGGATACTTAGATTCAAAATCGAAGGTGAGTAGGAAGCTGTCTATCATAAGTGGCCATGTTGTTGTTCCCTTGCACAGTTCAATCTCTGTATACCAGTTCCTTGGAACTGTATCCAAAGTATGAATGAATCGATGAACCCATTCATCCTCAGGAATGTCCAACCAATTTTGTTCACATGTCTGAATGTGTGATCTGGGGTCACTCTCTCCTGTGTATTTCTGCTGGACATACTCTCTGTCGACAGAAAATATGATCACCATGAATCTCTTAATATCATCCCATGATGCGATGTTCTCTTTATGTGCATACCACCATCTTGCAGGTGTGGATCGTACTGCAAGGTCCATAGCTGCGATCCTCTGCTCGTGAGGGATTTGTTGTTCAAACTGCTCAAGAAAGTCCTGGATATCTGTTAGACCATGAAAGGATGGAATCTCATTGATCTCTGCACCAATCCATCACAGTGACTTAGTCAAGTATACGCATCTGCGCGCTAAGACTTCATGAAGTCTGTTCTGCTAGTTTTCTAGACCAACATCTGAATCTGATGCACATGAGCTATCGCATTGCCAACTAATATTCCCTTCTATGGTTGGATTGATGTAGTCGCTCTGGTTCGAGGTCATCTGATAGAGGCTCTCCATGTTATGTGCCTCCTCCTCTGCCCGAATAGGTTCAATATATCTAGGACCCTGAGAAGGATCCAATGGTGCAATGACCCAGATCTACGTGTCCTCAAAGGTCATTTGTCTTCTCTTTAGGTCGATAATGGCCATGTTACTAATCCCCTAATCAATGCCTAGAAATGCTGGATAGGGTCTACTATCGCCAATGATTTCTATAACTTCAAAGTCCGCAAAGCTGCGAACTCTGTCAATGTCAACTAGCACCTGTGGTAACCGACCCAGAGGTGATACACACTGCTGATTAGCTAATATCAGGTGGATAGGTGATTTGACTAACTTAGGGCTACCCATCTGGTCCCATGTCTGATTAGTTAGAACATTCACGTCTGATCCTAGATCTAGAATCACCTCATCCATTTCAAATTCTCCAACCTGCGCTGCAAGTCACATCTCTCTTCCTGTTCTTGTATGTCCCATAATATTATGAACAGCACGCTGTGTACTGCTCACGGAAGAAGATGGCTAACACTGATCTATGATGCACTGAAGTTCTATGATAGCTTGCTCATTTCTTACAAGTTTTAGACAACTCCACAGGAATGAATGTACACTTCCTCTCATCTCGTCCTCATCGCATCTTCCCGATGTGGTAGCCGGTGATGTCTGTACAAGGCTATCGCCACAAGGTGCTTGCTGCGGTATGCCCCTAGACAGCGGTACCTGTGATCTTGATTGCATAGGGTCATCAAAGAAAGCCTTAGCTTCCTGAAATGTCTATTTGTTCTTTTGTAGGTCGAGTGGTGTTGCTTTATTAGGAGCTCTGCGCACCCACTCCTGACCTGTGGTCTTTTCCGTCTCCTGCGATGTCCCACTGGTAGAAACACCGCTGCGAGTCACAATATTGACTCTTGGTTCTGGCTCTTCCTGCTCAGCAGCAATAAGCTGGATCTTCTGGTGTACTGCTGGCTTAGGTTCTCTGATCTTAGCTATCAAGGTAGGACACTCCTCTATAGTATGATCATAATATTTACAGTAGTTACAAGTGATAGTGGGGATTTAACAGTCCCTAGCATAGTGTCCTACAACTCCGCAGTTGTAACAAGTAACTGGTCCGCGACCACAGCCAAATCCTTCTCCTCTGCTAGAGACTTCTCCTCATGCAAAGCCTCCTCCACGGCCTCATCCTTTGAATCCTCCTCCATAGCCACCATAAGCCGGATCCTACTATGGTCCTGCTGCTGGACCTTATGTTTCTGATTGGACTCTGTACAAGTCTTGCTTTGCTCCGACCATGAGATCATAGGCTCGGAAATCGTGTACATCATGGCCTACAGACTTGCAGAAGACGTAGTATACATTCTTAGGTGTCTATACGTACTTCTGAAGTAGAGGGCACTGGTGAGGTAGATGTCCTCACATTTTGCATATCTCACACCACGGCCCATGGGTCTATGGTAAGGGGTTTGGAGCCCCTGTCGCTATATATTCTACAAAAACTAGACAATTATCTTTATTGTTTCCTTGTGCTTTACATTTTATACACCATATGTCTTGTGCAACCTCTTTCCCTTTCTTAAGTTCATGCAACTGTAATGTGAGATTAGCCAACTGGTTTTGTAAAGTTGCCATGCCTATACTAGTCTCCGCTAGAGGTGAAGCCTCTAGTTTCATCGCCATATCCAATGCGTCATCCTGCATCTGGAGTTTCTGCTGCATTAATGGATGTCTGATGTGAGGGAGCAGCGCTGCAATAAACCATTCCTTATGCTGCTCCGGCGCAAACTCAAAACTGACTTGGTCGATAAGGGCTTTGAATTTCTGATCAAAGTCCCACACCAACTCTGTAGGTAACTGCTTGATGTCTTTGAGTTCTGTAATGAATTGTGACTCAGACTTAGGTTTCTTAAACTCTTTAATCATGGCAGTCTTGACCTGGACAAGTGTCCTGGGTACTGTGGTATACTTTATATACCATGTTAAGGCTCGATCTCTGAGTGTGGTGACCAACTATACAAGTTTAAGGTTATCGTCGTTGATTTCTTTAATGGTCCACATGGCTTCACATAGAAACCAATGCTTCTCTAGGTCTTCTGCCCCTGTTCCCTTAAATATAGGTAGCTTCATATCATCCCCCATTCTATTTCTATGTGGTGGATGTTGATTTACTATGTTACTACCACTCGGCAGTGTAGGTGGAGGTGATGTAGCGGTGGTAGGTACTGTCTGTGAGCTACTGGATGGAGTTCCTACGGGATTATTTTGAGTCTCGGTCTGTTTCTGTGGGGTGTAAGGGTGGTAAGGGATACCCCCGTCTGTTTCTTTTGTGGTACTATGACTCTGGTGTCTAGTACTATCTGAACTGTATTCAAATATTGGAGATCCGAAATCTACTTTATACTTCTTTCCACTACGTGTTCGTCCAATGTCATCAAAATCACTTTCAAACTCTTATGACATTACTATCTTTACTTATTCATCTGAAACTAGATCCATTGTTCCTTTTTCATGTAATAGCATCTTAATGGACAAGTTTAAAGATCTTAGGTGCTTACCACGATATCCTTTGAAGAAATAGCGCTTAGCCTCCCTGAAGCTTTTTGTTTGGTCAACTGCAAACTCTGTGACGAAGCTTTCTAGCACACTCATAAGCCAGAATTCTACTACCCTCATGAGGGGATTATCAAGGTTCTTCACAGTCTGAATCAGCTCCAGTGTCCAGATAATGTCTCTTTTATTTTTGAATATGCTTGTATCAATTAACTTTGATAACCAGTCATAAATCTCAATCCCCAAGGTCATAAAAAATATCGCATGCAGGTCTGTAATGATATGTTTTTGTAACCAAGCCTCTGTACTCAGCTTAGGACTCCTGTTCTCTCGTTTAGCAAACTCTTTCTGGTTAGACCAAACCCACTTGTTGAGTTCGTCTCTCGTAGGATGCCACCAGAACATCAGTGCTCTGTTTGTTCAAAGTCGGCAACGGAACCATTTGTTGGCTATTATGGGCAGACCTGGGTTTAGTGTATTTAACCAACAACACCCCTAGCTCACTGGCCCTTTTGGCGACAAACTGTGAAGCGGCCTGAAGTCTCACCCAAAGTGATTCTAATGGGTTGGCCAAGGACTCAAGCGTCTTGGACCAGGTTCTGTGGAATCCTACTTGCGACTCGCAGTTTGGCTAGCCGCGAGGCCTCTTCCTCTGTGCCTCACGTGACCCTTCTGCTCATGTCGCACGATCTCCTCATCTCGCAGCTATTCTAGCAGCGAGATCTCTCTCTCTGTTGTGCGGTCCCTTTCCACATCACGCAACTTCCATGGACTCGCGATGACTCCAGCCTTATCACATCGCCGCACACCAGGTGACACGTAACTTCCTCCCAACGCTAAGTCCTTAGCCTACGGAATCGCGCACCGCAACTCCTCTGTCAGTGCGGTATCTCCTCCCTACGATATCCTACTCCTTTGTCTCAAAGAACTTAGGATTGTTCATGTTGACTTGCAGGGCTCAACATAACAGGCTATTTAACACTGCGACTAGTAACTATTTTAAGCAAAGCATAAATGAACCCACATACAACAGGCCTACTTCTTCAACTTAGGTCTATCCTTTTATATTACTGTGAATTGAGCAACGCATACATACATTAAACTACAAACAAGGCTCATATAATAACTGATAAATGCAACAAATAAACATCACACATAAAGCAATCACATAACGCACGGTTTTAACGTGGTTCACCTCCCGGATGGAAGTTACGTCCACAGAACTGTGTTTCTATTATAGCTCATGGGAAGGTAAACACATTTTTGCTACACAGCATATGTAGCTTAAGATCTTCTCTCTTAGATCTCTTCTCTATCTCTATATTGCACCTCTTACAATATACTCTTCCCTCTCTGTCGATCCCGACAGATCATTACATGCATTCTCTATGAGCCAGCTACTGGTTACAGTAAGATACTATAGCTAATAACAGAACCAGAGCTCGGATTCTACAACTGTCTAATAATCTACAACACAACTTAACAGCTGAACCAAACCTTTTACAATACAAAATATACCCCTTTATAGGCGGCCCGAAGGTCTCGCCATTACAATACTGTGGGCCTGTCCCAACAGTAACCCAAACCCTAACTAGTGACAGTCGGCATATCTGTACTTTGAGGTAGCCGCTATCCATCACACCACAGCTCTCTACGGTCTTCCATGCTTCCAAGTGCTGATCATGGGTACTATGCACCGCTTCCCTTCACCACAACTTCCTACAGTCTTCCATGCTTCCCAGCGCTGACCATGGGTACCGGCGCTGCTTCCCTTTTTCTGTCCTTCATCTTCAATGCCTCGGCCTCATTGCTCCTTTTCATTTATGAAGGTAGTTGAGCCCTCCTATCTTCCATCGCTGCCTTCAATGCAGCGGGTGAGCTCTCTCTTCTTGGCCGCTCAGGTACCGTCGTCTTCCTTGACTTCTCTGTCTTCTACGTCATGGTTTCCGGCTCTGATCTGTAGCTAGAAACCTACTACAGTGTCATAGCTCTGCCTCTTATATCTCCGCCAAAACTGTATATCCGTCAAAATAGCAGCTTCTTCTGTAGCTGCGGGATCCTACTCCAACATATTTCCTTTTAACACTAATACACTATGTGGTGGACTAGGGGTGCTTAGGTAGACAAATGCCAAGTCAAATTGGAGATTTCGCACCCATATGAGAACTCTAGCTCTGTTATCACTCCAGGAAACTCCTCCAGGTTTCAGCTCAAGGATGCCTAGTAACTTAAATATTTTTTATGTTTTTCTAAGTGGATCAAGTCAGGTGACCTATAAACCTCTTACTCTCAAGACATGCATGAAAATCAATCAGGGATAAGGCTTCTAATTAACATTGTTCATAGGTTGACAATATGGTGCAAAGATGGAGAACTTATCATGCTGGCAGATTCATACATAAAACAGATATATATAAATGGCTAATCATGTCAAGGAAAGAAATTATAATTCAAATCAAATCAATATGCTGATAGGGTGACAGTGATAGGACATCAATTAATCTGAATAAAACCTGAATAACACATTCAAGCATAACCACAGATAAGAAAGAAAATGGAAGCTGAACATATGATAACAAAAGACCTTATATTAGGCCATGAGCAATATGAGAAGCTTGAAAATAGCAATGGTCGACAAGTCCCTGAAGTCGAACCCTTTAAATAAAATAAGCCTTAGGCTTTATAGTCTTTACAAAAATACTCATATCCTAAAAACTTGGATCTGATTAAATAAAAATAAACAAAATAATTGTTTTTTGCAAAATTAGGTTAAAAAACCCTAATTAACTACTAGTCTAACTAACTATAGAATTTGATCCCTATATGAACCTTTTGATAACTAAAGTAACTACTGGAAATCACTGCCACTGGTCCTCTACTGGTTAAGTCACTGTTTCACTTTCACAGTTATCTATTGGTGACCTTTTCTACTATTATGTCACAACAAAACTGAGGCATACCTTCCCTGTTGTTTTCTTCAGTGTCCTTCATCTTTATACTTTGTCCCTGAGCCATCCATGTTCACCCAAAACTAGTCCTGCATGTCAAAATTTAATAGTATTCCGTTGTCTTCTTTCAATGCTTAAGAGACCAAAATATCGGAACCATTAGCTGCCGAAAGTGGGGCTTTCGGTGGCTAATAAACTGCCTTAGCATCTGCCTAAGACACTAAAAGCCCTGTTCTTCAAAAATTCTTAGGCCACCACCAAAACTGTTATGTCAAGTTTATCTGCTTGTCTTTCTCATTCAGCAGACTCTATGTTAGGAAGGTTAATAGCAGCCTGGATTGCTTCTAGAGGCCGAAGGATTACTGTGGCTTCAGCTAGAGTTTTAACTGTGAGGTGGGTGATAGGGTTTTGCTTGGCCTCCTTTAGCTACAGCCTCTGAAGCCTAATCAATCTGTATAGCCTAGTATTTTAATTCATGAACCTTAGGTTTCTTATTTGAGCAAGCTGTATCTTCCTCTCATCTCCAAGAAAGAATTATGAAATTGCTTATTCCTCTTGGTCAATATAGCATTATTTTTCTTTATCTCTCTTTCCAAAATTTCCATCTCATACACTTTCCTCAGCAACTAATTTATCCTTTGAGTCTTGGGCTTTCTAGACGAAGCCTTCCCTACTGGTTCATCTTGCTTGTTTGGTGTAAGGGATGGTAGTTCTTCAATCTCTGCTACAACCTGCAAAGCTAGGTCTGCACCTTCATCTTGTTCCTCTTCTGAATTTGAGTAGGGTAGGTTCAAGATGTTCTCATTGTGTGTTGTAACTTCCTATCACGTTTCACTGAAATCCAAGTGTCTTTGTACCTTCTTGATTTTGGAAGAGGAAGGAGGTTGTTTTGCTGTTGCTGGGGATATAGCCCTTCTCTTCCTTTCCCCACTTCTTGGTGTGCTGGACTTTTTAGCAGGAGACTTCCCTTTTCTTCTGGCTAAAGTCCCATTTCAAATCCATTCCAAAATAAGAAACAAGGCCATGCCATATTCCTCCTTTTTAGCAATTCTTGGATCAGAATTTCGATAATACCATCATGAGACAATCTTCCAAAAATATTGGTTGGCTGGGCCTTCACCTAGTGTGCCATCTTTTCCAAACTCTTGTGTAAGTAAAAAGGAAAATTCAGTGGGATTCTCCCTATGAAGTGGTTCATCAATTTAAAATGGTAAATCATAGCTCTGTTGTATCTCCCTTCACATGTCATGTAGACCAAAATGGACTTCAGCAGTTGCTACCACCTTTCTTCTAGCCAGGAGGATGGTACACTTTTATTCCACACCACCTCCCTATGTTGAGGCTTTAGGTAAGATCTAAACTCTACATCTTTTGGTATGGTAGTCTTAAACCACTTTTCTCCTGTGCTAGGGAGTTTAATCACTTATATAATTAGGGTTTCATCTATCAGGAATTCTTCTTTTCCTATGACTTTGTTAGATCCATCGAAGGAGAGGGAAAATTCCTCAGCCACCTGCAGGTGTGAACCTTGAATATTCTCACAAAACCTATAGCAGCCAGCATCTTTAAACAATTGACAGACCTCTAGATGTGCCTCTAGGTAGCTGATGTCTCCCAACTCCTTCCTGAGAGTAGATCCTCCCTTCTTCATCTTGTTCAATGCTACTCCTTTGTACCTATAACAATAAAACTCAAGCTTTGTGGGATAGTTCCTTTTAGTATGCTGCCACTCAAAGATGCTTTTTTGGTGGAGAGAAATGCTCAATTCAAAGGTGGAGTGTACTAAAGGATGGGCACTGATTATGAGGTATTTTAGTTGCATGATTGATGCTTAGTTCAGAGGGTGATGGCTCCATTTGATCTTTTCAAGACCCCTTTCCTAGCAATCATGTCAAAATCAACTTGGATATGCAGTGGGATTTTTTGTAGTTCTATGGATACATGGAGAGGGTTTCATCACATAAGTCCTTATCAGTTTCAATAACAACCTCCTTATTCATTTACTCATGTAGTTATGCAGCCTCCTGTCCTTTCGGTGGTTTATCACGCCCTTTAATGATCACTGCTTGGCTGACGGGGTCTGATTTAACGGATTTCTAACCGTTTCTCTTTTTTTTCTTTTCGGTGGTTAACAGTATTTAGGAATTTGTCTACTAGCTGCTGAAAAGATGGATTTATTTGGCTAATGAAATGCTAACCCTTTCACCCAAGCCACCGAAACCATTTTCCACATGTTGCGGTGAAACTCAGCTTTCGACGAATAGTCGTCTCCCAAAAAATCCCTTTTAACCACCAAAAACCTGTCCTTTCAGTGGCTAATGAAGCATCAGAGCTTTCACCTAAGCCACCAAAAGCACTTTTTCCCCAATTCCTTGTTTCCTTCTTTTAGCGGTTAACGCCCTTCTTGAACTATTCACTAAGCTATTGAAAGCAACACTTTTCAATGGCTAATGAGTCATTTGAAGTCTCGCCTAAGCCACCGAAAGTGTTTTTACCATTTACTTGATCGGTCCCACTTTCGGTGGTTAACCTTTATCTTGTGTTAAAGTGTTAGTTTCCGAAACAAAGTCTTTCGATGGCTAATCAGCTATTAATAACCCCGCCTAAGCCACCGAAAGCTAAAACTTCCAATTTCTTCAACCATAGCACAAACATAGACTTTCAATTTGTTAGTCATCTTTAAATATTTCATGACATGACTCGAATTCTTCATATTATCAAAATAAATTTATTTTGGGAGATAACATCTAGCTCCTACTTAGGGATGGGAAACTCCCTGTGAGGTCCCAAGAACCCCAGACCAAAATGCCTTTCCTTGAAAATAAATAAAACTTAACACTATTATTTATTGTTCCATTGGGCATGGAGTTTATTATATAAGCAAAAACAACCTATTAACTGATAATTTACAATAACAAGGCCTCAGAGCCTCAAATAAAGTAAAGTTTAAGAAAATGCCTGTTATCACATATATACTAGCCAGGCTACCATATTCTATTTTTTAAACACAGTACATTTTTTCAGCCAGATCTCTTACATATGAAATGCTTAGATGAGTAGTTTTGATGGATCATTATTGTATTAGTGGACTATTGTACTCTCCCATGTCAGGACTAAGTTTCAAGACACTCATATTTGAGGATCGATGTAACCATTTAGTCATTACAGAGCAGTTATTGATGCCGAGTTTTATATCATTGATTTCTCATTGGACAGATGGTGTTTCAAATGGATTATATTGCATGATTATGACTCAATTTTTATATTGTGTTATGGTTATCATTTCTCTTATACTCATTTTTGTGACATGTATTAACATGTGGTGTCGTGATCTGGAGGTCATAATTATATGGACTTGGATGTATTATTTGTCATGTATTGATGTCCCTACTTAGACTTGGAAGTTCTTGATATATACTTATTGGTTTTACCCTCCTTATGGAGAATAAAGGTAGTCATGCCCACCATTGTTTTGGCTTGCTAGCGTTGGATTCATCATTCACTATCTCCACCCATCCATTACATTCTAGTTTAGTTTTCAAGCCGACTGACTTCTTGACTTATGGCATGGAGGATATTTTTCCCCGCTAGAAATTTTGTTGGAAAAACCTCCCTGTTTATATTGTGTCTCGGCTCTAAGTTGGTGACAAAACTTTCCTTTGGTGAGTTGGATTGTATGCCTAAATCATTCTGGTCGATTGTCCCGATGTTTGGCAATCTACAGAACTCCTCCTAGTCACTTGAGATGTTGTTGGCTAAAACTGAAAGCTCATGTACTACCTGTATTTGAAATATTGAATATGCACCCATGGAAAATGAAAATGATAAAACTATTTTTCTTAACATATGTAAAGAGGGCAAGTGCAATGAAATGCTAAAATACTCCTTGAAGAGTATAAGAAAAGGTCCAAAAAGCAATGGTTAAAAATATGCTATATCCAAATATTGTTGACCTTATAAAAATAAATATGTCCTAGATGAATGCTGCAATTAGCTATTCTTTTAAGTACTGGTGAAGTCTCAAAGGGTCATATAGGCCAAAAAGGCCATGGAATAAAATGATGATCCTAGTGAACTTGGATCAATCTTGATGTAGTCATGATGCTTAAGTTGAATAAGCACTGTCTAAACAACCCACCCATTTGTGAGGCACTGACATTCCTTGTGTTGTTGTTTGTATGACATTGGTTATAGTGAGTATTCCCTTTCCATTATCCAAAGTGTTATGATGTTGAGCAGGAAGTCATCCTTTGCTTTAGCCTTGTAAATTTCATCCTTCACCCTTCACTAGAAAATTAACTACAGCTATGAAGTGAGTATAGTCTTGAAAGTCTAGGTCTGAGTAATAATAAATAAAGCCTTATATATGTATTGGTTGATGTACCACCAGTGAAATGAATGCTACTTATTGTGATTGTTTCCTGAATGAGTTGCAGAGCATGTCCTATCCTTTTAACACTTACAACAGATGGATGATAGTCTAAGTTATTATTGGTGTCTGATCATTTGCACATGGTTATATTGTTTATTGGATATGATTGCTGATCAGATAGAGACCTGTGAGGGGTATGAGTATACACCTTAGATGGATTTGGACTCTCTGAATCTAATGAGATAGTTTATTTCTAGTTTCGGGCACTTGTAGATATGATCAGGCTCATTCTGCCTTTCTGATGCACTTTTTCTTCACATGTTGATATGTCTGAGTAGGGAGATGTTTTAGTTGGATCTCCTAGGGTGTTGTATGGGAATAGGGGGTACAGAAACTTATTTGTACCATAGTACCCCCATCCCAAAGAGCATGGTGGGCTCAGTTTGATAACACAGGAACCCGTGGAGGTTTTTTTGGCAGGATCACATTTCTTGAGGTAGATTAAAAAATGGTTAAATGGATATTGAAGAAATCGATTCGAGTTACTGAGGCAAGGAAATGACATGGGATGAGTCACAATGATGAGAGTGATGTCCTCCACACCTTCTCTAGTATTTACAGCACCTAATTGGGCCCACACCTATTTTGGGCATTTTTATATTATTTTCTGGAGCTTTTGGGAGGCTCATGATTTCCTCAAGGAGGCACAAAGTCAAAGAATTAAATTATTATATTATTTTATTGTGCCATGGGGACACCCAGAGGGAGTTAGTAAAACACTCCTTGGACCCACCATGTGCTTCATTTATTTCTTGTTGAGTGGGTTACCCTCTTTATGGGTGATTTAGTCTACTTTGGTACTTTATGGTTATATTGATCCATGTATTGTAGGTTGAGCTCATCTCAACCATTGATTAGAACATTTTATCTTTTAATATTAGCCACTCATTTTGAAAGTGGTTAGGATTTGGTTATGATTGTGATTCTCTCATTTCTAATTAAAGGAGAGAGCTTCTCATTTGTAAAGGGTCTTTGGCTCTTGGATCTGAATAATAGAAAGGATTTTTTTGTGGATATTTTCGGGATCTGCTTTGCATATGATGTTATCAAATGGTGATTGGATAGTATTTTGATTCCTAGAATTATGGAAATTCTTGAGAGATCTATATTTTTTCACTGTCATTGTTTTCTCTACAGGAGGGCGTTTTGGCTGGAGCGTTTTTGTAGGGGGACCTCAAATCGCTCGGTTTTCTTCATCTTGGATCAGAGTTTTTCATTAGTTTCATTGTGATCTATGATTAATTAATTTTAATTTCTTGTATCATTTGGTTTATTTATATTGTATTGGAAAATATGATATTGTTGAAGTTTTCTCGTGCAGGATAGGGGGCGCATTGGTGGCTTGTGGCTTACATCCTTCATAGAAATCATTTGTATCTTCCAGAATTGATCGAGATATGAAGGATCATCACTGTTAAATAATTATACAAGAATTTATAGGTAATATCTAATAGGTAAGTCTCTTCTCTTCAGATTTTAATCCATTGTACCTTGCTTTACTTCAATTTTTCTGAAAACTCCTATAATACTAAAAACCCTAAAAAGCACTAAATCTAGGAATTGTTCAATATTTGACCAAACACCTTTTTGGTTTCATATACTGGTCCTCCCCTTCACTAAATATATTGTAATGCTGGTCAAACTCCTGCTGGTTTGACCTAGATCTGATTTTTATCCAGAAAACTGCATAAACCCCCACTCAAAATTTGATGTACTAGGGTTTTGACTTTTTCTGATTTATAACTTCACAAAAATATAGATTGGGTCCCACATAGTCCAAATCACCCTCAACACTATCCATATTCTTGGTATTTTGACCTAGATCTGAGTTTTTGACTGAAACAGCCCTAGCACCCTCACTGAAAACTGGACTTTTTTGGAATTGATTTTTTTTTGAAATATGACAGGCTAGGCTAATAGATCACGGGTTAAGCACTCTAGAACACCCCCAACATTGAGCTAGTTCCTTCCAGGTTTCCCTAGATCTAAAAAACTAGTTTTCGCCCCCTAGCCCCCTCATCATATTTTGACTATTCCAGATCTGATATTTTCAGAAAGTTTCTGACATGGGTTTGTAGATCAGGATACCCTCATCTCATTTCCACTTCAACACTGAGTTGATAGACTCCTGGTGGATCTAGAACTATAGATATACCTCTCCAAGCCTTAGCGCTATCCCTCCATTGAGCTGGTTTTCCTGTAACCTGAATTTTCTGGGCCAAATCCTTTTCTAGGTCCATAGATTAGGGTATATCCCAGGTGGGTTCACTAAAATGTTGTGTTGATGCTGACTCCATTTACCAATGCATTAAAGGCACTAATATCCTATCTCTAGCGCTAGCCCTAAATTTCTCTCATTCTTTTTTCCAACATTCATTGACAACTCAAGTTACCTATCTTTCACCAAGTCTATTTCCTTGGTACTAGATAGTCCCAACTCTATCCTTGCTCACCCTATCACAGTTACATTTCCAAAGATAGTGGTCATATCCATTAGTTACTAGTACCTAAACCTTAGAGTTAGGGCTTCCATTTACCTTACACCTTACATACCTCAAAGCCACATTTGATCTGTTCTGGTGTCTAGGTCTGATCTCTCCTGTCAGGAGTAGATCCAGGTCTCGCCCATTGTTGTCTTGGACTAGGATAACATAAAGTGAAGGATACCTTTATTGGCATGACAACCATCCATTTGGGAGTCTAGGTAGTCTTGGTTCCACCTCCTTAGTTGCTTGCCCCTCTACTATCCATCCTGGATCCACCTCACACAGGAATTTACAAGGTGGGTGATAACAACTCCCATTCACTGGGCCATCAAACACCTCTTCCCCTTCTAGATTCTGCAATTTGAAGGTGTTATTCTTCTATGCTTGAGCTATCACAAAAGGGCCAATCCACAAAGAGTAAAACTTTCCATGTTTTCCATTGTCCTGCCTGACAGTATCCCACTTGAGGACCCAATCTCCAACCTGAAACTTGTCCACTTTTTCCCTTTTCTCAAACATGACCTTGATCCTCTGTTGATGGGCTTTTGATTTTCCTATCACTTGTTCTCTGACTTTCTGCAACTCCACCAAATCCATCATCCTCCTCACCATATCATTTGGTTCATATTCCTCTTCCTGAAATATTCTTACCACTGGTAGAATTAGTTGAATGGGAAAAATGGCCTCAGTACCATAAACTAATTTGAATGGATCTTTTGTCTGTTACCCTATCATCCCATAAGGCAAAATTTAGCTTGAATCCTAGATTTTCTGATGATCCTGACTAGGATTTTGTTGGATGACTCAGCCAGGCCATTTCCTGGAGGATAATAAGATGTGGAATGCACCAGCTGAATGCCCATTGACTCATACATTTTCACCAATGCCCCGACTTTGAAAGCTGGTGCATTATGAGTCACTAACCTTACTGGGCATGTTAACCCAAAAAATCCCTCACTCAGCTCTACATGGCCTACACCACCCAAGGACACCCATGCACGACCCTCATTTCACCCCATTGGACCCCCACACCCTCAAAAAGGCTTAAGAATGAGAAAAAGGGCTTAAAAACCCCTAAAAAGAGCCTAAACATCTCTCATAGGGGATAAAGCCTCCAAAAAGGGGCTAAGAACCCTCAAAGGAGCTAAAAACCCCCAAAGGAGCTAAAGATAGGGCAGAAGGGGCTAAAATCCCAAAAAAGGGGCTAAAACCCCAACCAGGGGCTTAAAACCATAAAAAGCCCCAAAAAAGCTATGAATAGAGGGGTGGGGGTCACTCTCAAAACACTTTACCCTTGCATACAATTATGTTTCCTGAGTGGATGCCTTGAGACCATTTGTCTCTCAAGCCACCCACACTCCCTCTCATCCCTCCTCCCATTGAGCCATAGCTCCCCCATTGCCAAGAGAGAGAGGTGCTTCTCCAAGCTAGGGCATGGTGGCCCATTCCACCAAATGAAGGTATAATACTTGTTTTTGTCTTATTTATTTAGTTTTATCCAACCCATCATTTCTTGTAGGTTTCCATTATTTGTTTGCAGGTTTTCTAACATGTTCTTGCAAGGTATTCGAGCTAAACCCTAACCTTATTCGCAGAGGGGTTATTTCTTTGATGTTCTTCATTTTTGTTCCATTTCGTTTCTACTTTTATTTTTTGCAACCACCACCATGAACCTATCCTTCCATCCTATAGACAGAAGGTAGCCATTCCTTCCTTGTAGCAAGGGAGAAATCCCTGCTACAAGGCGGCCAAACCTGCAAAATATATTCTCATATAAAAACATCATGATGACTTAATGAGTGGCATTCTTGGTGGGTATTGCCTCTATCCACTTGGTAAAGTAGTCTATGGCTACTAGGATCCATTTATGCTGCCCACTGGAAGATGGATTTATTTCACCTAGGAAATCCAGACCCCATTGCTGGAAAGGCCCATTCACTACAATAGGCCTAAGGGGCAAGGATTTGAGTTGCTGCTTCCCTATAAATATTTGGCACTGGTCACAAGTCCTTACAAAGGTACATAGATCAGCAAAAAATACTGGCTAATAGTACCCTGCCCTCAGGATCTTGTGGGCTGTGGATTCCAATAATGATGGCCCCCACATGTGTTGGAATGAAAGTGATGCACAACCTGATTTGCTTCTTCTTATCTAGACATCTCAACAAAACCCCAGATAGATATTTCCAGTACAACAATTTATCAACTATGCAGAATTTAATAGATTTTAATTTAAGAGCTCGTGCTTGAATAGGAGTGAGACCAGGAGGAACTTATAATTTCTACAAAAAATGAATAATACCTGAGTACCACTCACATGAAGACAGGTTTTCATCCACTGGTTGAATGTCATTCTGATCTTCAACTCCCTCTGCTACCACTACAGTTTGCAATTTTGCTGAATTGACACAAGTGAATTTTATCCCCATTAGTTCACAGTTTTCTTTAGCCATGAGTTTGGCCAGACCTAGTACTTTTACTAGCTTAGTGGGCTTCACCTCTATATCAAACTCAATGAGATTGGCAATCCACTTGGCTCTCTTTCCATCAATGTGAGGCTGAGTCAAAATATCCTTCACAGTAGCTGAAGGGACATATGCAATAATTTTCACATGGGGAATGTAAATCCTGAAGGTCTTCAATGACTTGATGAGAGCATAAGCCTGTTTCTCAATTGGATCATGCTTCAACTCAGCATCTCTCAAGGTTTTACTAAATAATGCAATTGGATTATTGAGACCCTCATCATCTTTTTGTAACAGCACAGCTTCCACTATGTCATACTATGCAAAGGAGAAAATATAAAAACTCTAAGTATAGTCCAGACTAATCAGGATCAGAGCCTCCATGATAGCCTTCTTGATTTCTTTAAAAGAGATTCTTTACTGGTCATTCCATTTTATTTCTGCATCATTTTTCATCATGTCTATTATGTGCTTAAGTAGCTTAGATAAATTAGGGATGAACCTCTTGACAAAGTTTATCTTACCCAAAAAGGACTGAATATCCCTTTTTGACCTCGGTATGGACAACCTTTGGATTTCTTCCACTCTTACTGGATCAATCTTTACACCTTCAACTAAGACTATGTGACCTAGGAGTTTCCCCTCATTGAGTGCAAACTAGGACTTCTTAGGGTCGAGTGATATTCCAAACCTCCTACACTTTATAAATACCCTCCTCAAATGTTGCAAATGGTCATGATGGCTGTGAGAGTAAACAGTTAGGTCATCCAAGTATATAAGCACAAATTTATCTTTCAACCCTACAAAATCTAGGTCCATGGCTCTCTGAAAAGTATCCCTAGGATTCATCAGCCCAAATGGCATTTTAGCATACATGAAAGTGCCATAGGGGGTTGTAAAAGCAATCTTCTCTTGGTCATCAGGGTGCACAACAACTTGGTTGTATCCAGAGAATCCATCCAGGAATGACATGACACTAGCCCCTGAGACTCTTTGCAACAAGTGTTCCATCTTGGGCAGTGGATAGTTGTCTTGTTTGGAACATTTGTTCAGGTTTCTAAAATCCACACACAACCTGATTTCCTCATTCTTCTTCCTTACCACCACTAGGTTTTCAATCCAATTGGAATACCCGAGTGAGATTATGATTTTGGCTTTGAGGAGCTTATGGATTTCTTTTTCAATTATAGGTAGTAGGAGAGGACTGATGGATTTCAGCTTCTGCTTGAAATGGATGGTGTCCTTCTCCAAAGGAATCATGTGTTGGATAATATTGGTGTCATAGGTTTTTAGGTCACTGTACTCCCAGGAAATGATATCAGCAAATTCTTTTATCAAGCTGCAGAATTTGGACCTCTAATTAGCAGTCAACTCAGTGGACAAATTTATCAGTTTTGGATGGCTTTGGCAACCTATTTTTTTCTCTTGGACAACAGGGTCTTTCTCCTTTTTGGAAGGCTTGAAAGGGACATCTTTTATGGCTGATTTCACCACTCTAGGTGAATCACACTTTGTATGGCCTTCCCCTGTCTCGCTACAGACTCCTTAGACCCCATGGACCATTTTTTGTCCTTTGATGTTTCCTTGATCATTTCTAAAAATATGTGAAAAATGATACACACGAATTTTAAACCTATAAGCGCGTATATACACATCTTTGACCACTAAAATTGTGTACATCGAGATGTGTACATAATCCAAATCCTTTTGGAGTTTTCCTTGACATGGATCCGACTCATTTGACTCCTAGCCTTCCCTATGCCTTGATATCGCTCGAATTCGACCTTTCATTACCACTTTGAAAAGATATATAAGGAACCCCTTGGTACATTGAAGGCAAGAAGAGAGAATTGAGAGCAAAGAAACTACAGTCCATTGTTTCCAGAACTTATGCTTGAGTGTGCATCCCTTTGTCCCTTGGAGCACTAGTGTGTTCTTCCCAAGCTTTCCTTTTGCTTGTGAACTTGCTATCGAGAGATGGAGGATTGAGGTGGTGGAGGCCCAAGTGGGGGATTCAGTTTCTCCGGTTCGTAGACATGCCGTCAGAGGTTGTATCTTGTAATCTCTAATTTATATTAATAGAAATATCTTTTCTTGTCCAATAATGTGTGTTTGAATGAATATTTTATCCATGGGATCATGTGAAATGCTTATACATTATTGATTATATATGCTAGAATAGATCTAGCACCATGATATATAGAATGCTTGTATTGTTTACTTGTTGTTGAGGAAGTAATCTATCAATTCAAGCTGAAGATTGGAAATCTCAACGGGGATCTACTTCAACCGTCCAGAATAAGGTACGAGGTCTGATCCTTTAGTGTTAGACATTTAATTTCTATTGCATATTGGAAAGGATTGATTTCTAGAGTCAACCTATCTGTTGTGATACCCCAAGCCATAGGAATTTCTCTCCGTAACAGAATTGGCAACTCTGCTGGGGAGTTCCTAGTAGTTGTCCTTTGGGGGTTGTTTTATCAGCATTCAATGAATTTGAATTGCTCTTTCTCTCTTGTTTCTGTGTCGGATCTGGGGGAATGTATGCCTGGTAATGTCTGATTGGTGTGAATTTTGTCTTAGCTTGTCTGTTTTCCTTGAGTTTATGCACCTTTCTTTCTATATGTGAGTTTTTAACTCACAGTCATGTATACACGCGGGTTTCTCTGTGATTTTCATGTATACACATGGGTTTACTACGAACAGTCGTGTATGCCCTTGCTTTTGCCTTTTTGTGGTAGTTAATTGGTTGCTGGGTGAATTTTGATATTTGTTGAGTCTCCTTTGGCACTGCCTGACTCTGTTTAGACCTCTGTTTCTGACCAGAAACGTTTTTTTTCAGCTAAATTTTTTTTTAAGAAGGTTCTTGTCATGGCATTTTCAATTTTTTGTTTGAGATTAGTGCATTAGAGTTGTTTTACCTTAGTGTTTTTCTTGAGTTTTATTTGTGTGTGCTTGTAGAGTCTAGGGGTTGTAGAATCATTATTTTGCTTTTTGCATCTCATTTTATTTCAAAAAATCCAAAAACATTGGTTTATCATCATGCATTGCATTTTGCATCTTTACATTGTACTTGCACTAGATTTGCTTTGGAGTACTAGTTAGGACTTCATATAGGAAAAGTTTTCATTCATCATTTGAAGAAAAATTATGCATTTCACATAGTAGCATACCCTATTTTCATGGACACAATGCATTTGCATCGATTGTTAGGTGTGCATTTTACTTCATGTTGAGTCATAACACCATTAGTTGCACGATCATATCCCTTTTTTGAGTAATAAAGCCAATTAAAATCAATGCTAAATTAAAATGAATTACACTCTTTTCTTTTCTAGGGTGCACCAACAAGCTTAGGTTTTAGGATCTTGGAATAGTTCATTGTAAGTAAATTCTCCAAGATCACTAAACGACAATATGTACGTGTCTGTCCAAGTGAGTGTGTGAAATCCTTGATATAACCTGTGTTTTTCAGGATCCTCCTCTCGAAAGGGATTTAAGCATGAGGCAGTGTGAGAATTTATTGATTAGGATGACCCCTAGTCATAACTGAGTAGCACCAGAGATATTTCCAGGATTGTATTCGTATCTGGGGGCTCTTTTGAGAGTTTTGGGCTTTGCTACCCTGCGCATACGGTCAATCCCACCTGTGAATGTCCGCCTGAGCATTGATTATATTGAGGTGACCTTAGTGGCCTTACCTAGGATATCGAGGGGGTACTTTGCAGGGGTTATTCTGTGGGTGTCCCGGCCAGGTTGGGGTCGGACAGCACAGTCGCTTTACGCATTGAAGTTGAGGGCCACAATAATTTGTTACGTACCTCCGCTTGTTGTGTATGGGAGTCTCAAGCCTCTCCTAGGCAAGACATACCTACTTCATTCGGGAGCTCATATATCCAGCCCTTGTTTTACTGCATTTGGCTTTAGATTTTATTTTTTATTTCCTTGTGCATGATAGTTGGCCTAGGGTTTACATAAATAGAGATTCTTTTCTATTTTTTGAGTCATTATGGATTTAGGTGCGGCTCCTTGCCGTTCTCATCATTTAGCAGGACTTTTTCCTTGTACTTCTCCTCCTCCTTTGGGAGAGAGAACTAGACAGTCTAGGTGGACTATTTTTCACATTGATTCACACACCATGGGAGACCATTTAGAAGGTATTCTTGAACCGCCTTCTCCCATTCGTGTAGACGATGGGGAGTTTACTCTTGCTTACGATCCTTCACCCGACTTGGCTGAGTTAGTTCCTGTGATTTCTAAGATAGGAACCATGCATGATAGACCTACTCACTCTAGGGTTGATTCCCCATTGATGCGTTACCGGTATGGAATGCCGGAGGACATCGAGACTCATTTTTAACCCACCAGCACTAGCTATGGTAGTTATGCTATGTCTGGTTTTCCTACACATGATTTGGCATTTCATGCCGAATCCAAATTCAAACTTAACATTATTCCTGAGGGCACTCTCATTCCTTACCATGCAGAGAGGTTTGGGAGCACTAGTCACAATGCACCTTCCGTCCCAGTGGTGGAAGTTACATCACATATCCCTCCTAGGTCTAGGGTTAGCGATACGATTATAATACCAGATCCGAGATGAGTAACGATAGGCAGTAGCACATACATTATTACTCAGATTCCTTTATCCTTGGTCCCTAGTTCTTCAAATGTACATCCTCCTCCTCATTCGCGTGGTCCTTCGAGCTGACACATTGGTACGAGTCAGGTCCGTACTGCGGTTACTAGACCGATTGTGTCTCAATTTTACATATCGCCCGTTGCTTCAGGAGGCTATGTTCATGCTTCTAGAGGTCATGTTACTACTTCCGAGGAATATATCCCTACTTTCGGTATGTATATCCCTACTTCCGGAGCGTATCTTCCTACCTACAGAGTGTCTCATGGGGCATCACATGCGATGACTTATGGACCCTATTATGGGATGTAGTATGGACAGGGTTCTTCACCTTATGGAGGCAGGTATCAACAACCTACTTACTCTCCTAATTATGGCTTTGTAGCTCCTAGTAGTCAAGGTCCGCCACACTATGGTGCTTCCACGCCACCCTATACAGGTCATATGGGAGGAGGGAACTATGGCCAAGGCCATGGTGGTAACCAGCCCTATATGAATCAGGGAGCGGTCCATCGACCTCATCATCCTAGGCTCCCTTTCCTCGCGATGCTCAATATTCCTGACTTGTTGAGACTGACGAACGATCCTGTGGCTCATGACCCGGCTTGGCTGGCTGTCCCTACCAAACTTCCTTCAAACATACCTAAGTTCGAGGGAAAACCGGGAGAGGATCCAAGCAAAGTCCTGAGGGAAAACCTATGGTGCTCTTTGAATTCCTTACATTAGGACTCAGTCCATTTGTGACTATTTCAATGCACCCTTATAGGGCTTGCCGTGAAGTGGTATATAGAGTTACCTAGGGGAGCTTTCGCTTTGTTCAACGACCTTGCGATGAATTTTCTTAATCACTTCCAGCTACCAGTGCTATTTAGGGGTTGTTACTGAACTCTTATCGACATTTCGGCAAGATAAAGCCACACATATCTCTAATCATATTCAAGAGTGGCATAGATGGAAGAGGTTAATTAAAGCCTTTATACCATCGAATTTCCTCCTCGAGTGGTTCCTCAAGTCATTATTGCCATATATAACGAAGGATGTTTCCACATCTGGAGTGCAGAATGAGGAACAAGTGATTTTTAGGGCACAAGAACTGGACTTGATTTATGCTCAGTCTGGTTTGTTGTATGAGATTATCCCCAATGCTCCTCATTCCAGTTTCTATCCCAAAGTCAAACCTGGACCACATGCCGATGGCATTGTGGGTTGTGCGAGTACGAAACCTATGGATTCAGTTGCAAAACAAGTTAGTCAATTATCAATCAACCAATCTACTTCAGGATAAGCTATAGCTTCATCTCAACCTGCCCAAATGACGATTATACTTTCTGTGCAATCGTCGGACTAGAAGGGTAACCAGCAGCCTGGACGGAATAGAAAAAGGGTAAAAATAATCGAAAGGGTGGGAATAAGAATGAGAATGTTAACAATAAGGACAAGAATGGTAGAAATGCTGGGGGGAAAAAGCAAGCTAAATGTAAGGTTAATTTCCCTTGCAATTTATGTAAGGAAGATCACCTCACTTACTTGTGCCCTCGTATTGAGGAAGCTTCAAGATTCTTGGCACAAGTCCCAGCTATGCTAACTAACCCTTTACCACATAATCAAAATATGAACTCGAAGTCCCATGACTAGTTTGGTGAGGATCGTGATCCGCCAGAGGGTAGTGGTCATGGGTGCATTAACATGGTCTGTGTTGCGAAAGTTGTGACCAATGTGAAAGATTATGGTTCATCACAACCAAGCCCAGGCAAAGAGCCTGATCCACCAGGGTCCCCTTTGCGCATTGAGAAACCTATAGATAAACCTGAGACTATACCTCGCATTCCTAAGGGAGTACTTAAGTTTTCAAGGCATAATCCAAATGCCTAAGCCACCCAAAACTATTCAGTTGTCAAGGATTTGGGCCACACTCCTTGTGCGATGTCTGCATTGGAAGTGCTTCAGAGTTGTCCTTCACAAAGGAAGGTGTTTCTTTCTACCCTTGGTGTGAATGATGATGATTCTTCCTCCATGATAAAATTTGAAACCGCAGGACTTCAGCCTCACTTGCCCTACTATGTGTCTCTTTTGGTTAACGTAGAATGTCTTAATATGACCGTCAAATGCACTGTGATTGACAAGGGCAGTGTTGCTTCTATGATGTATTTATCCTGTTGGAAGGGTCTGGATTCTCCTCAACTATCTAAATCAGTGACCATGTTAACTGTGTTTTATGGGATATCTTTTAGGCCACACGAAATTCTTCCTTCCCTTAAAGTCTGTTTGGGAGGGAAGATCGTTGTGATAGAGGTCGAGGTGGTTGATGCGCCCCTTGACTATAATCTCTTGTTAGGTAGGAACTAGATGTACAGTATGCAAGCCATTGCCTCTTCCTTGTTCCATGTTGTATGCTTTCCACATAACAGGAAGATCGTAACGATTGATCAAACGACATTCAAGAATCCGTCTATTACCGCATCTTCGAGAGCTTCGATCCCGATTTTTGAGCACTCTCAGCTGGCAACTAGGAGTGTGGGTGTAGGCATGTATCCATCCCTCATGGGAATATTTAGTTGTCCTGCACCAGTCCTCATGATAGGATCTAGTTCCGATGAGGCTTCAACATCTACGACATCGGTGTCTTTTCGCACAAGTCATATGGAAGATCCTTGGATTCTTCCTACACCGAGTACTTCGAGTGAGCCTGTCGAGACGAACATGCCTTTTCCAGTAGCTATGATATCTTATCAAGATAATCTCGAGTGTGTTGCAGAGCCTATTCCTTCCTCTTCATAAATGGAGGAGGAGGACCCTTATGTGCTGCCGGCATTGGTAGTACAGTCTTCTCACGCACACGACTACCTTGATAAGGTTTTCCCTTCAAATGAAGCAATTATTGAGGTTATGTTGGGAGTTGAGCCACCATGGGAGGAACTTCATCATAGATCGTACTTTCTTCTAGAGCTTGACCGCTTGGAGCATGAGGATTTTAGGGCGGTTCTTAGTCAAAGAGTTGGTAGTCATATGGTTCCATTAAGCTCTCTTGGTCCGATGGCTGATGGAAACATGGCAAATATATCTACAATGATTCCTATCAACATCTCTTGCAATCCTGACATGATAGAGAATGTCTATATTGGGGTGGAATGTTCCCATGCTGAGATTCTTGAATACACCGATCTTTTTAAGGAATTCCATGATATTTTTGCTTGGTCTTACAACGAGATGCCAGGTATTGACCCTCGTATTGTCGAGCACGATATTAAGACTTACCCCAATGCTAAGCCTATTTGACAACATTTACGTGTGATGAATCCTAGGAAAGAACCCGTGATTAAGGTAGAGATAGAGAAGTTGTTGAAAGCCGGTTTCATATATCCCATCCCCTTGACGGAGTGGGTTTCAAACCCCATTCTGGTGGATAAGAAGCAGGGAGCGATCCACATATGTACTGATTTCCATGATTTGAATCGTGCCTGTCCTAAGGATAACTTCCCCACACCATTTATAGAACATATTTTGGATGAGTGTGCGGGTAGCGAGGTGTTCTCCTTCATGGATGGCTTTTCCGGATATAACCAGATACAGATTAAACCTGAGGACCAACATAAGACTGCATTTATTTGTCCTTGGGGAACATTTTCATATCGAAAAATGCCTTTTGGCCTTAAATACACTGGAGCTACATTTTATTGGGCAATGACCTTGATCTTCCATGATCTCAAGTCAATTATCGAGGTATTTTTGGATGACCTTGCTGCTCATTCTTGCACGAGAATGCATCATCCCTATCACTTGATATTGGTATTCAAAAGATTCCAGCATTATTCGATTAGATTAAATCCTCACAAGTGTATCTTTTGTGTGAAGTCAGGGTGTTTGTTAGGATTCATCGTTTCTAAAGAGGGTATAAGAGTCGACCCTTTGAAGGTTGAGGCAATACTTCAGTTGTCTCCCCTGAAGAATATTCATCATCTTTAGTGTTTGCAAGGCATGGCAAACTTCTTACAAAGATTTGTTGTCAACTTTTCCAATTTGACTAGAGGCTTCATGCATCTCTTGAAGAAGGACACCCCCTTTTATTGGGATGAGCGAGCCCAAGAGCCCTTCGATGCACTCAAGCAAGCCCTAGCATCGGCCCCGGTGATTAGTCCTCCAGATTATAGCCGTGATTTTCTATTATATGTGGTTGCGTCCTTAGAGACGATTGGTATGGTTTTGGTTCAAGAGGATGAGGAGCTCCAAGAGCATGTCATGTATTATTTGATCCAAAACCTTATTGACGTAGAGATTTGTTATTCTCATGTCAAGAAGCTTGCTTTAGCTACCGTACATGTGGTTCAGTGGTTGAGACATTATATTCTCCTTTTCCATACCTTGGTTGTAGCCCATGTCAATCCGTTTCAATTCATCCTCACCCGAAGGATGATTGGGGGAAAATATAATAAATGGATTGTCATTCTACAAGAATTTGATCTCGAGTTTGTTTCAAAAAAATCGAAGAAGTCTTTAATCTTTGCAGAGCTTATATTGGATTTCCCGAGAGAGGCCGAGGAGTTGGTTTGTGAAGATATGTTTGTCAATGAACACATATTTTTAATCTCAATGTTAGACCCATGGTATGGGGATATCATAATATATTTACAAACACTGAAGACCCCTACTCACCTCTCGCGAGATGAATGACGACGATTACGTCATGTCTCTAAGAACTATCTCATAGTGGACAATACTTTGTACCACTATGGGGTAGATTCCATTTTATGATGTTGTTTAAATCATGAAGAGGCTGAGGTAGTGCTGAATGATTGCCACGGAGGGGCGTGTGGTGGTCATTTATCTGGTATTTCTACAGCTCAAAATATTTTAAGAGCGGGTTATTTCTGGCTGTCGATCTTTAAGGATTGTGTTGATGCGGTCAAGAGGTACCACCCTTGCCAGGTGTTCGCACGTAATATGCACTCAAAACCTGCCCCATTACATCCCATTATCACCGTCGATCCCTTCACTAAGTAGGGGCTTGATTTTATGGATTGCAACCCAACTTCGGCTGGGGGGCACCATCATATTATAGTGGCTGTTGATTACTTCATGAAATGGGCTGAGGCTATGCCTACAGTAAAATCCAACCGTGAGACAGCCGTTCAATTTATGTTCAACCAAATTATTACTTGGTTCGGGATTCCGAAAGAGCTTGTCATTGACCATGGATCGCACTTTCAGAACCGTATGATGGAAGAGTTGGCATTGAAGTTAGGGTATAAGCAAGAGCATTTCTCTTCTTACTACCCTCAAGTGAATGGACAGGTATAGGCAGTGAATAAATCACTCAAATCCATTCTCCAAGGAACCATCGCACAAAGCAAGAATAATTGGCACATCATGTTATAGCCTGCTTTGTGGGCATATCGAACCGCTGTTAAGACTGCCACTGGTTTTTCTACATATCAACTTGTACATGGACTGGAGTTGATATTTCCAGTTGAATGTGAAATTCCTTCATTGAAGCTAGCTGTAGAACTCTTACCGGATACTTCCCCATTGGAGGAGCGTTTGGTTCACCTTGAGCAACTTGATGAGCAGCGTCGGGATGCCTTGGTGGCTCTAGAAGTTAATAAAAGTTGCATGAATGCCCAATACGATAAGTCTGTCCATCCAAGGGTGTTTAGTGAAGGATAATTGGTCCTTTTGTGGTACCAACTGAAAGAACCCTTGGGGGCAGGGAAATTTAATCCTATGTGGCGTGGTCCTTATGTGGTCAAGCATGTGTTAGAGAAGGGTGCATATGAGTTAGTGGATTACGAAGGAACGACCTTGGCAGAGCCTAGAAATGGGCTCTATCTCAAAAAATACTATGCATAATCTTCAGCCAAGGCTGCTTATTGTATATTATTGTACAACTTTTCATAGTTAGGTCTTTTTCTTATCATGATCGGGTTTGTAATTAGTTTCCGTTTCTTTTGGCAGATGTCAATAGAATCTTCCACTTACATAGGATTCACGGATGGTGCAAGCCATTACACTCAACACTCAGCCTCTGCTACTTGGGTGATTTATAATCCTATGGGTTAGGTACTGTCTTCAGGAGGCGTATGTCTATGGCCATCTTCCAACAATGTTGCTGAATACAGCGTCGTTAGCGAGCTTCTAGGGGATTCCATTTTACATGGCGTTCTCTCTCTTGAGGTACGTCTTGATTCAAAGTTAGTAGTGTCACAACTCAATAGAATCTTCCACTTACATAGGATTCACGGATGGTGCAAGCCATTACACTCAACACTCAGCCTCTGCTGCTTGGGTGATTTATAATCCTATGGGTTAGGTACTGTCTTCAGGAGGCGTATGTCTATGGACATCTTCCAACAATGTTGCTGAATACAACGTCGTTAGCGAGCTTCTAAGGGATTCCATTTTACATGGCGTTCTCTCTCTTAAGGTACGTCTTGATTCAAAGTTAGTAGTGTCACAACTCAATGGTTTGTACCATATTAGAGATCCGACGTTAATAAGAAGATTCTTGCGTGTGAGATTGTTAGAACGACAATTTGACAATATAACATATATACACATTCCAAGAAATAATAATCAAGTTGATGACTCATATGCTAACTACGTGTTAGATTGGCATTTCTTTCATTCACAATAAATTAATCACAAACACATTTTTTACACATGTAAATAAATCAATCAATCACCATAAAACTTTTTATATATACATCCAAAATGTGATAATACATAGTGTCATGATACAAAATTGGAGCTTTCGAGCCACCATCATATAATACACAGTAGTACAAAATTTATACACTCCCAGGTGTCTAATCCTATGGAGGAGGAGGAAGTTTGTGATCATAGAAGGTCACTACGGCTCTAGCTAGCCATCAAAATAAACGCACCCATGTGTGTGGTACACCCACCACCTGCCACTGCATAGCCTCAGGAAAGTCCTCGACTTACGCCATGGGAACTCTATGTGTCAATCTCAAAAAATTGGTATGAATGCTCTGGAGCGTCCGCTCCGCATCCACACCTATGATGTCATCTCCTCTTCCCCTCCGTCAATGTCGAGGGAAGCCTTCTGGCTGCCGTGGTCCCACATCTACACACAAATGGTAGATGTCACTAGGTATTATCACCCAAAAATATGTCTTTTTGATTCCAAATAATCAATAAAATACAAAAAAATTAAATAACTCAAAACTTAAAAAAAAAAGAGAGGGTCGAGATTCGTTACCTATATCATCGTATGCTGATCTTGGTGGTAACGGCATGTCCGGGTCCCCCTGAAAATATATCCCTACGTATGGGTAGTCATCAATGGAAACTATCTGTCATCGCCACCATGGAAAGAAGTCAGCTGGATATGGGTTGGCCACCCTACCACCCCCCAGTCTGTGCATAACATATGCCCAACACCGTTGGGCTGGATCTCGAACCCCGTGAAGAGGAATGTCCACTCTGGGGCTCAATCTTGGAACACGCTCAAAGAAAAACGTGCTCAAAATACTACTAAACCCAAAGTTTCACACTCTGCCTGCCTTACACTCATTGAGCTGATGTTTCATGTTGCTCAGTAGTGTAGTGCTCCAATCATATATTGTGGGTCTCATGCACTCCACTGCATAGAACATCAGAGGTCGAGAGGCCTGGTGGAGTGATGCCAAGACTGTTATCCTTTCCAACATCAATAATATGGCCTTTAGGCCCATCACCTATATAGCTTTGGTAGGGACCTGACTCCCCACATTCTCCGTGTCTAGATAAAAGTACACTGCAATGTACTTGTCGATAGTCAGGCCACCTCCTGGCCCACTATGAGAACGAAGGTTCACCACTTCCCCTCGTCTAGAGAGCCCAGTAATGAAGTATATGTCCTCCACCTCTATGGTGAGGGAAATCCCATCTATATGGAAGGACTCTGAGTCTGGATCCCAGTAATCCACCAGCATCTGTAATAGACTTGTTTTGGCCCTCAAACCACCAAGACACCAAAACTTGTAGATTCTGCATGCACGTAGAGCTTGTTGAGCCATTAAATCGGCCCTTACTGCTTCTTCTACTTCACCATGCTCACGCTCTCTCTACTCTAGGACCATCCTGCACAATAAATTGCAAATTTTCCCATTAGTTTATTGAAAAAACCATATGTGTGGCCTCATACGTGACTGTTTTCAAAACAACCGCGTATGTACGTGGGTTTGAGGGCATTTTCCGCCTATATCCATCCCTATACATGGAAAAAACCTAGATTTTTGCATGGGCCGTAACGCACATTTTGGGTTGGCCTAGAAAGATTAATTGACCATGGAAATTCATAAAAATTGTATCAAAATGAAAGAGGAGAGCATGAGTAAATACCTGGAAGAAACGGTAGTGGATTTCGCAGGCTGGATCTCCTGGAATTCGCTGTTGAAAATCAGAGCTCAAATGGGTAAAAGTTTCAAATGATTTATAATATTTTGAATTGTTTACTATTTATAGAAAATTTTCAAATATTTGAAAATTTTTACCCCCTTTCCTATAGTTTCGATATTTTCTAACCATTTTGGACCGTTTTTGACATAATTCATGATGTAGAGGACCTTTTTCAGTGCCGTTTCATCCATTGGATTGACCCATTCATGTCGATATCAGGTATCATGTCAAAATTGGCATATATGTTAGGTTTCACCACTGTTTTCATTTTTCATAACCTTATGACCATCTCATCATGACCTTAGGTACGAACCCACTCTATTATGTCAATGAACCTTCTTGCTGCTTTAGAAGTGGCATGATATGTGTGGTAGAACTTCACCTTACATGGGTACCCTAGTTAGTGCCTTATTTGTATTTGGTGCACATACCGACATTTTCTCCTTTAGGGTGTGGGATTCATTGTATATTACTGCCATGACATTTCGCAAGAGCATCATACTCCTCTTGATCTTTTGCTGGACTATTTCCCTCAAGACTCCCTTGTGCCAAGTTGTGAATGCATTATCATGAGATTTTCCTGCCTTATTGAGCTTTATGCCGGCTTCGCTAACATTACATTTCAGAAATATAGCCCAAGCTCGTCTCATGTCTAGCCATGCAGAGCCATTTTTATATCCTTCGCAGCTTGATTCCCTTTTTACCGGGAGGGGATTTTCCCTCGAGTGTCGATATCCTACACATGTATCCTTGCATTGAGCATAGGTATGTTCCACTGCTTGGAACTAGTTTGTTTGCCTTTATGACACTCGTCTCCTCCTAGTATGTAACTATAAATCTATTTTATTATTTTTTCAATATTTTTAAATAACTAAAAAAGTCCAAAAAAAATAAAAAAAATAAAAATTCAGACAAGGAAAGATGTAATCTGTGGCAGCTATCGAGTCATGTCAGCTTCGAACAGAGCACTATATATCACATCCATTGGTTGGGTTATAGTTTGACTTTAGGATTTGTACTCATTTATCTGATTTTATCTCCACCGACTGGTTAAGCTTCTAGTCCATATGGAGCCTCTGTTGATGCCTCATGTGTCGCAGAGATGTCCTAGTTTGTATATAGAGTCTATGCTGCTTTAATTTAGTCACCATAAGTTTTTATGCTTTTGTTTGAAGGAATTTGAAGCCTGATTTGTCCATTCCTCAGTTATCTTGACTTTGCATGTCGGCCATTCCCAGTACAGTTACTGGTTTGTGCACCTTATGATTGAGTCCTTCCACATTGTATAGCTTTGCTGAGTACCTCGTGTTGGATGATGGGGGATGCCTTAATGACCTCCTTCTAGTGGATTTCATCCCATTGAATTCAGATCATTTATTCTAGGATTGGAATCTAGAGTCATTTTGAGTGCCTTGAGACTTATAGTCATCAGTGGCAGGTTCTCTCGCCATCGACAATTTTTGGGAATACATCAATGTCCCCTGATCGATGGATCCTCTCAAGTGTTTGACCTCAACACATTTATTCACACTTGTTAGTTTGCACTCTAGTACCTTGATTCCCATTTTCATCATCGGTGGGTGATCTCGTGTCTGTTAACAATATACATTAATGACCGGTAATCAGATGATGGACTACTATGTTCGACCTCGACACCTCTATTTGCATAGTAGGACATGTACTCGTAGCTATTTGTGTAGAATAATTTTCATATTGGTGGCATCTCTTATATGCTACCTCCTTGATCGTGCCAGTGTTCATGAGATTTCAGCTCTCGTGACTTGATTCCAGTATATGTCAGATATTTCCAGCCACTATGGAGATCTTGATCTGTTATATCTTCAGCCATTATGGAGATCATGGTCCTTTGTATATATTCATCATGGAGATTCTTATTTATGTATATTGTACATGGCAATGACCACATATGTGATATCATGTATCATGCCTATTCATAGAAATTGTACTCTTATGTATCCGAGACTACTATATGTATTTGCAGTTATATGCAGAGTTGTATTATTGTACTATGTTGATTGGGTGCCTAGTCTTCCATTTGGGATCCTTCATCACTCCACTTCTGGGATGGACTTATAATGTATTTCAGCCATCGTATGACCTTTCTAACCTCATACATTAGGGGGCATCTGTTATAGCTGATTTCACCACTCCAAGTGAATCACACTTTGTATGGCCTTCCCATGTCCCACTGCAGACTCCTTAGACCCCATGGACCATTTTTTGTCCTTTGATGTTTCCTTGATCATCCCTAAAAACATGTGAAAAATGATACATGTGACTTTTAAACCTATAAGCACGTATATACACGGCTTTGACCACTAAAACCACGTACATTGGGATGTGTACATAATCCAAATCCTTTTGGAGTTTTCCTTGACATGGATCTAACTCATTTGACTCCTGGTCTTCCCTATGCCTTGAGATCACTTGGATTCGACCTTTCATTACCCCTTTGAAAAGCTATATAATGAACCCCTTGGTACGTTGAAGGCAAGAACAAAGAATTGAGAGCAAAGAAACTATAGTCCATTGTTGCTGAAACTTATGCTTGAGTCTGCATCCCTTTGTCCCTTGGAGCACTAGTGTGTTCTTCCAAATCTTGCCTTTTGCTTGTGAGCTTGCTACCGAGAGATAGAGGATTGAGGTGTTGGAGGCCCAAGTGGGGGATTCAATTTCTTCGGTTCACAGACGTACCGTCATAGGTTGTATCTTGTAATATCTGATTTATATTAATAGAAATATCTTTTCCTGTCCAATAATGTGTGTTTGAATGAATATTTTATCCATGGGATCATGTCAAATGCTTATACATTATTGATTATATATGCTAGAATAGATCTAACACCATGATATATAGAATGCTTGTATTGTTTACTTGTTGTTGAGGAAGTAATCTATCAATTCAAGCTGAAGATTGGAAAGCTCAACGGGGATCTACTTCAACCGTCCAGAATAAGGTACGAGGTCTAATCCTTTAGTGTTAGACATTTAATTTCTATTGCATATTGGAAAGGATTGATTTCTGGAGTCAAGCTGTCTGTTGTGGTACCCCAAGCCATAGGAATTTTTCTCCATAACAATGTCATTATGATCAAAAAGATCTTCCAGAGGTACTAGACCTCGAGGTATACAATTGCTGGGTAATTGGACAATATTCTGATCAACTACTTTATATTTCAACTTGAGTTGTTGGGATTCCTCCATGTTTAGGATTTTTTAATCTATATGTATATCAGAGAATTCATCTACTAGTTGAAGGAATTTACTAATATCATCATCATTCTCAAACACCTTCCAAAATTTGACATTATCTAGCAGGGAAGGTCTGTACTTGACCTTAACATCATAGCTGAGCTTAGGAGGTAAAGGAGTAACAAAAAAACTTGCAGAGTCAGCTAGAGAATCAACCAGGTGATTCAAAGCCCTAGGTATATATGATAGTTCAAAAAACATAAAGGAGTCTCTGAGTTTCCATAACTTGTCCCTGTAGGCCTTCAATCTGACATTTTTTGCTTGAAAAGTGTTGTTGACATGCTGTATAATAAGGTATGCATCTCCAAATATTCTCATGCACATGATCCCCATCTCCTTGGCAACTTTAACTCCTAGCAGTAAGGCTTCATATTCTGCTATATTGTTAGTGGTTTTAAAGTCAAGCTTATAAGACAGATGAATATTCTCTTTGGATGGAGAGATCAATACTACACTTGCACCTGCTGAGATTTGAGTGCTAGCCCCATAAAAATACATGTTCCATACTGTTGTGGTCACTTCTTCGGTCTGCTGACAGGTGGTCTTGGTAAGTTGGACTAGTGTTTACTAAGAATCATCTATTTGCAGAATGCACGATCCAAAATCAATTTCTACTACATAGATGGGGTGGTTCACTAAATTCCTTTCATTGCTTACGATGTAGGCAAGATGATTTTCTCTGTAAAGCCTCTTGGTCTCCCATCCGTAATGGGGATTGTGGCATATGTAAGTTCCATATGAAGGGTGCCCCCTAGCCTTTTATTCCATGATCGAGATAGCAAGAGAACAAATTTGGGAGGGATATCAGCCTCTACAATTTCCATCATGATGCTTTTTGAAGGTAGCTGAGATAGGTTTACAACAAGGTCTTTGACAACGCCTAGGAACTTGACCTTTATGGAGTCAAAAGAGAAGAAATCATGGTAGGGATTTGTAATGCTAAGACCAAACTCATCCATCACAACTTTTAGCATTAGGTTATGGGAAGCTTCTGATTCCAGTAGACAGTTATGAAGGACTTTATTGTGGATATTCAAGGATATGTAGAAAGGTGGGCTTGAATCCTTTAGGTCTTCGATCATAGGGCCTAGGGTTACAATAGGTTTTTCATATTGCATGTTTACAAAGTTAGTATCAATATGTACCTTTGGCTAAAGAGAATTCAGTATGGAAGATTTGAATGCATCATTTTTCATTAGCTCAATTAATGGGAAAGGGATCTTTAATTTCTGAATCTCTGACTCAAGGTTGAAAGAATAATGCAGTCTATGAGGATATCTTACCTCATGTATTGGAGATTTGAGTTAGACATGGTCAAGGATTGATGAAGGTGTTGGTTTTTGCAATGGTTTGGAAATGACAACCATTTTCTTTGGTAAAACAATAGCCTATTTACCTGGTGCAACAGGATGTTTGATAGGAACAACATTCTTCTTAAGAGGAGCAACCATCTTGGACCTCAAATTATACCCCGCTTGACCATCAACTCGATATACAGCTTCTTCATTGATTTTCTCATCAATTAGGGACTCCTCATATTCTTCCCGTGTCAAAAAAGAATAGTCAACTTCATCTACCATGCAGTGGATGTGCTCTTCAGCCTCTCCTCTTTCCTCAATGAACTGTTGCTCTTCTTCTAGTAAATCATTCTGAAATGGAGCTCTGATTCTCTGATGTTCCCCTTGATTCTTTTGCCTTCTAAGGATTTGAACTGGGGGGTTGCCTCTTCTGTAAGGGACAAAATTAGGGTTTCTAGGAACAAAATCACTTGGCCCTTTACCTTTCACATGTATCTATCCTCGATCCTTTAGCTTATAAATTTAAGCAATTAGGTTATCTAACAGTTTGTTCATTTTGTCAATATTGTTCTCTGATGAAGAAGCCCCAATAGGGTCTGCTGGATGCTTATTCCTGTCTATCTTTCCTTTGACCTTCTAAGATGCCATAATGTTATATTCTACCTCTAGGGCAGCATCCTGCATGAGTGATAAGGAGTCAGACCTCCTTTCTCTGAGAAGTAGGCAGAAATCTGAGTCAAAGGTATTTGCATAAGTTATCTTGGCTAAGGTATCATTGGGCTTGATTTCAGTGGGTATCTTACTGTACATATTGTTGAACCTCTTCATGAAGTTGGAGACAGACTCCCCATGCTCTGTTTTAAAGTTACTGAACTCTGTGATATAATAGAGGTGATCTAGGGCTTTAATGTCTGCTACTAATCCAATAGGCAGCTCTTTGAACCATTTTCTAGCCTGACCATCTAGGCTTTGTACAAAAACCCTAGTCCACACATCTTCTTGTTTTGTATTAATGTTCTCAGCATAACTGTAAAATGCCTCTAGATGTTCTTCAGCTGTGAAATCTCCCTCTCCTATGAACTTAGGCATGTACTTGAGGTAGTCTCCGATGGGCATGGTCGAGAGAGGGTTAGGAAAATTTAAGGGGGCATACCTAGCTACTAGGATCCTTTCCATTTTAGTCAATTGAGGGGCAGCCATATTGGAAATGGATATGGAAAGGGTGGAGGAAGGTAGTATTGATGCAAGTAGTAGTTGAGAAGGTGGTGGTGGTAAACTTATCCCAGTGGATTCACGAGGGATTGGATCTTCACAAGCAGCAGTGCTTGAAGATGCCCAAACCCTAAAATTTTATGATGTATTTATAAATTCCTGAGAATTAAGTGTTTCAGCAGAAGAAATAATAGTAGAAATATATCTTGAAATAATTGATGTAGCTTCCTTTGCAGCACTACTGGTCTACCTTAGTGAAGCCCTAGCTCTTCTCATAATCTCTTCTGGATCTAAAACCGGTGTTGCTGGTGGCCCTTGAGGGTTTTCTCTAGTACTTGGTCTTCTTGAATCCACCTTATTTCAATGGAGTCACTAGATATATGATTACAGCCAAAATAGTGTCCACTTCAAAGCAAGGATCTATGTCATCTCCCAGGGATGTTGAGCTTCAGTCTCCTCTCGCCGGCAACGGAAGCAATTTGTTATCGCTTGAGGAAACTCCTCTAGGTTGCAGCTTGAGGATGCCTAGTAACTTAAATATTTTTATGTTTTTCTAAGTGGATCAATTTAGGTGACCTATAAACCTCACACTCTCAATACATGCATGAAATTCAATCAGGGATAAGGATTCTAATTACCATTGTTAAGAGGTTGACAATATGGTGCAGAGATGGAGAACTTATCATGCTGGAAGATTCATTCATAAAATAGATATATATAAATGGCTAATAATGACAACGAAAGCACTTATAATTCAAATCACATCAATATTCCAATAGGATGAAATCTATAGGACATCAATTAATTTGAATAAAACCTGAATAACACATTCAAGCATAAGCAGAGATAAGACAGAAAATGGAAGTTGAACATATGATAACAAAAGAGCTTATATTAGGTCATGAGAAATATGAGAAGCTTGAAAATAGAAATGGTATACAAGTCCCTGAAGTTAAACCCTTTCAATAAAATAATTCTTAGGATTTATGGCCTTTACAAAAATACTTATATCCTGAAAACTTGGATCTGATTTAATAAAAATAGACAAAATAATTGTTTTTTGCAAAATTAGGTTAAAAAACCCTTATTAACTACTAGTCTAACTAACTGTAGAATTCGCTCACTATATGAACCTTCTAATAACTAAAGTAACTGTTGGAAATCACTGCCACTGGTCCTCTACTGGTTAAGTCACTGTTTCACTTTGAAAGTTAAGTATTGGTGACCTTTTCTACTGTTATGTCACAGCAAAACTGAAGCATACCTTCCCTGTTGTTTTCTTCAGCTTCCTTCATCTTTATACTTTGTCCCTAAGCTATCCATGTTCTCCCAAAACTGGTCCTGCATGTCAAAATTGAATAGTATGCCTCTGTCTACTTTTGGTGGTTAAGAGGCCAAAATGTCGGAACTGTTACCTACTGAAAGCGGGGATTTTGGTGGCTAATGAACTGCCTCAGCGTCTTCCTAAGCCATAGAAAGCCTTGTTCTTCAAAAATTATTAGACCACCTCCAAAAAATTTCTGTCAAGTTTGTCTGCTTGTCTTCCTCATTCAGTAGGCTATGTGTTAGGAAGGTTAACAGCAGCCTGGCTTGCTTCTAGAGGCTGAAGGCTTATTGTAGCTTCAACTAGGGTTTCCAATGTGAGGTGGGTACTAGGATTTTGCTTGGCCTCCTTTAGCTGTAGTCTCTAAAGCCTAATAATTCTATACAACCTAGTATTTTCCTTCATGAACCTTAAGTTTCTTCTTTTGAGAAAGATGTATCTTCCTCTCATCTCTAGGAAAGAATTATGCAAATGCTTATTCCTCTTGGTCAATATAGCATTGTTTTTCTTTATCTCTCTTTCCAAAATTTCCATCTCATAAACTTGCCTCAGCAACAAATTTATCTTTTCAATATTTGGGCTTGCTAAAGGAATCCTTCTCTGTTGGTTCATCTTGTTCTTTTAGTGTAGTGGATGGTAGTTCTTCAATCTCTGCTACAACCTACAAAGCTAGGTTTGCACCTTCCTCTTGTTCCTCTTCTGAGTCTGAGTAGGCCAAGTTCAAGATGTTCTCATTGTGTATTGTAACTTTCTGGCCCTTTTCACTAAAATCCAAGTTTCTTTTGACCTTCTTGACTTTAGAAGAGGAAGGAGGTTGTTCTGCTGTTGCTGGGGATATATCCCTTCTCTTCCTTCTCCCACTTCTTGGTGTGTTGGACTTTTCAGTAGGAGACTTCCCCTTTTCTTTTGGCTAAAGGCTTGTTTCAAATCCATTCCAAAATAAGAAATAAGGCCATGCCATATTCCTCCTCTTCAGCAATTCTTGGATCATAAGTTGGATAAGACCATCATGATACAGTCTTCTAACAATCTTGGATGGTTGGGCCTTCACCTGGTGTGCCATCTTTTCCAAACTCCTATGTAAGTAAAAAGGCACATTCAGTGGGATTCTCCCTGTGAAGTGGTTCATCAATTTAAAATGGTAAATCATAGCTCTGTTGTATCTCCCTTCACATGTTATGTAGACCACAATGGCCTTCAGCAGTTGCTGCCACCTTTCTTCTAGCCAGGAGTATGGTACACTTTTCTTCCACGCCACCTCCCTAGGTTCAGGCTTCAGGTAAGATATGAACTCTACATCTTTTGGTATGGTAGTCTTAAACCACTTATCTCCTATTCTAGGGAGTTCAGTCACTTCAGTAATTAGGGTTTAATCTATCAGGAATTATTATTTTCCTTGGACTACCTTGGAGCCATCGAAGGAGAGGGAAAATGCCTCAACCACCTGCTGGTGTGAACCTTGAATCTTCTCACAAAACCTATAGTAGCTAGCATCTTTGAACAAATGACAGACCTTTGGATGTGCGTCCAGGTAGCCGATATCTCCCAACTCCTACCTGAGAGCAGGTCCTCCTTTCTTCATCTTGTTGAATGCTACTCCTTTGTACCTACTGTTTGTGCCAGAAATTGTTCCTAAGGCTAGGGGAACAAGCCAACACAATCTCAAGAGAAAATCTCAATTCAAACTAGGGTTTAGGGTTTTTGTTTTA
>LPNX010911263.1:69757-109698 GCA_001517045.1 Pseudotsuga menziesii | reverse complement strand
CTCTCTCTCTCTCTCTCTCTCTCTCTCTCTCTCTCTCTCTCTCTCTCTCTCACACACACACACACACACACACACACACACACACACACACACACACATATATATATATTATTAGGATTTAACTTTGGGCTTTTTGATATGATACGAATGTATTGAGTTTTTTCAAATACTTTTATTTTCATGACCTTCACAAATATTTTGATGATCTTAGTGTAGTTGTAGCTTCAAATAAAACACGTTTAATATCTTGGGATGCTTAGTTATGAGAATTTCAAAATTAGGTTGGAAGGATTTAGATTTGGTTGTTTTTGAGACCCATTTCCAATTGAACTTTTTAAAAAGATTTTTATTTGAATGGATTATTTTTAAAGTTTATAATAAAAATTAAAACAAAAAACATTTATGTTATTAGGATTAAAGGTGATGTAACTATAGTTATGTATGAGTGTAATATTATTGTGATGATGGTGATGAGGGTGATCATGGTGATGATTATCATGGTGATGAATACAATGATGATGAAGACGAGGATAATGAAGATGATGACGACGACAACGATGATGATGATGATCATCATCATTATCATGAGGATGAAGATGATGATCATCAACATGATGAAGATGATGGTGATGATGGTGTTGATGGTGGTGATGATGATGGTGATGATAGTGATGATGAAGTCGACGATGATGATGATGATGGTGATGATGATAATGATGATGGTTATGATGGTGATGATGGTGATGATGATGATGGTGATGATGGTGATGACGATGATGATGATGATGATTATCATGGTGATGAAGACAATGATGATGAAGACGAGGATGATGACGATGATGATGATGATGATTATCATGGTGATGAAGACAATGATGATGAAGACGAGGATGATGAATATGATGATGATGATGATGGTAATGATGATGATGATGATGATGATGATGATGATCATCATCATCATCATCATCATCATCATCATCATCATCATCATGAATAGGATACTTATGAACATCATGATCATGATCATGATTATCATGAGGATGAGGACGATGATGATCAACATGATGACGATGATGATGATGATGATGAAGATGATGGTGATGATGGTGATGATGGTGATGATGAACATCATCATGATGATGAAGACGATGATGATGATCATGACGGCGATGATGATGGTGATGTTGAAGATGATGGTGATGATGGTGATGACGATGAAGGTGATGATGGTGAGCATGATGATGATTATCATGATGATAAAGACAATGATGATCAACATGATGACGATGGTGATGTGGATGGTGATGATGGTGATGATGATGATGAACATAATCGCAATGAAGACAATGATGATGAACATCATGATAATGACAATGATCATGATGATGATCATGATGGTGATGATGATTATGATGATGACAATCAACATGATGATGATGATGGTGAGGGTCATGATGATGAAGACGATGATGATGAATACGATGACGATCATCATCATCATCATCGTCATCATGAAGAAGATAATGATATTTAACATGATGATGATGATGATGATGTTGATCATGATGATGATTATCATGAGGATGAAGACGATGATGATCAACATGATTAAGATCATCATCATGAGGATGATGATGATGATGATGATGATGATAAAGATGATCATGATGATGAAGACAATGATGATCAACATGATGACGATGTTGATGTGGATGGTGATGAATGTGATTATGATGATGACCATAATGATGATGAAGATGATGATGCTGGACATCATGATAATGACGATGATGATGAAGATGATCATGATGGTGATGGTGGTGATGATGTTGATGATGATGATTATGATGATGATTATCATGGTGATGAAGACAATGATGATTCACATGATGATGATGGTGATGATGGTGATGATGACAAACATAATGGCGATGAAGATGATGATGTTGAACATCATGATAATGATGATGATGATGAAGATGGTCATGATGGTGGTGATGAGGATGATAATGATGATGAAGCTAAACATGATGACAATGATGATGCCGATGATGATGATGATGATGATGGTCATGATGATGAAGACGATGATGATGAAGATGATGATGATGAAGAAGATGACGATGATGATGATGGTGGTGGTGATCATGATGATGATGATCATCATCATCATCATCATGAAGATAATGATCATCATGATAAAGAAAATGATGACCATCATGATGACAATGGTGATGTGGATGGTGATGATGGTGATGATGATGATGATGATGATGAACATAATGATGATGAAGACGATGATGCTGAACATCATGATAATGATGATGAATATTATCATGATGGTGATGATGGTGATGATGGTGATGATGATGATGATGATGATGAAGATGGTGATGGTGATGAGTGCAAATATGATGATTATGATGATTACGATGATAATGATGATTATTATGATTATAATGATGATGATGATGACGGTGATGATGATGAAGATGGTGATGAGTACAAATATGATGATTATGATGATTATGATGATAATGATGATTATGATGATTATAATGATTATTATGATGATGATGATGATGATGGTGATGATGGTGATGATGATGATGAACATAATGATGTTGATGGTGATGTGGATGGTGATGATCATAATGATAATGATGATTATTATGATTATGATGATTATGATGATTATAATGATTATAATGATGATGATGATGGTGAGGGTCACGATGATGATGATAACGATAATTATGATGATGATGATCTTGATATAATGATGATGATGCTAATGACGACGACGATGATGATCAACATGATGATGATGATGTTAGTAACTCTTTTTTTTAAATAAGATAAAAGAATAGGACTAATTAAATATTTACCTTTCAATATATTTCATCGTCTTCTTCATCCAAGTCATCATCTGTATCATCATATCTAGAGTCATAATTGTAGGGATTTGGCAGATCATCATCATCATCATCTAAGTCAGTTAATATCATCATGTCAGTCGTCGATATAATATTCATGGGCATTGTCTGCTACATCATTTGATTCAACTAATTCTTGGAAATCTTATGTTGGATCATCATCATCATCTAACTCATGTTGATCATGCTCTTCATCATCGTCTTCTTCTTCCATAGAACCCTCTTCATTACCATCGTCTAGGTTATACTTCACCGACCTTCCCCTTGGATCGTATCTCACAAGAAATGACCAGCCCACTTTACCTGGAACCTCCGAGTAAAATACCTGTTCACATTGGCTTGGAATAACATAGGGATCCATTCCTGGCTCAAGCAACCTTGTATTTACCATGGTAAATCCATTATCATGTTCAGTAATAGTTATATCGGGATCACGTTGATTCAATCATAACATGTACCATTTGAAAACGAATAGAAATACCTTGAAGGATTTAAAGTTACACTGTAGAATATCTTCCAAATACCCATAGTATCGATTTTCTGAGAATTCTAGATGTCTATCACTTTTAGATGAAACATTGGTCACCTCAAAGACTGCAGATATCCCACAATCTGATGTTTTCTTTGTTTCATCTAATTTTTTTATGTGATATCTACAACCATTGCAGACCATAGCCTTATGGTGGTTTACTTACAACAAGCAATACACGAAAATATTACAAAACGATTCAATAGTTATGCAGCAATACATGGAAAAGAACAACATGTGCGTCAAAATGTAATTTGAAAAATAAAATATTAAGAGTGATTGATTAATATTCTTGCCATTTTATCTTTTAAACCATATGCTAAATTGATTTCCCTTTCTGTAATATTTCTATCTCCATTGCAATGTGCTGCTTTTACCAATGAAGCTACACCTTCCCATGATATTCCATGACCCGATTGTTCGCATCGTTCAATCCATACCTTCATCTAGTCAATATTTTTTGTGATGTATAAATGAATTGCATCCCATTCTCAACCAACTTCTTGATGATAATAATCATTAAAATGAAAGACAAAGGTAAATTTTCTGAACAAAGTATATGCTCTTAATTGACACAATAACTAGAAAATGCAATTAGAATATGAATGATATAATAAACATCCACTAGCTAATAATTACCTTTCACCTTCCTCGATCTACCTTTCCCCTTCAATTGCTCCCCTTCAAATTTGTTATTGGAGTCTGAATGACAAATGCGACGTAAATTGAGCGTTGATGTTAAATTAGGAAGATATGCACTAACATACAACATGTTTTGGTATAGCATATATCCTTCCATCATAGAACCCTCATCATGTGCTCGTTGTCTCACTAAACCCTTCATAAATTTTAAGTGCCTCTCAACCATCCACATGGACCTTGAGTGCACAGGTCCACACAACTTAATCTCCTCAATTTGGTGTATGAGGTAGTGTTCATGTGCATTGAAAAATGCTGAAGATGCTTCTCCATTTCACGCATGAGATGAGGAATTTCTCTCCTCCAATACTTTATATATTCTTTATGGATTTCTTTAGATTTAAACCATATACAAATGACACAAACCAATAACGATATTTAACAAAAAAAACATCAAATTACATATCACGAAAGAGTGCACAAAAAATATATATAAATTATACGAATAATTAAAGAAACACTAAGCACAAGCAACTAATTGCTAGTTACCTCATGTATTTACCAAGATTATATATAACTTGTTTAACATTGTTGTTGATGTTTTCTAGGAGAGAGAGAGGTAGAACAAACTATATCGATATACAAACCATGCCATTTTTTTAACAAAGAGTATACAAACAAGAAAAAAAATTATGCAATAAAATGAAAAAAATAAATTATATGGACATAAGAATAATAAGTAGCTTGATGAAGATGTGCCAATCATGCATTTTGACCCCCGCAAAATCACCATTTTTTGTTATGATATTCTTCATGTTCACACAAAATCCAGTGGGAAATTTAATTTTCCACATTACTTCTTTGACAACATTGCTTTGTTGCTCCATAAACATCCATGGAATTGAGTTTATATTAACTTGGTCTCTGTTGCTATGAAATTGGATGATGTCTTTCATTGCATGGTTTCCTGCTTGAATGTCTTTGCAAGCTTTAACAATTTTATCTTTATCCCTCCTTAGCTCCAGTAGTCACCATAATTTTTCAGTCAGATTCTTTCCAATATGCATTGTATCAAACAAATGAGCAATTTGTAGGTGCTCATAGTAGGGAAACCTGCTGAATTATATAGGATAACTTTTCAATCCTCCTGGAAGCCCATTAATGCCTTCATGATCACGATGGATATCATGGATATTATTTTATAAATAAATTACATCATAAATCAAATATTGCCACTACAGTAAACAACTCACAATAAAAATTAAAATACATAACAATTCATTACGATCATCTATATGTACCATGATGACGATTTCTATTGTATTGCATCTTCTAAAGGTGAGTTGTCATTCTCTGTGGTTTTAATGCATCTCCTGCTTCCCATTGAAATATTTTTTTTGGTTGTTCTATACTTGTGATTCTTAGAGAGGAAATGCCTATACTCATCAAACACCTCCTTTCTTAATCTTTTTAAGCAACGAGATTTTATGTTAGGACCACAAAATGGACATGCAAATTTACCCTTTCTCTGAAGACCTAAAATATATAGATATTGAATATCTATGTCAATTATAATTATATAAACTATATTAATTAAATGCAATTAAAGCGGAACTTAAAAATACAAACCACAAAATTGGGTTAACCCAGGGACATCGTGTATTGTCCATACAACCATTGCCTGGAATTAAAATTGCCTTTGTCGTATTGGTCTAGATATGTCATACATAGTGATTCCATTCCATAACTTTAGTATCTAATATATAAGAGGTTCGATATATACATTCATATCTTTGACTTGGAACTTACCTAATTGATTTGAATTACATATAAAATATATAATTATGAGAACCATTAAGATATATAAACCATGCACAAGAGTAAAATACAAAAATATACAAATTAAATTAGGAAACATAATACAACAAATGAGATGCCACAACTACATTAGAAATAAAACAGTTGTAGACACAAAATACCTGGAATTATCATCGACAACATTATGTGCTCCATTTTTATTGACAACCATGTAGGAATGTTATTGTTGATAACAAAAATAGGCCACACCGTGTAAATGGATTTCATTTGTGAAAATGGATTAACACCATATGTTTCCAAAGAAATCCTAAGATTGCGTGGTTATTCTTTAAAGTGAGGCCACTTTTCCTGCATATCTCTAAAATTAGAACCATCTATAGGCATTCAAATAACATCATCTTGACTTCTATTCCTAGCATGGTAATCCATAAATTGTCCTTTGTTATTGCATCGGAATAGTCGTTGCAAACGTGGAATGATGGGAATATAACGAAGAACCTTTTGAGGCATCTTTTTTGTTACTTGATCTGTTCGATATCTACTTATATGACATTCTGAACATTCTGTTTCAAATTCATGCTAATTATAATATATAACATGGTCATCAAGGCATGCATGAATTGATTCATAATGCATTCAATCTCTTTCATGGTGGAAGATAAATATCAATATGTGCGAGGTAAAATATTTGATGGTGGTAACAAAAATTCAGCTATCAAGCTACAACAACAAAAAAAGTTAATGTAGTAAATAAATAATATTAACGAAACACACTTCATCCGTATGATGATCAATAATGAGTTAACAATACAATTATTAGAGGAATACATATAAACTTTATCACTATTGTATATATGTGATGGATTATTTTACATACCTTAGCATCTGTGTGATTGATATGTTTGAAAAACCATTTATAACCTTCAAGTTCATCATCAACAATACAAAAGAGAGAATATTTGTTTTGGAGAATTCATAAAGGGGTTCATATGCCTTATCGAGAAGCAATATATCATGAACATCATCAAAGTCATAAATATTTTCATTATCATCGTCATCGTCATCATCCATTCTATCATTAAATGAATCATGAATCATCGACAATCTTAAAAAATCAAGTTCCACGCATCACAATTTTCTCAAACGGAGGTTTGTCGAAGAATTTAAAATTCCCGCAAACTATTTGTCGAAGAAAAAAATATTTCCCGCAACCTCCCATTGAAGAATAAAATGATTCCTCAAACCCTCTCTCGAGGAATAAATAATTTCTACAAATTGTCCGTCGCTTCTATAGAAAACATGTCAGAATGTTTAAAAATGTTTATATTTATAGTTCATCCATCATCGAATATCTGACGATATGAACCTAGTTACCATTGGAAATATGGGTTTAAACTATTTGAAACGTGTCTTTAAATTATTTCAAAAAATAGCCAAGGACATTGAAAATCCGACGGCTTATCCTCCAAGGGTCGTAAAAAATTCGATGACTTATCCTCCAAGGGTCGTTGAAAACCCGATGACTTATGCACCAAATGTCATAAAAAATTCGACACACTATTGTCACAAATTCAACGATAGAGTGTTGATAAGTGTCGTTGAAAAACCTGCGCTAAGGACATTGGAAATTCGACGATGCTTAAAAGAAATCAGAAGGTACAGTACTTTTCATCATTGCAAACTGACAAAAACATACTTTACATCGGATGTCGTCAGATTTTGGGTTCAAATCCTGTTGTGTTTATTGGTGTATTATAACAAAAATACAACTGACATGTCAACTCGGTTGGTTTCCTTCTCCTAGAAGGGTATCCCAATATACACAAGATATGTGGGAGATCAAATTTGTGTTCATGTTATCTAATGCACAACTATTCGAAAGGGGCCTTACTATATAATGTGGAGTACGTGAAAGAAAAATTCTATATACAATTAATTATGTGGAATTATGTTATATATACAGACTTGAGAAAAGTACAATTTGGGCAAACTCGGTCTTAACTAGTATTGACTCTAAGGGGTTCCAACTAACACCAAATGGTCCCAAATTTGAACTTAAATGGTATGGTGAGTCTTATTACATCCCAATATGACTTATTAAAACTTTTTGTTTTACTTTAATCCTTTGCAAATTGGTTTGGGGCTAATGAGAGAAAGTGCAAATTTCATAGGAAAATGAGTTCAAATTCCCCCCAAGGGTGGATGCCAAATTGGATTCCCAAATCAAGTACAACCCTCCAAAATTTAAGAAAATAGTATGGGTATGAATATAAGACATAAATTTATGTCATTAATCATGGTTATCGTCTCTTTAAACTGATTATAATGTGCAACATTCATATGACAACTTTTAGGGAAATTGATTAAGGGTAAATGACATCATTAGCTCGACTTTGACACATGAGAAGTAGATTGAATAGTGCAGATAATGCCATGAAATATAGAGACCATATACATCATACAAATTTCTTCTCCAACAACATTAAACATCATGGAAATTCCTTCATACATATATGATATACAACTCTTTCAAAATGGAAGCCAAATACATGAAAACTAGTGGTTTAATAGCATGGAAATGCAAGATTTTTCACATATGGATTACTTAGATTTACAGTTACAAAGTCTATGGAAATTATATTACAGAAACATAAATAATATACCCAATCTTTGGAATCAAATAGACTCATCCAAGCGTAAGCACCACTACAACAAGTGCGCCATCACATGAGAGTATGGGGAATGGTGAAGTAGGAATGAGAGAAGGGGGAAATAGATAAGTGCTAGAACTATATGGAACCTAAAAAATGAAACTAAAACAAATTCATTCATATCCCATGAGAGGTATTAATGGCCTCTCCATCAACCATCTTGGAAAGGAATCCAACTCCCTCGAAATTGGTCCACAAGCAAGGAGACTGAACACTCACCACGCAATGGACAAGAAAAACCTCTCCAAAATTACAAATTCCAATTAAAAAATGATAAAAATGTGTTATCCTTCCTTAATACATCCTTTTATTAACTTCATGAGGCCTCCTAAGGTCAAATTTACCTCCATAGTATTCCTCCAACTCATCTTAGTGGTTTAGTAACTCCTATGACACTTGTCTTCTCCTTCATGCTCCAATTCTTTCCCTAATTCGAATGGCTTCATATAAATCTAAAACGTGCCCTCTTGGTGGATATTTTTATCCTTTTCATGTCATATTTTCATAGGTCTGCAATCAGGTCTGTATTTTTCATATTTGTCATAAAATATTCTATCATTTATTGCCATAAAGTGCATGGAATCTCCTTCCAAGTGGCACACATTGTATTCTTAGTCTTTTCCTCTTCCATACTCTCCTCTACTAATTATAATTCCTTGGATAATTATATGCTATGTGACACCACATTACCCCCCCAATAATGTTACATTCCCCATGTATTTGAATTTGTATGAAGGTCATGCAAAGTGTGTGGGGAAATCTATGCACCCAAGGACTCCATAAGCCTCCAATTGTTTCAATAAACCAATGCCACCTTATTTTATTAAGATTTATTATTTATGTGACCCATTTTAATGTGAATATTTTAAACTATGGTCCTTTTGAGTCCCATGGATCCCTTATTATAAAATGTATGTCTCCACCTCAACCTAGGGAACCAGTAGGTTGGTGATACATTGTTTGCAAGTAGTCTTATTTGGATGGGGACATGTCAGTCCTCCCCACCCAATATTTCTTGTCCTTAATAAATACCAAGTTTGCATGTTATGATTTTTCTTCATCTTCCCAAGTGGCTTCCTCACTAGGCAAATCCTTCCATTGTACCAAGTATTCCTTTATAGTTCTTCTCCTTAGCTTTCTTTCCCTTGTCTTCACTATTCTTTATGGAATTATAATGAGTTTTCCTTCATCATCAAAGGGAGGTAATGTTTCCAAAACTTAAATATGCTTCCCTATCACCTTTTTAATAGCTTCCCTGTCACCTTTTTAATACATGAAAGATGAAATACATTATGTATTTTACTTTGTTTTGGAAGTTCCAATTCATATGCAACTTCTCCAACTTTTTGAACCACTTTGTAAGGACCATAGAACCTTGGTTTGATATTTTATGAACCTTTTCCTTTTAAGGAGATTTTTTTTAGGGCATCAACCTAAAATAAACCAATTCATTCACTTTGAAATTTATCTCCACTCTATGTTGATCTCCATATTGTTTTTGTTGGTTTTGGGCAACCTGCAATTTATATTTCAAAAAAATCCAAATCTCTTGAATGTATTCAACCCAATCCTTAGATTTTGGAGATATAATATCACCAAATATGTGGTCAATAAAAGTGGATGCATCATAACCATAAATTTATTTTGAAGGAGACATGGAAATGCACATATGAAACGTAGTATTATAGCAAAACTCACCCAAATGCAACCATTTGATCCATGGTTTTTGTTTCCCACTAACATAGTTCCTCAACTAACCTTCAAACCATTGATTCACCCTCTTTGTTTGGCCATAAGTTTGTGGATGATATTTTTTTCTAGGAGTCAAGTTTGTTCCACCATTTTGAATATTTCTTGCCAAAATGCATTAAAATATATGTTATCTCTATCATTAACAATGCTCTAGGGAATCCCATCCAATATGAAAAATTCTCTAAGAATAGCTCAGCTACTTGTGAAGTAGTGAGGACATCGTAATACCAAATAAATGAGAAAATTTAGGGAGTCTATTCACCGCTGAAACTATGATATCCTTACCAAGGACTTTGGGTAATCCAGTGATGAAATCAATGGAAATACTCCCTTATTTTTGTTCTGGTATATGCAAGGGATGCAAGAGAACAGTTGGATGATTGTGCTCTAATTTTTTTTGCTGACATGTTGGGAATTTATTCACATATTTCAGAACATCATTCTTCAACCCATTCCAAGAGAATATTTCTCTCAACATTCTATATGTTTTTAAGAAACCAGGGTGGCCTGCTAAAGGAGAATCATGAGAACTCTTCAAAAAACTTTGCTTCAAGCTCGAACCAAGGACCAAATAGATTAAATATTTGTAGTAGATGATTCCATTTAACACCTTATACCTATCATCATGGTTATTCCCATCAAAATATTCACAAGAAAACTTTTCCTAGGCATATTTTACTTCTAATATAGCTTTCCAATCTTCTGCAACATCCATTAGAGAAATAGAGGGTCTTCTAGATAAGGCATATGCTACCATATTATTCTTTCCCTTTACATATTCAACATCAAATTCGAATGCTTGAACCTTAGTCACTCACTTTGTTTTCCTTTCATTTAGATCTTTTTCAGTGAGGAAGTATCTTAGGCTATTATGGTCAATTTTGAACACAAACTTGTTTTCCACCAAGTATTGTTTGAACTTTATCAAAATATTTCATTGTCATAAATAGAGTAAATCTTCTCATGTGGTTGTATATTCCTACTCTTTAAATATATTGGGTGTTATCCTTTCTATATGAATTCTCCAATTCCCTTCCCTAATGCATCACACTCCAAGACAAATGGCTTAGAAAAATAGGTAATGCAAGAATAAGACAATTACTCATTACCTCTTTCATTCTTTTAAATTCCCTTTCATCCTCTTCATTCCATTGGAAAGAATATTTCTTTGTCAAATCAGTGAGAGTTGAATTTAGCTGGGAGAATCCCCTCATAAATTTCCTATAGTAGGGACAATGCCCAATGAATCCCCTCAATTCAATGAGATTTTTGGGACATGGCCATTCAATAATAGATTTTATTTTCTCCACGTCCACCTTCAAACCATATTGACCAATGATGTGTCCAATATACAAAATTTATAGAAAACCAAACTCACATTTTGATAACTTAGCAAAAAAAGGTTTATCATGCAGAATTTTCAATACAACTTCTAGATGATGCAAGTGTTCCTTCCATGCGTATTGTAAATACAAATATCATCAAAGAAAATGAGTACACACTTAAAATTTTTATTATGGAAGATATTTTTCATGTCTGAATGAAATGTGGCAGGAGAATTTGTCATGCCAAAAGGCATGGCAAGGAAATCAAGGCGACCATAGTGACATCTGAAAGCAGTCTATGTTATGTCTTCCTCCCTCATTCGAATTTGATGATAACCAGATCTAAGATCAATATTTAAGAAGAAATTTTGTCCATGGAGCTCATCCATGATTTCATAAATACTTGGGATGGGATATATGTTATTCAATTTCTTATTGTTTAAGTCTCTAAATACAATGCACATTATTAAGGTTGCATCCCTTTTCTTCACCATGACAACTGAATAAGCATAAGGGATTAAACTAGGTCTTATGAGACCCAATTCCAATACTTATTTAATGGCATCCTCAATATCATCTTGAATCCTTTTGGTGTGTATATAGGTATTCATTTTGATAGGTCGGGTCCCTATCTCTAATTCAATGACATGCTCAACCCTATGTTAGGTGGCCTTCCTGGAGGAAGGTCTCCAAAAACCTTGTCATACTTACTCAACAACTGTTTTATCTCCTTTGGATGTTTGGAAACCTTCAAGTGAGTCTTGGAAGATGTGATAAAACATTCAAAATCCCATTCAATATCCTCATTCCTCAAGATAGACGTAATACTGTAAAAGGACAACACTTGGTTATGGTAAGTGTGCATTCCTCTCAACAAGATGGGTTTCCCTTCTGAATATTTGAACCTCATTTCAATGAATTTATAGTTCATTGTATGCTCCCCTATATGATATAACCATTGGACTCCCAAAACCACATTTGTATCAGCCACATTCACTACATAGAAACTATTAGTAACAGTGTAATTTCCTATAACAATTTGAAGCTTTGGAATCCATTAGGCACAATCCATAAAATTTTTACCTGGAATGATGAATATGAAGCCTTCAAAAGTTTCAGTAGGTATATTTATCCTCTCCATGAAGGTTGCATATATGAATTTATGAGTGGCTCTTCCATCAACTAGAACTGTGACCATTTGGCCTTATATAATTCCCTTGAATCTAATGGTGTGAAATCAAGGCACACTTGAAAGTACTACAATTTTTCCTTTTTTGGGAGAAGGGTTCTCTTGTTCTATTGTCTCATAGCCCTCTTCTTGGGATGCAAGTTGTAATTCATCCTCCAAATCTTCTTCATCGTCTTCAAAAGAGACTTCAATGTACTGTGCCTTCCCCTTGGCACACCTATCTCCAAGAACCCAAGGTTGTTGTCATGTGAAGGAAAATTTCTTTGTCTTGAAATATTCTTTGCTTTCCCTCCTTATTCTCCTAACAAAAGAGTCCCTTTTATTGGTTTCCTCTCTTCTTTGAATTTGGAATGAAAATTAGGCTTAGGGGGATACCTATTCGTTGGAAACACATTCTGCAGATATCTTGTCAAGTTTATGGCATCCTTCAATGTAGTTGGCATGTACGCTTTAACCATACCTTTCAAAGGTTCTTCCAACCCCTCAATGTATAGTAGAACCAACCGAGCCATATAATATTCGTGTGCACTTAGGTGCACGATGGGGCCAACAATTCAATTGTATGAATCGAGTACTATCATGGAAGAATCATATTACTAATAAGCAAATCTGGAAATGCACTACACAGAGAAACATACACACACACAGAAAATAGGAAAGAATTTGAACCAATCTCTGTTACTTCATTACTGTTGTATTACTTATCATTGCTCATATGTAAATTACAATAATGTACATGCTTAAATAGAGTTTTGAGAACGCTTGGGTTGTCTTCCCATTATGTTCAATTATAAGAGAATTTGGAATAGTTTAGAAGTTCAATCATTACAGGTGACTGGAATATAGAGATACAATTTGTCGTAGTTCATCAGTCATCAATGTTGACGATGCATATTGAGATGCTGAATTTGTCGAGTCAATATTGAACTTGTTGAGGTGCAAAACTTGTTGAAGTCAATGTTGAACTAGTCGAGGTGTGGAACTTGTCGAAGTCGATGCTGAACTTGTCAAGATCGAAATCAATGTTGAGACTATCAAGGTTGAAGTTGAAAAATAATGCCAATTTTTGGGTGGATCATACCTCCTTCATTAATAAATAGTGGTCCCCATTTTTTCTCATACAAACGAGGAAACTTTTTGGTTAGTTCAGTAGAAGAGTACCATTTTCCTTGTGCTGGGAGCTGTCAGGATTTAGCCACCTGAAACAAGGGAATTGTGTTTGTGCTTGTATGGCATATTCGTCATCCCACAATGGTCTCCCAAGGAAGAGGATATTGAACATATAGACGGATGTCTTCAGGTTTTGTTGTCTACAAGTTGTTTTATTCCAATAGTGGTGCGTGGTATGGTTGAAGTAGATCCACATTAAATATTGGATGCAGACAAAGGCATGAAGGAATGTTGATCTGGTAAGAAGTTTCTCCAATATGATTAAGGATAGTGTACAGGACATATCGCAAAGGCTTCATCTTCCTGTATGGACCAATGAAGCGTTCTTTCTTGAGATGTAGCCAGAACTAATCCCCAATTTGAAATGAATGAGGAATACAATTCTTATTGTGTCAGGACTTATATTTTTCATTAGCTCATTACAACATTTCCTATGCTTGTTTCTACACGTTGCATATTTGATCTCGAAACTTCAATTCTTTTTCAAATTCTCATCAGTCAGAGTTGGTGTCATTCGACTATGTTGGTGAACTAATAAAGTCAATTGCAACTAAGGGTTGAAATCCATAACATATCTCAAATGGACTCTTTCTTGCATGTAGAGATGTGATGAGCACAATTGTGACTATGTTGTATATATGGGAGACCTTCATCCCATGTTCGATGATGCTTGTGGTTGTACATGCATAGACATTATACTACCAAGTGATTCATAACTTCTTTCTATCCATATATATGAGGATGGAAAGCCGTAGAAAAGGATATTCTCATATCAAGTTGTTTCCACAGAGTCTTCAAACATTTGTTGATAAAAATGGCATTTCTGTTGGAAATGATGGTCATTGGAAAGCCATAATGTTTCCAGACATGTTCGAAGAAGAGCTGAGCAGTCAGTTGCATTGTCGTAGTCTTCTTGCACTGAATGAGAATTTCCATCTTCAAAAATGTGTCGACTACTACTAATATCACATCATGTTGATATTTGGTTGTAGGATCTCTCATCAAGTAGTCCATAGAAATAGATTCCCATGGTCAACTAGGAACCAACAAAAGCGTGTACAATCCTTGTCGTAGATTCGACGGTTTAGCAATGACACAAACCACACATGATCAAATGTACCTTTTGACGTCAGAATTAAGTGAAGGCCAATAAAAATACTTTTGGAGGATGGAAAGGGTCTTTGATACTCCAAAGTATACTGCAATCTTGTTGTAGTGCGTGTACCAAATGAGATTCCGTTGTTGCTCACTTGTTGGTACACAAAGTTGTCCAAGATTTTATAGCAAGGTATCTTTCAGGAAATAGTCAATAGTGGACGGCGGGTGAGTTTGAAGCTGTCGATAAATTGCAGAAAATTCATAGTCTACCAAATACAATTGAGGCCAAGTAGTGGTGTCATAACCCTTCATACTCTTCGCTATAAAAAGGAGATTAATGGGTGGTCGACTTAGACAATCGACTGTGACATTGGATTTACCTCTTTGAAACTTAATTACCAACTGAAATTGTTGCAGGTAATTAATCCACTTGAATTTTCTAGTTGTTTGTAACTTTGACTATGACGGGGTGAGCTGTAAAGATTTGTGGTCAGTAAGAATGATCCTATCCTTAACAGTAACATAATGTAACCATCTCTTAAGGGATTGCACAATGGCATACATTTCCTTTCCATACGTCAAATAACTACTAACGATGTCATTAAAGGTTTCAGAATGAAAAGAAATGGGGTGACCAGACTATGCGATCATTGTGCCTAGGGCATATTCAGATGCGTCCGTCTCAATATCAAAAGGCTGATGCGAATCATGTAACACAAGTATTGGTGCAATACATAAGGCTTGTGTCTAATCTGATCAAAAGCTTGTTGTTATGTCGATGTCCATTTGAAGAAATTATTCCCATTTCCCTTAGTCAACTAATTCAAAGTCTAGGCTATGTGGATGAAGCCAAGTAGGAATCATCGAAAAAAATTCACTAAACCAAGAAAATTTCTTATTTCATGAATGTTTTGAGGAATGGGCCACTCTTTAAGGATTTGTAATTTGTCTGTATTGATGTGAATTCCTGCATAATCAATTACATGCTCCAAATATTTGATGTTGTTCATCACAAATGGGAATTTTACCATGTTCAAATAGAGTCGATGTTGTCGAAGAGTGTCGAGGACTTGGAGAAATTGTCGGACATGTTCTTCCCATGATTGACTAAAAATCAAGATATCATATAGATAGACAATGACACACTTGCTGATGAAAAGTCAAAGAATGTCATCGATATATCGCATGAAGGTCACGGGTGCATTGGTTAATCCAAAAGGTATGATTAACCATTCAAACACTCCTTGATTGGTTTTGAAAGAAATTTTCCATAGATCTATGGGCTCGATTAGAATTTGATGATATCCTAACTTGAGGTTGATCTTAGTAAGGAATTTAACACCTTTCAGATAGTCGATTAGTTCTTATGTCCTTGGAAGAGGGTATCTATTCTTGATTGAAATTGTGTTCTTATCCTAGCAGACAATGTCCATGCACCAAGTCCCATCTTTCTTTGGAACAAGGACGACTAGACTTCAACAAGTAGATGAGTTGGGACAAATGTGACCTTTTTTTATCAAATCTTGTATGTGTCTGTGAATCTCTTCATTCTCGATAATGGATATTTTTAAAATAGATGCGTTAGGTAATGAAGAACCATGAACAAGTTCAATCGAGTCTTTTACCTGGTAATGTAGAGGTACTCCGTCTGGCTCTTGAAATATGTTCCAGTATTCATCAAGAATATTGTCGATATGATGTTGCTTCCGGGAGCTGCACCAGTTAGTGAGTCGACTAGTTACTGTAGTCTTCCTACAATGTTGAGGCTTAATAATTATCAATGTGAATTTATGAGCATGGTTTATGAGCTTCTTTGTCTGTTTAGCATATATCATTGCAACTATTGGTTTAGGTTATTGCTCTGGTATACCATACCATTGGTTTTGTATTTTGATAATCACCTTCTGAGGTCGTGATTGATAAATCCCATGTTGATCCCATAAGTAAGGTTTCCCAAACAGGGCGTCAGCTACAGAAAGTGGTGCCACGTAATAGAGTACTTCATCTTCAAAATTATTAATGAAGTAGGTGGGTTTTCATTGTCGCGTGATCCTTAGTTCCTATCCATCCTTCATCCAATTGATACTATAAGGCTGGGGATGTGGAGTGGTGACAAGAACTAGTTTCTTCATGACATCTTCAGAAACAAAGTTCTTCTCACTTCCATTATCCATAATCAAATGCAATGGATTGTTTTGAACCCATATCAATCTATGGAACATGAACTCTCATTCTTCCTTGTCGACGGTAGTCGAGGCTGTTGGAGTGGTCAATGTCAAAAGGGTCGATTATTCTAGGTTAGATTCTGCTAGAGTTTTTTCGTACAAGTCAGAGGTAGATATATTTTTCCAAAAAAATATTTTGATCCTTGCATTCAGACGTATCATGCCATAATGAATTGTGGTAATTGCACCATTTCCCGACAAGGGGTTGTTTGTTTTGTTCCCTCTTTAATTTTCTAGAGTGCTTTTTCCAAGGTATTTATTTGGTGGGGTGAACTGAGAAGGGTGTCTTGATTTATTAGAGTTGGCTCATGACTTCTTTTCGAATGCTCATCCTGTCGAATTAGTCTCGAAATGATATTTTCCTTTATCTTTGGATTCCAACTTACTGGCATAGTGGAATGCATCCAAAAGCATATTGATAGTCAGAAAATCCATCTCTTGGTGTAGGGGACAATCCTTTGACATACTTCAAAACAAGAAATTTATCTTATTCTTGAATCCTAATTCTCTCCATGAGTCAATAGTACACATCGGTGTAATTTTGCACAAACTAATCATTCCATTGCCTTAGCTGCTACCACTTCTTATATTATTATTCAACGTACTTGGGAAAGTAGAAGTCCTTCCAAATGTACTCGACAAATTTCTCCCATGTATATATGGAGTCTCCACATTTCTCCATTTTTATTGATAGGTTCTCCCACCAGTAGTGCACAAAGGTCAAAATATTTAAGGATGCAAAGGTGATCTTTTCAGCTTCTGAGAGACTGTTAATAGAGTAATAGGATTCCAGTTGTTGTACCCAAATTTCTACGGATCCCACATCAATATTGCCTTATAGGTTCGATATGTCCAAGTTCATTTGCACCTTGAATGGAATGATTTTTTCGGAGTTGGATATTGTTGAGAATCCTCCTAAGGTCGTGGAGAATCATTTGAGAATCAGATTAAAATGGGAGAACATTTCAGTTCGATGTCGAGCCAGTGCTTGTTTTATGAATTTCTTTGTCTCATCATTTGCATGTTCATTGTTTATTTCTCCATCCATCTTTGGTCTAGTGGTGCGAGTATATAGATACTTCTAATTCAAAGGTAGTGTATTCTTGGATTGTTGATTTTGCAAGCATGTTTGAATAGGCATAAGTTAGGTAAACTTGATAGAATTATATACACATGACTTAAGCAAAACCAAGCTCTGATACCATTGATATATGCGTGTCCGGTATCACGATGGGGACAACAATTCAATTATATGAATCAATTATTGTTATGGAGGAAGCATATTAATAATAATCAAAGAAATAAATACACAACCCACATAAACATGCACACACACACACAGAGACAATTTGCAAGAATTCAAACCAATATCTGTTACTTCATTACTATTGTATTACTAACCATTACTCTGATGTAAATTACAATAATGTGCATGCTTAAATAGAGTGCTAAGAATGCTTGGGATGTATTCCCATTATGTTCAGTTACAAGTGAAGTTGGAATGGTTCAAAAGTTCAACTGTTATAGACAGCTAGAAGACATAGAGACAATTTGTCGTAGTTTGTAAGTCGCTGGTGTCAATGATGCATGTCGAGACGCTGAATATGTTGATTCGATATTGAACCTGTCTAGGTGTGGAGCTTATCGAAGTCGATGCTGAACTTGTCGAGTTGCGGAAATTGTCGAAGTTGATGATCAACTTGTTGACGTCAAAGTTGATGATAAACCTATCGAGGTCGAAGTTGACAAACAATTCCAATTGCTGGGTGGATCAATAGAGATATCAGAATCCACCAGTGAGAGATTTTGAAATTAAAACATATAGAATTTAGGGTCCCAGTAATCTTCAATTGTGCCAATTCTTTGAAACGAAGTTTAGGGTATTTATTATCGAATCTCTCCACTAATTCCTTGAAAAACTCTCATAGGATAAATTTTGATCATGACCCAACATCTTAAGACCATGGAATAACCAATCATTTGGCTTCTCCTTCAAGATTTATAATGGTCATTTTAATGCATCCTCTTCAACCATAGTATTCAACTATAAATACACATCCAGTTTTTGTATCCAAGAAATAGAAGAAATTTGGGAAGATCCATCAAAGGAAGGGAGATTTCCCTTTCCCATGGTATACTTAAATTCCTGATTTAGAAAATTTTTCCCACCCCCAATTAACTCAAAACTTGATTTTTCTAGATACCTTGAAGAACTGGTCAAATGGCAGAGTTTTCCTACATTCTTCACTTAGTTTCTACCACTCATATAATGATGCCTTCATGCCATAAGGAGTGTCAACATTCCCTTTAGACTCTAAAAACTTAGTATTTGTAGTTCTGGATTGATTCTTGAAGTCATGGGGTCGATTGTGAGGTCCATAATTCGATAAAATAGTTTTTTCTGTAATCATATATGGATTACTTATATTTAGAGTTACAGAGTACATGGAAAATATAATATATATTTATATATAATATACCTAATAGTTGGCATCAAATATACTCAGAAAAACACAAGCACCATTCCAACAAGTGCGCCATCACATGAGAGTATGGGAAATGGTGAAGTAGGAATGAGAGAAGGGGGGGATGGATGAGAAATCGAAATATATGGACCTTCAACCTAAAACTAAACACATTAATTCAGCTCCAATGAGAAGTTTAAATGGCCTATCCATCAACCGGCATGGAAAGGAATGTAAATCCCTCGAAATTGTTTCACAAGTAGGGTGAGTGAACACTCTCCGTGCGATGGACAAGCACAAGCTCTCCAAAATGTGAAAGTCCAATTAAAATATGATCCAAATTTTTTCTAATTACTTAATACATAATTTTATTAACTTCATGAGGCCTCATAAAGTCAAATTTCCCTCCATAGGCTTCCTCCAACTCATCTTAATGGTTTAGTAACTCCTATAACACTTCTCTTCTCCTTCATGCTCCAATTCTTTCCCCAATTTGAATGGATACCTCTAACTCCAAAATGCACCCTCTTGGTGGCTATTTTTATCCCTGTCATGTCATATGTTTCATAGGTCTGCAATCAGGTCTAAATTTGTCATATTTTTCATAGAATATTCCATCATTTGTTGTCATAGAGTGCATGGAATCTCCTTCCAAGTGGCACACATTTTATTCTTAGTCTCTTCCTTTTCCATGGGAGTTACTCTCCTATATAATTCAAATTCCTTGTCTCATGATATGCTATGTGAAACCACATCACCCACCAAGAAATTTACAGTCCCTATGGATTCAAATTTGGATGAAGGTCGTGCCAAGTGTGTGGGGGAATCTAGCCACTCAAGGACTCCATAAGCCTCCAATTATCTCCATGAACCAATACCACCTTATTTTCTTAACATTTATTATTTATGTGACCCAATTTAATTTGAATATGGTAAACTAAGGTTCTTTTTGGGTCCCATAGCTCCCTTATTACAAAATTTATGCCTCCACCTCAACCAAGGGAACTAATAGGTTGGTGAAATATTGTTTGAAAGTAGTCTTATTTGGATGGTTACATGACACAACTGGTACCTGGAAGAACCATGTAGTGTGCAGGATGTAGTGCAAGAAAAGTAACTATAGCTCCTATGTTTTAAGACATTGGAACACGTCTCTAACATATTACTTAATTTGCTAAAGATTTTAATGTAAACCAACGCTTTATTTTATCTTGTATGGTTAAGTGGACCAATAAAATGTGGACTCATCCCAACATCATGCATGGACTAAATGATATGTATTCTTTCCTTTTGATGAGATCTATTTATGGAAAGGAGAGAGAGGTATTTTCCTTTTCTTCTTATGACAAGTGAATTTGTCCCAAAATAGAACACTACTCTTTTCACTTTCCTTTTCAAGAAAATACCAAAATACAAACAACAATCTTTCAATAAACCCAAAAAAATACAAAAAAAAAAACACCAAAACAAAACTGTTTTTTTTTCAAAGAAGCATAAAACTACAAGCTAAAAATAAAAAAGAAAGGAACTTCTTTCAATTGCAAAACTTCTTTCTTTTTAACAAAGAAACAAAGGAATTGAAGGGCCATTCAAAATATTCTAAGAATAATTTGTTCACTTTTTCTTAATTAAAACAAATGAGATCATATAGTTCTACAATCTTTAAATGTAAGGATTTTTAGAAGAAAGTAGATCACCCAAAGTATTCAACCTTAAGCTTCAACCAACTCAAATCAAACTCATACCAACAAAATTTTTGACAACAACACACTTTGAAATACTTAGAACCTAAATCCAAGCATATTAGAGGCTTCTAAAGAGACACAAGACTATCTTCCACTCTAAGGGATCAAAATCACCCAAGACAAGCCAGGAAACCGCTTGGATACCTAGGACTCACTTAAGAAACCAATCTAAGCTACAATCCTTAAGAAAACCTAAGAAAAAGAAGAAATAAATAGATATGGAGAGGAGTGTGACTAAGACAAGTGAGAGACACATCTCAAATAACCACCCAATCCAACCTTTAGAGGGTATATTATCCCTATTGCAAAATGTTGTAGGGTCACGGGGTTGTTGTGAAACACAATGCATCTATGAAGGTCGAAACGACTGCAAATAATGCCCATGAGCATCTATGCTCTATGTATGTGAAGGTAGAGTGCATTAATGACAACAGAGAGGAAATTCTAATAAAACAAATGACACAAGAGCCCTGAAATCAAAATATCTAGATGGAATTAAGGTGTCATATTTTTCTCTGGATCACCTAGTGACTCGGGAAAAACAAAAAATTCAACAAACAAGACAAAAATAAGTGAAAAGATTTATAGTAATACCAATGCTAAACAAGGGAGATCTAGAGGTATTCTCCCTAGTGGAGTCACCAATTTTGTTAAAGGATAAGCCCTTGAGTGCAGACACAAGTGGACATCCCTATTTGGATGATTGGAATCTAGAACAAAATAGAACAATGCATGCACAACTTCTCCTAGGTCAATTAAATATCGATGAGAAAATGAATTCGAGAAGTATTACCTTTTCTATGGAGTTTGTCCTTGCTATCCTCGAGCTACTTCAATTCCACTATGCGTATGAAAGAACCTATGACAGATCCAACACAAACAAATGGAAAGTGGATTGGTCTCGAAACAATTTAACTGATCCAAACAAATGACTAAGTAGATTTACTATAGATGATAATGATAATAAAATATGGTATGGAAATGCATCATTATAATGAAGGGTGAGTACACAAAGTTGAGGGACCTTTTAGATGCAATAGTAGAGTGAAGTCAGTCACTCTTGATCCATAAAATAGAAATTATCCCAAGCAATCCGGACCCTGCCAAGCCTATTCCCAAGGATTCCAACAAGCAAGCCAATTAGGATAGTACAAAAAAATGCACCCCCATTTTACTAATACAAATCGCGCTCCTGTTTTACTTTGCAAAAACACGCTCGCGTTTACTAAAACATGTTTTATGGTTAAAACAAGTTGAGCCCGTCATTTTCGCCACAACGTTGCACTGATTGGAAGATTGGAGCTTCGATGGAACTGAACGAGTGAGGGAGAACACGTTTTGGGTGAGGAAAAGGAAACAAACTCCACCTTGGGATCAACCTCTTCTTTGTGAGGTATTTTCTTCAAATCTGCTCATGTTATTTTCCCTATATTCATTATTTTCTTTGCCCTAATTTGAAATTAAACCAAATTTTTTTAATTTATATGGCCAATGGAAACAAATGGAAACCAAAACCCCAATGAAATTTACGTGGCCAATGGAAACCAAAACCCCAATGGAATTTACATGGCCAATGGAAACCAAAACCCCAATTTACTCATAAAAACCAAATAATTTTGACTATTTACCAAAATTCATACCCAAAATTCACATGCCCAATGGAAACCAAAACCCCAATTAACTCATAAAAAACAAATCAATTTCACTATTTCCATATGCATATTCACAAGAATCCTTGTGAATCGATACCAAAATTCACAAATATGCAAAGTTTGTCAAGAACATTGTAGGTTTGCATAAGTAATTTACATGCCCAATGTAAACCAAAACCCCAATTAACTCCTAAAAAACAAATGAACTTCACTATTTTCATATGTATATTCGCAAGCATCATTGTGAATCCAAACCAAAATTAACAAATATGCAAAGTTTGTCAATTATATTGCAAGCTTTCATACAACTAAAAAAAATCAAGTAGAATTCATATCTTCCCTAAAATACATAAACAAACATGGTAAATCCCTTGCCTCTATCTGAAATATCGAAGTTGGTCATCCAAGAACATCAATAAACACCTTATAGTTTTTATAGTTTTGATGAAACTTCCTAATCCAAGTGTTAAAATAAGGTATAGAAGCTTCCCATTCTTAACAAATATTTCCTCTTGACTAAAGGGTACTTTTTGGTTAAGGTCAAGACAACAAAGTTCAACAATAGGTGCTACGAACATCAAGATACATAGGGAGGTTGATGTGTTTGATTACATGCCAATCACATAGTATCATACATGATAGAATCCAGTGGAAACATTGCAACAATAAAAGCCACTATACACAATTATGCATTTAGTCTCTCATGGGTATATATAAAGTGTGCATAGAACTAAAATAACATCAAGTGGAATCCATACATGGCCCAAATTACATATAAACAAAGATCTGCTAAACAGAATTTGGAGTCCAATAAACATCATGTTAAAACAAATAACTACATATCTAACAAAATTGTTGCCTATACTGGGATTTTATTCATCAATAACACATTATGCCGCCTCTTCTGGGCTCTAGTCGTTGCCTCTACCCGCAATCTGGGAGCTGGTTTTGCAAGGGCATTAGTCAGCACCTCACAATTTCGATGAAACTTCATAATCCAAGCCTTAAAATAAGTTAGAGGAGCTTCCCAATCAACACATGTACATAGGAAATTTTATGTACACATGCATATGGAAATTGGAATTAATACTTGAATTTAGGACATAAATTTAAAAAAAAAATGTTAAATGTTTATTCTTTACTGTAAAATTCAAGATCAATTTTAAAATTTAAATAATAGATTTAGTTTATGTTGTTATTTGTTGTACATTATTTTTACACTTTTCATTGCTTAGAGATGTCATTATATCATGTGTTTATTTTTCTAATGATATTTTATTTGTATTTATGATTGTGGTGGCTACTATGGACCAAAATGCCGAGATATTTAGGGTTATTGGGCATCTTATAGAGATTGGTTCTACCTGGAGGGGTGGAGATGAGCTTCATCGCTCCTTGTCAGGCTCATTGCTGACAATAGTTGATATGATTGCCATATCGAACGATGATTTGTATAGCATCACATCCTACACAGAAAGAAAAAGACAAGAATATGATGATGGTTTGAGCTCCAATGAGATGAAGAAGCTAAAAATAACCAAAGAGAACATATATACATTGTTTAGAGTTCCCAAGATGGATGAAATTTCGGAGAGCACCAGGCCACATATTTAGATTGGGTGGCACACCTTTCCACCCATTAGAGACCATTGGATGGATAAATGGTACATGGTTTTTGAAATTCCCCTGCACAACAATAGGGAAGTACCGTTGTACTTCCTTTGGAAGTTGTATGCAAAGTTTGTGATGGGGAAACATGTCAACTATTTTGACATGTTGAGATTCCAAGGCATTGGTAGGGGGATTCCCCAAAACCAACCCAATTCTAGGCATAGAGATGCCAATCAACATATACCTGCACGCCGTGCCCAGCTACCGAGACCAAACATCCCTCCTGCACATGATATGGTTTCTCAAACACAGGAGGCATTTCTTACTCTAGTTGAGATGGTTTCCTGACACACGACAACTATTGACCAAGAAGGGCCATCTTCCTCTTCTGGGGTACAACCACCAGCTTCCGGTGGTAGAGGACCATCTATTGGTGGTGATAGACCGACATCCCATGTGCCTCAAAGCGATCCACACAAGTGCACAACGTGTAGTCAATCCTGTTATGGTCCTGGACCAACACATGGTACCTCTACGATGACTGGTGGTTAGGTAAGGACATTGTTGAAACTCTATTGTTGTTCAATTTTTAATTTTTCCATATTGTACTCATATTAAAATATTTGTAATATATGCAATTTTTACTCTTGCAGGAGATTGATGCATCTCAGGGGGTGGTAGTGCACCCAATGTGGTTGTATCCGAGGCCCAAACAACCAACACCCAGGTAATATTTCAACATGTGTAATTTTTTTAATACATATCATTTTGTTAATGCATGTGTTAGTCTTGATTAATTTGTTAATTTGTCTAATATTTACAATTTGTGAAGTTGCAGAAACCCCATTTAGAACCGGATGCTGGAGACATTGATCTCAGCAAATTATTCCCATGTGGAATTTATGATTACCTGAAGAATGTAAGTACATGGTTAATGACTGAATCTTGTTTGAAATATTCAAATTTCTTACTGTACACTACTCTTTTATATATTTGTTAATATTTATAATTTTTAAACTTGCAAATGCTATCTGGATCTGAAGAGGGGAAAGAGATTGATGAAAGCGGTCCATCCCATGGGGGAGATATGTCCCAGGAAGGGGTAAGTATATTACAACATGTTATTTTTTTAGTACATATTATTCCATCCATTCAAGTCCATGTCTAACTATGGTAACACTTTATGACTGCAGACATCATCACAAATCCCTGCACCACCTCTTTGGTTTGTATCTCCCCATAGTCCAAATGTAGATAAGTGGGTTGTTTCACCATATGACCCTCTTCCTTGAAAAGAGATGGTGTCCATGACAATCAACCTGCTCATCCCATGGTAATGTACACACTTCCAATGGAAGTTGCTAGATAGCTTTGAATTCACTTCACAACTAGTTTTTCTTAATGTTATTTTTCACATGTTTAAAGCATCAGGATGTAGAGTCATACATGCAAGATCTTAGTTGGGTTTTTGATGCTGCAATCAATGTTGCATCTACAATAGGGATAAGTCACATAGAGGTAAATGTACTTGAATATTTGTGATTGTAAATTTCATTTGTATTGTCTAAGGACATGCATGATGTCTAACTATTTTATCATTTGGTGAATGTAGCCACACCTTGGTACATTAGTGCATGTGACCGAGGTTGATCTTCAACCTATAAATCCTCTTGCTACTGAAGAAACCCAGTCTCATTCCCAGGAACAAATTTTTCCCGTGAGATGTTCATTTTTTACATAATTGATTAGTACTTTATCATTCATGTACATGTTGATAATTGTTGAGATAATTGACATATTTTTTGTTATTCATAGAGAAGCATTGCAGAGAGACTCTCTGCAAGGAGGAGGACACCAGAGGCATCTATACCCCGAGTGGATGTAGTGAGTGTTTTTTTTATGTACAATTGAGTCATATTTTAAATTTTTCGACTTTGTTATTGTTGGAAAGCACTAGTTTAATTACCTGATCAAGAAATCTTGTCATTGATTTGCAGTCGCCAGATATGCAAAGTGGTTGTGGACAGAGGAAACAAGCATCACGGTTGGGAAAAAACAAGAGAAAGTTAGAGTTTTGATGTGTTCGTCCAGGACAAATATGTATTTTTTTGTACAAGAGGAAGTTAGAGTATAGGGGCATGGTCTAGGATAGATGCACTTTTGTTTGCATGTACATCAAAGATGTTTTTGATACATGTACATTGACAGGTCGTATAAGGGCTTCTACTTTTGTATTATAACATTCATGATATAAAAAATATTTCATATCAAGACTCTTGAGATATTCATGGTTTAGTATTTTCAGTGTGATTATACAAGTGTATCCAAGAATGTTTCTCTATTTAATGTTCCCAATTTTTAATAGATTTTATGATTGCATGGAGATATCCATTAAAAATTTGAGAACAATGCATAATTACAATATTACATAATGACAAAAATGTACATTTCAATTATTTTTTACCACGGTCCAATTGCATATACAATGTTAAATTGTATTCACAAATATGGAACATACCTAACACACATAAGCACCTAACACAGCTAAGAAACTGATCCAACTAAGTGGAATACAAAAGAACCTTACCCACATAACAACCTAACAAACTTCTAAAGGATGCATGAAGTTTACACACCTAAGTGATGCACTTGTGTGGTCTACATAAATAAAATTGGTGTTTCGCATGATGTCTTTCATCTAACAAATATATGGGATACACATCAAACCTAAAAGTATCTGAGTACAAGGTTGATTCAAAATAATGGTTATGATTATATCTTGCACATTATGTATATCCTGCACATTATTTTTTCATTTTGTTAATGTACATGGCATTAAATGAATTTCCTCGAGGAACAACTTTCGAAGAGATGAAAGTTATGTGTCACTTTTATTATATTTTAAATTGATTGGAGAAGTACTATTCTGAATCTTGTTTTATAAATTTATGTTTATGGAGTATTATTCGAAACATTCGTAGTGTGAAGATATATATTTTTTAATAATGGAGTAATCAATTAGCCACTTGTTTCTAAACATAAACATGTTCCATTACATGGTTACTAACATAATGGCATTGTCTCCACCTGCATTTCATCGTACACATGTTCACATCTCTTGGATGACTAGGCTAAATTAATGTGGAAACAACCTTCTTTTGAATTTCCAGTCTCATGAATGATATGAGATCCTAAGATCAATTCACCTCCACATAGAGATTGAAAACTCCTTTCTCCTTTATTAAAAAAAAACAAAGAATATTTATTGCTTGAAAATGATGGGAAATAAGTCAAGTTCAACACCTCACAATAGGTAACAAAATTCTCAACATCTACAAATGGAATAATATTTGCAACAAGTATTTTTTAAAGAGGGGAAGATATACACTCACCGTCAAACATATATCAATTAATACTTATTTCCAATTCTGCGTCACACCCTATTGTTGGTATCCTTTCTTCTATGTGATTCTAATCAAACACAAACCATCAACATATATGTTTAATCCCACCTCCTATAGGCTTTCAAGGACACTTGTCAAATCGCTACCCGGGGCATAGAATGGAAACCATGCATCAAAAAGGTGTTTCAGTGGTTCATGCAAGCATTTTTAGGAATGTTCAACATGGGAATGATAGACACATGATCACGGTCGAGGAATTTGAAAAGCTAATCTCTATGTGCAAAAATTTCACATTCCCTTACTCAGCAAAACCCTAGTTTCCAAAATTTACTTAAGATAGGATCCCTTTCCATGTACCTAGAGTAGAGGGCCACCCTTAGAACCATCTTGATGTACTGAATCCAACGAATTCTATGGTTTATCAATCTGAGCAATGATCATCATTCTATGGCATGTTGAAGCCCACCTCCTATAGGCTTTCAGGGACACCTGTTGAATCCCTACCCGGGGCATAGAATGGAAACCGTGCATCAAAATGGGGTCACGATGGGTCATGAAAGCATGTTTAGGCACGTTCCATGTGGGAACACTAGCCACACATTCAAGGTTGATGAATTTACAAAGCTGACCCGTATGTGCAAAACTTTTGCATTCCCTTACTGAGCAAAACCCTAGTTTCCAAAATTGACCTAAAAAATGGTCCCTTGTCCATGGACCCATATTATAGGGACACCCCTAACATTATACCGATGTCCTAAATCTAACAAAGTCGATGGTTCGTCGATCTGAGCCACGACCATCATTCTATGGCATGTTGAAGGCCACCTCCTACAGTCTTTGAGGGACACTTGTTGAATCCCTACTCAATGCATTGAATGGAAACCGTGCATCAAAGAGGGATTCTGATGGGTCATGAAAGGATTTTTATGGAGGTTCCATGTGGGCATTCCAGCCACATGTTCACGGTCAAGGAGTTTTCAAAGTTGAACCCTATGTGCAAAAATTTGACATTCCCTTACTAAGAAAAACCCTAGTTTCCAAAATTGACCTAAAATAGGATCCATTGTCCATCGATCCAGAGTAGGGGGGCACCCTTAACACTATCCTATAGTCATGAATCCAACGGAGTTGACAGTTCATCGATCCAATCCACTGTCATCATTCTATGGAACGTTCAATCCCACCTCCTACATGCTTTCAAGGACACCTATTGAATCCCTACCCAAGGCATACAATGGAAATTGTGCATCAAAATGGGGTTTCAGTGGGTCATCCAAGTGTTTTTAGGTAGGTTCATGTGGGAATGCTATCCACATGTTCACGATCAAGGAATATGCAAAGCTGACCCCTATGTGCAAAAATTTGACATTCCCTAATTGAGCAAAACCCTAGTTTCCACAATTGACCTAAAACAGAATCTCTTTTCCACGAACCCAGAGTAGAGGGCCACCCCTAGAATTATTCCTATTAGGTTTATTAATCCTTCGTTAACCATACTGTCTATTAGATTATATTTTTCTAACTTAGGAACCTTAATTCATTATTTGGGTCCACTAGTACACTTGGGTCCACTTGGCCTAATGGGGCCACCTAGATCAGTTACTAGAGTGTGGGGAACACTCCTAGAGGTTAACTTCCACTTACTGCATGTGCATGCATCAGTTTGGGCACCTCCTAGACCAATCCCTACATTTTAGGAGAAAATGGGAGTCTCGGCACCAACCTCCAACAGTTAGGTGGAATTGGAACTAGTTAGTCTTAGTTAGCCCCTAGTTACCTTCATTTAGTTGACAATCAGTTAGCTAGTGCTAGAAATGCATGGGTAATGCATGGCTGCATGGGGAGGAGCACTTTTCCTACCTACCACACTCAGTTGCACTGAGTTAACTAGTTGTAACTAATTGATTGAGCTGTTGGACATTAGGGAGTTGATCTTTGGACTTAGACTTTGCTAGTTACTTCAAAATCAGTTAGCTAGCACTAGTAATGCATTGATAATGCATGGTTGCATGGAGAGGAGAACTTTTCCTACCTGCCACACTCAATTGCACTGAGTTAACTAGCTTACATTGATTGATTGACTTATTGGACATCAAGGAGTTGATCTATTGGACTCCAATATGTATTGAGAGACCATGAGTTAGGGATTCAGTTAGATACAGTTAGATCAACTTGGTAGATTTGAATTTCTACCTAATGCATTCGAATTCTTCATATTTGTAACCTATTGTACATTGGATTTATTGTGAATGATACTGTAAATTCCTAACCAATACTTGTCCATTTCCTGTGTGGTTTGTTTTGTTTTGTTTGTATCTTCATTCTCCATTCTTTTGCTGCAAACATTATTAGAACTATCTACTTGAAGATCTAAAGGGAATTCAAATTATAATTTGGTATCAGAGCCTTCTCAGCAGGGTTTCATGCTTGTTTCTCCCTGGTGGGGAAAAGTATGATTCTAATAGTTCATATGTTTTAATGTTTTTTGCAGTGAAATTGACAAGTGCTACATAGCTTGTGTGAAGCTTTGCAAGTCTTACAACCGGAGTAATTATGAGTTCACATAATCCTGAACCATGGATCCTGATAACTTCCAGTTATCTTGATTGGAAGGTTGATATGAAGCTAGCCTTGTGCAAGCATGGCTACCATAGGATCATTCATGAATGGGTGGTTGAACCTCATCTACCGGTTGAGCGGAACAAGTTTATGAACTGTTGTGATGAAGCATTCAGGTACTTATGTACTTATATATCCAGAGATCCCCTCTTCCACCTAGAAGGATTGAGGACTCCTAGAGAAGCTGGGGATAATCTTGATAGCTTGTTTAACAAACAAGATGAGCTTCGGGGATACATTCTGGAGAATGAGTCGATATCTTTACATCCCCGAATTTTCGATACTATTGAGCAATTCTTTACTAAATTCAAGTCTCTACTAATTCAATGCAGACAGTGTGGCATAGAGTGGAAGGATGAGAAGAATGTCATTTCCATACTCAGCAAACTATGCTCTGAGTATTCTGTATATGTTTCCATATTTCATTCCAAGCGGGAAAGCTTTCCTGATTGGAAAATTCCTTCATTAGAATCTTTTTTCGAGTCCTTAATCAAGGAGCAAGACAAGTTGATCCGAATGGGAGTCATCAAGACCTCCAAAGATCAATATTTCCTAGTTATTGACTCTTCCAAAGTGCAAGTAAAGGGGAAATCAAAGGAGAAGGAGCCACAAGCAACTAATTTGAATCAGCAAACTTCCGAAAGGGCCTTCTTCTCTGAGAGGAAAAAGAAAAAGTGTCCCTATTGTATGAGGGGTTTTCATCCAGAATACTCGTGCATGAAGAACACCCTCGACCAGATGAAATATCTATGTGTTCAGAACAATATTTCCCTTCCATGAAGAGCAATGATGTCAGATGATGAAGAGCAGACTAAAGAAGATGAGATATGCTTGCATGCAATCCTCTCTCCGTCGAAGGCTTATGTGATAGATTCTGGAGCATCCAATCACATGGTTGCTTCCATGGAATCCTTTATCACTTTCCCTCTACCAGGAGGACCTAGAAATCAGATGGGATATGACTCTAAAATTCCATATGTTGAGAGAGGTTCAGATAAAATCCAGCATGATGATTTCATGCCCTCTCCTACAGAAAATAAAAGTGTTGAAGATGAAGAAGAAGTAGATTTTTCCCTACAGTCAATTCAAATGGAAGAAAGTTTCCATTAAGTGACTCCTTATATTGATGCTCCAGAAGTGTATGAGATCTCTGATATATAATCTCCTCACATGGATGATCCATAAGAAGAAATTCAGATCTCTGTTTGTGAAGAAAAAAAACTCTTCCTATTCTTTGAGAAATTTCTCCAGTAATTCTTTAAATTTTGTGCATAATTTACCGGTAATTGTTTCAGAAACGGTAGAGGAATTTGATTTCTCTCTATATAATGATGTTTCTTGTGTGCATATCAGTAATATCAGTTATATTATAGAAATAATATCATATTATAAGAGTGATCCATTCACTCTCATTGATTTAGAGCTTCTAGTAAATTCCTACAAGATTACATGCACTGAAAATCAGAATTTTGAAGAAGGAGAAAAATGTGCATCTACCGTCTTGGTGGAGAAATTTTTTGGATCTGATATGAACCTTTTTGGATCTGATTTATTTTCTTGTCTGATAATACGTGATTTAGGTTTCAAGATTCAAGATATTTCAGTATTTCTTATAACTGGTTTCACCAATTTTGGTGTGACAAATCAAGCACCGCAAGTCTCCTCCAATTTTGTTGTTGAGGATTCGATGTTAGTTATTTCTTATGAATTTGCTGATATCATATTTTGTGAATTATTGGATATTTATGAAGCTATATATGATTTTGGAGCTCAATAATTCACTCTCCACAGTCCCATGACTTTTCTACCTTTGGTCACATGCTCATCTCCTCACATAACTAGTAAAGAGGGAGACATTCTGCATCTGCCTGGACACTTGACCCTAACACTTGGGGATAATTTTACCACTCATGGTTTGCTGTTCAAGGATAAAATATATCAGTTTCTTGGGTGTTCCTCACATGGTTCGAATTCTCAAGCACCTTTTCTCTCTCTTTAGGTGATTTCAGCTGCTCTACATGGGTCCAGTTTTCACCATGCAGTTGTTTATATTTTTTATTCAGTTGGGTACATTGTTCTTCTTCCAAAGAGGAATATTTATTGAGACATAAACATGTTGCTTGGATTCATGGGTTCACCTGCACAAAAGAACCAAGATACTCCTGCTGCATAGTAGCAACAAATATTTTCACAAGTTTTTTCAAAAATTGTATTTTTGCTTATTAGGGGGGGGGGGGGTTCCCATGAGGTTCTCCCCTATTTCCTCAGTTTTATTAAGAAACATTTTTTAGTATATTTTATATTGTATTTGGGTGACCTATGGTCTTGTTGCTAGGCCCCACAATTTTCCAAGTTAGGATTCAGGGGGGTGTTAGGATTATTCATCCTCCATTGACCATATTGTTTATTAGATTATATTTGCCTAACTTAGGAACCTTAATTCTTTATTTGGGTCCACTAGTACCATTGGCTCCACTCGGCCTAATGAGTCCACCTAGATCAATTACTACAGTGTGGGGAACAATCCTAGAGGTTAACTTCCACTTATTGCATGTGCATGCATTTGTTTGGGCGCCTCCTAGACCAATCCCTACATTTTAGGAGAAATTGGGAGTCCCAGAACCAACCTCCATCAGTTAGGTGGAGTTGGAACTAGTTATTCTTAGTTAGCCCCCAGTTACCTTCAGCTAGTTCACAATCATTTAGCTAGCTCTAGCAATGCATGGCTAATGCATGGCTTCATGGGGAGGAGTGCTTTTCCTACCTACCACACTCAGTTGCACTGAGTTAACTATCAGTAACTGATTGATTGAGTTGTTGGACATCAGGGAGTTGATCTTTGGACTCAGGCTTTGTCAGTTACTTCACAATCAGTTATCTAGCACTAGTAATGCATGGGGAGGAGCACTTTTCCTACCTACCACACCCAGTTACACTGAGTTAACTAGCTTACATTGATTGATTGAGTTATTGGACATCAGGGAGTTGATCTATTGGACTCCAATATGGATTGAGAGACCATGAGTTAGAGATTTAGTTAGATACAATCAGATCCACTTGGTAGATTTGAATTTCTACCTAATGGATTCAAATTCTTCCTATTTGTAACCTATTTTACATTGGATTTATTGTGAATGATACTGTAAATTCTTGAGCAATACTTGTCTGTTTCTTGTATGGCTTTTTTTGTTCAGTTTGTATCTTCATTCTCCATTATTTTGCTGCAAACATTATTAGAACTATCTGCTTGAATATCTAAATGGAATTCAAATTCTAATAATCCCGATGTCTTGAATCTAATGGATTCAATGGTTTGTCAATTCGATCCACGACCATCATTCTAAGGCACGTTGAATCCCACCTCCTATAGGATTTCAGGGACACCTATTGAATCCCTACCCGAGGCATAGAATGGAAACCGTGCATAAAAATGAGGTTTCAGTGGGTCATGAAAGTGTGTTTAGAAAGGTTCCATGTGGGAACGCTAGCCACATGTTCACAGTCGAAGAATATGCAAAGCTCACTTTTATGGGAAAAAATTTGGCATTCCCTTACTGAGCAAAACCCTAGTTTCTAAAATTGACCTAAAACAAGATCCCTTGTCCATGAACCTAGAGTAGAAGGCCACCCCTAGCACTATCCCAATGTCCTGAATCCAACAGAGTCTACGGTTTGTTGATCTGAGCCATGACCATCATTCTATGGAAATTTGAATCCCACCTCCTACAGGCTTTCAAGGACATCTGTTGAATCCCTATCAGGGGCATAGAATGGAAACCGTTCATCAAAACGAGGTTCTGGTGGGTCATGCAAGCATGTTTATGCAAGTTCCATGTGTGAACTCTAGCCACATGTTGATGGTTGAGGAATATTCAAATATGACCCCTATGTGTAAAAATTTCACATTCACTTACTAAGCAAAACCCTAGTTTCCAAAATTGACCTCAAATAGGATCCCTTGTCCATGGAACTAGAGTAGAGGGCCACCTCTAACACTATCCCAATTTCCTAAATCCAACAGAGTTGACAGTTCGTCGATCTGAGCCATGACCATCATTCTATGGCACAATGAATCCCACCTCTTACAGGCTTTCAGGGAGACCTGTTGAATCCCTACCCGAAGCATAGAATGGAAACCATGCATCAAAATGAGGTTTCGGTGTGTCATGCAAGCATGTTTAGGAAGGTTCCATGTGGGAACACTAGGAACATGTTCACGGTCGAGGAATATGCAAAGCTGACCACTATGTGCAAAATTTCACATTCCCTTTCTGAGCAAAACCCTAGTTTCCAAAATTGACCTAAACCAGGATCCCTTTTCAATGGACCCAGAGTGGAGGGCCACCCCTAGCACTATCCCGATGTCCTAAATCCAAGAAATTCAATGGTCCATCGATCCAAGCAAGGAGCATCATTCTATGGCACGTTGAATCCCACCTCCTATAGGATTTCAAGGACACCTGTTGAATCCCTACCCAGGGCATAGAATGGAAATCATGCATCAAAACGGGGTTTCGGTGGGTCATGCAAGTGTGTTTAGGAAGTTTCCATGTGGGAACTCTAGCCACACATTCACGGTCAAGGAATTTGTAAAGTTGATCCCTATGTGCAAAAATTCCACATTCCCTTGTTGAGAAAAATCCTAGTTTCCAAAATTGACTTAAAAAAGGATCCCTTGTCCATGGACCCAGAGTAGAGGGCCACCCATAGAACTATCCCAATGTTCTAAATCCAACAGAGTTGACGATTCTTCGATCCAATACACTACCATCATTCTATGGAACATTGAAGCCCACCTCCTACAGGATTTCAGTGACACCCGTTGAATCCCTACCCGGGGCATAGAATGGAAACTGTGGATTAAAATGGGGTTCTGGTGGGTCATGCAAGTTTTTTTAGGCAAGTTACATGTGGGACTACTAGCCACACATTCACGGTCAAGGAATATGCAAAGATGACCCCTATGTGCAAAATTTTTGACATTCCCTTACTAAGAAAAAAACTAGTTTCCAAAATTGACCTAAAAAATGATCCCTTGTCCATAGACACGGAGTAGGGGGCCACCCCTAGCACTATCCCAATGTCATGAATCCAATGTATTCAATGGTTCATCAATCTGAGCCATGACCATAATTCTATGGCATGCTAAATCCCACCTCCTACAGGATTTCATGGACACATGTTGAATCCCTATCCAGGGCATAGAATGGAAACCATGCATCAAAACGAGGTTCTGTTAGGCCATGCAATTGTGTTTAGGGAGGTTCCATGTGGGAACGCTAGACACATGTTCATGATCGAGGAATTTTCAAAGTTGACCCCTATGTGCAAATATTTCACATTCCCTTACTAAACAAAACCCTAGTTTCCAAAATTGACCTAAAATAGGATCCCTTGTCCATGGACCCATAGTAGAGGGCCACCCCTAGCACTATCTTGATGTTCTGAATCCAACGGAGTCAACATTTCGTCGATCTGATCCATGACCATCATTCTATGGAAATTTGAATCCCACCTCCTATAGGCCTCCAAACCATGGTTTCTATGGTTTATAATGCAAACTATGGTAAACGGTGCAAACTAGAGTTACTAGGATTGGTTATAGGGTTTGTAAGCTAGGATCGGTAATGGTTATTAGGCTAGGATTATCACTTTTTAACTACATGGCTCCCGTGGAGAAACAAATTTTTGAATTCAAGGAGATAATTATCGGATTCAAGGAGATGTCCTTATAGGATTAAATTTGAGATTCAAGGCAAATGCAATAGACATATCCTAGATAGAGTGGTAGATAATGGTCTTGGGATATACGGCATGAGTCATGTAAGTATGAATATAATATAAAAAATCCATGATGAAGCTCGAGTGCAATTTATCAAGTAATTGTATAAGTCTATTCAATTTATCAATCTATCAAGATGTAAATAATCAATGAGACCATGAAACCAAAATATCTAACTACCACATACCTAACTACCTACCTGTGGTCATTAGACTAGACCATCGGGATCACCTCTAATAGAAATGATATCCTTTAGCCTCTTGTGCTTGGATTAAGACAATAAGTATCGTGAATTTGAAGTGTTCATGCTTGGAATTGTTTGTAGCTGGAATTTTCTACCAATAACTAAGTTTGTATAATGGTATACAATTTGACATGGTCTATAATCTTCAAATACATAACCTTTTTTCTTTTGTGTGTGGGCAACTTGTGTCAAATATTCTCCTTTTATAACCATCGACCCAATTATAAAATCATTTCCCTTGGATTCGCTTAATGAGACAATGAGGGCTTGCTTCCCATCCAAGCAATGTGCCAGCCAGTACTCAGTGTGACATTCATTTCCTCTCGAGGAAACCACTGCGTATATGTGCCCTACATAAAATAAAGTGCAAACCTAGGACAATACCTATAGAGTGCTTTGATATCCAATCCTACAAATTTGGATGTAGGCTTAAGAAGTCGAAGGGCCTTGGTGATTTTGTTCACGATTTATTATGACAACACACGACGAGTTGCATTGCGATCCTTTGAACATGATTTCTTTCCAATAGTACTAAATGCATCTACTAAAATTTTGACAACATGAGAACTTGGTTAAGTAGTATTTATCATCTTTATCCTTAAGTTTTTCCTTGCAATAGTCATAGACCTAGATTTTAACAACGATATAAATAATGTACATTTATCTCCATCACATTTAGAATCAAAATAGTTGATAAGTATCTGTTGATATTGATATGCAACACTATGTTTAAACATCGTATCTTCAAGTGAACCAATGATACTTTCATTGATTTGTATACGTTTTGGAGTTATTCGGCGTAAAGTTTCTAATAGAGGTATAGAGGTTGGAACTACACCCTGTACCATATCACCCGTTCGGTCTAGCGTTTGAACATGAGCTTCATGTCCTTTCATCTCTTCCTGTCGGTAGGACGATGGAAATTGGAAATCCTCCTATGTGGTATGAACAATATTGTCTTCTTCGAGCATGTGTTCAACATTCAATGTCTCTCTAACTTCATTTCTTGTATACCCACATCCAACTAAATATGCAAAGGTTTTAGGGAGCCTTGATGTACACCTACATTTTACCCCTTGATCAGTGCCATGTAGTTCTCATTCTTCTACTGATATGGAGACCGAAGGCCCCTTGAGCGAATTCTTTTTTCTTTCTTGATGTGGATTGGTAGGAAGAAATGTGTCATCCTCAACAACTGGAATTGGTTGAGTGTCCATAGAGCGTCTTTGATTGGTCAAGTAATTTCTTTGCTTTTCTCTAATTTCTTCAAGGATTTCATTGGGTATCCTCTTCCTTGGTGATTTTCTTGATCGATTGCGTGAGTTTCGCATCACTAGAATGATCAATGATATATGGTTCTCCTCAATGGGTGAGTTTATTTCCTTCTCAGTTGTGTCTAAATACTCAAATTAAGGGGAAGATTGGTAGGAAGGTTTCCTTTGCTAGCTCCTCAATGGTACTCTTGAATGGGAGACTCCCCAAGCTTGGTTTCTTTCTTGCTTAATTTGTCTAGATACTCAAGTTAGGGGAGGTTGGGAAGAATGTTGCCTTTTCTAGGTCCTCAATTGCAAGAAAAACATTGGTAGAGATGCTATATGGTGCTCCTCAATGGGAAATTCCCTGATCTTGGTTTCTTTCTTTCTCAATTGTGTCTACATACTCCACCTCAATGAACAAGTTAATGTTTCCTTTGCTAGCTCCTCAATTGCAAGAAAAACAATGGTGGAGATGCTCTATGGTGCTCCTCAATGGGAAATTCCCCAATCTTGGTTTCTTTCTTGCTCGATTGTGTCTACATACTCCACCACAATGGCCAAGTTAATGTTGCCTTTACTAGCTCCTCAATTGCAAGAAAAACAATGGTGGAGATGCTCTATGGTGCTCCTCAATGGGAGATTCCCCAAGCTTGGTTTCTTTCTTGCTCAATTAATTCTTTATTTATTGCTCCTCAATGTATACCATACTCCAGGCAATACTTGGACACTTGTGATGGAGATGATTGATGTCAAAAACAAAATTTTGTGTGATAATATGGTGAAGAAGAGAATGAACGCACTGTTTGCAACCTGAAATTGCTCGCAGACTGTGAAACCTACGTGAAACATGATAGAGTGTTTCTAGGATAGGAACTGTTGTTGTTTATATTGAGAAAAAATGTGCACGTGTTATTTTTAACAAAAACAAGGGCGCATTTTGACCACATAAAACGAGTGCGCGTTTTACTCAAATAGTGTTTAGGAGCATTTAAGAAGGTAGTTGCATGGCTAAGGGATCATTCAATGTTTAGGGGGAATTAACAAGCACTTCCTTAGTCTTAGATCCTTAACACCCCCCTCTCTTTAACCTTACTATATACAGTTTTAAAACTCAAGGGATGTGTGTGTGTGTGAGAGAGAGAGAGAGAAAGGGAGACATAGGGATGTGTGTGTTAGAGAGAGGGAGAGATAAGTTAGGGGTTGTTAGTGGTAAGGGGAGACATAGGGATGTGTGTGTGTGTCAGAGAGATAGGTTAGGGGGTGTTAGTATTGAGGAAAGACATAGGGATATGTGTGTTTGTGTCAGAGATATAGGTTAGGGGGTGATAGTGGTAAGGGGAGACATAGGGATGTGTGTGTGTGTGTCAAAGAGATAGGTTAGGGGGTGCTAGTGGTAAGGGGAGACATAGGGATGTGTGTGTGTGTGTTAGAGAGATAGGTTAGGGGGTGTTAGTGGTAAGTGGAGACATAGGTATGTGTGTGTGTGTGCTAGAGAGATATGTTAGGGGGTGTTAGTGGTAAGGGGAAGCATAGGGATGTGTGTGTGTGTGCCAAAGAGATAGGTTAGGGGGTGCTAGTGGTAAGGGGAGACATAGGGATGTGTGTGTGTGTGTGTCACAAAGATAGGTTAGGGGTGCTAGTTGTAAGGGGAGACATAGGGATGTGTGTGTGTGTGTGTGTCAGAGAGATAGATTAGGGGGTGTTAGTGGTAAGGGAAGACATATGGATGTGTGTGTATGTGTGTCAGAGAGAGAGACAAAGATAGAGT
>LPNX010911263.1:15270-67188 GCA_001517045.1 Pseudotsuga menziesii | reverse complement strand
GGGGGGGGGGGGGTGCATAAAATAATAAAAGTATTGGTATAATTGACAAAAAAATCACTCATTGTAGTATTTAAAAATGAGCAGGCGTGGTGCTTCAATAAAACACGCACCCGTTATGCATCAATACAATGCACACATGATATGATTCAATAAAATGCACACTCGTGTTTCTTTAATTTAATGAGCGTGTATTTTGTTTAAATTCAAAAATGTATTCCCTCCAAATGATAAGGCCGAGCCTCCACCGATGTTGGCATGGAATTCTTATGCCTATGTGTCTGCTTTGGACTTTACTTCGGATTCAACATGCCTATGCCTTGGAGTATGATAAACCATGGCTAATTGAGCATTATATCCAATTTTTCAATATGCTCGTGTTTAGTCGTTGGTTACAGTATGCTGCACACCTCCATTTTTTATGAAATTTTAGAAACATATATGGTTTTTTTTGCAGATTCCAAATATATCATTTTTAACAAGAATATATATATTTTTGTATTTATCTTCTATCATCACTCCTCAACTCAAAAAACACATTGTTAGTGTTTCATCCATATCTCTTTCATTTCTCAACCATTTTGAAAAGAAATGGTATGGTGCACTAAAGAACAATGACCTCCACATGCTATAAAAAAACCATTTCCAAAGAATTGTATTCAAATATTCAAGCGTTGCAACCACAATTGACATACCATTTTCAATGTTTGATCACTTGGATAATTAAAAATAAATAAATAAATATTATTTTTATTATTGAAAAAATAGTCGTGCACTAGTATTATATGTTCTCTATATCTCTACAAGTTTCGTAAGTTATTCCATAATTTAGTCACTCAAAGGCTGCACCCACAAAAACATATACCTTATAATTTGTCCCAAAAATAAAAAGTGTCCATTAAAAATATCTAACTTTAGATAGTTAAGAACATTTTCAATAGAAAAAAATTATATATTTGGAAACATCATTCAATTTCCCATTAGAGGAAATTTCAACTCAAAATGGGCCTCCTAATAAAAATTAATAAAATAATAATTAAAATAATAAAATAATATTTATTAATTTTGGAGGAAGAAAAGAAAAAAACTACTTTTTTGTTTGTATTTTCGATATATCTCCCCGTGTTCTTACTCAAATTTCAATCGAAAGAGCTCGTTGGATGCGGAATTAAATTCCGCATCCAACGAGTACCCACTTGGTATACTTTTGACGGGCCCCGCTACGCCAAAAACAAGAAATACCTAAAAAAATGTGATGATGATGTCATCATCACATTTTTTCAGGTATTTCTTGTTTTTGGGGTAGCAGGGTCCGTCAAAAGTATGCCAAGTGGGTACTCGTTGGATGCGGAATTTAATTCATCATCACGTTTTTTTAGGTATTTCTTGTTTTTGGGGTAGCGGGGTCCGTCAAAAGTATGCCGAGTGGGTACTCGTTGAATGTGGAATTTAATTCCGCATCCAATGAGCTCTCCCGATCGAAATTTGAGTAAAAACACGGGGAGATATGTTGAAAATACAAACAAAAAAGTAGTTTTTTTTATGATACCTATCCCCAAATTTATATTAAAAAAGTGTTTAAGACCTATACAGTATTTCAAATTTAAAGCAATTTCATTGGCTAACACATGATGACATGGAATTTGAGTTAAAGTTAAAAGGCCCATTTTGAGTTGAAATTTCCTCTAATGTACATTTCTTTTTTTTTACTCATCGCAAGATTCATTGTGTAAGTGACTCAAAATATCCATGTAAGTTGATGGATGCCTATTTTTTCAGTTTTTTATTGCATCTAACATGTCAAAAGAGACCCTCATCAGCTTGCACACACCTTAAATATAGTGGAAATAACTACAACCGTAAGCCTTAGTGTCATAGTCTCCTTTGTATAGATTCCTCCTACTCCAACATGTCACAATTTTCTTGAAAGAAATCACATCAAGAGTCTAACACTCTGGGAAAATTTCTCTAGCATCTACCTACTCTGAATTCCTCCTCCCCTCACCACTGGCTAAGGGATTCATTTATAGGACAATGAGGATAAGGGAGAGGTGATAAACTTAGGGAAAGTGGATGAGAGGTGATCCCAACAGTTGTGTAACTCGAGCCAAATCCAGGTAAATAGGAAGGAAAGGCTATGCAAACAGATTATTCTCTAGAAGGTTCTCAAAAACTTAATTTTCTTCCCAAACAGAGGTCGACGTGCCTTGTTAGTGGAGAAAGGTGCATCTTAATAAGGAGACACATCTTGCTGTAGAGGCAAGATGGGCTATAGATACAGGTTACAGTGGGACAACGAGCATCATGTAAGTTGTGATGCATGTTGTTAGAAGATAAAACTACGTCAAATTTGATAAAAAAAGTGAATCTGCAAGAAAAAACAAGCAAGAAACAATCCTCTATGACAATGTCTTCAGGGATTGTGGCGACAAGAGTCTACAAGGTTAATCATACTTAAAAGAATCGTTTGTAACAAGGACATAGTCTAAGGAATTTACCAATCAAAGCGTGGTCTTTCATTTATTAGGATTTTTCCTCTACCCTTACAGATCTGATCACATAACTTGGAGCTAATGATATCTGTGCGATGCATTTTGTTGGTTCCCAAGAATTGTTGGAAGTAGCTAATTAATCCACTGCCCAAATCAATTACCCACTAAAACGCTGAAGAGGAAACGTTGTTCAGATCACTAAACGCCAGAGATATGAAATGTCAATCTCCGCCCAGATTTGTGGCCGCCACAATTAGGAAGATTTGCAGCACCGCCACACTGCTTTGATTTTGTCGTGCTGTCAATATTTCAAAGGGGTAGCAAAGCACATCAATTTCTAAAGAAGCAGTTACAGCCTCTGTCATAACTCATGAAATAATTATCAGGAAGAGCATTACATTGTTTTTGAAAAACCAATTTTTGAAGAGTCGTTAACCGTTTCTGTTGCAGCTCATGAAAGGGCAGAAAATTAATTAAAATATGACAAACATTGAATTTATAAATTATGAAAATCCATTTTGATTAAGCTAGCATATCACATCAACTTACTAAAAAGGCGTCACAGTTTTCCACTCTGTCAGACTGTAATAGACTGTAACAGAGCATTGGCAGATAATCTCATTTTTGTATAGCGAAGGGTCAGTTAGTATTTAATGACCGACTTAGACAAAATCTTATAAATATGTAGCTTGTAATCATGTTTAAGATATGAACTAATACAAAGAAGTATGCTGAAGATGCACAGTAGAGAGTAATAGAAACAGAGTTGAAACTCTGAACTTTACTATGTTATTTTTGTGTTTACTCTGTTTTTGAGTTAGATAACTTAGTTTTTATTTTTGATGTTGGTCTGCAGTAGCAGCTGAATGAAACATAGTTTAATTGATGTGAATGTTGATTATTAATTCAGTAGAATTATTAGGTTGAGTTTATGGATGCAGGGGTCATCTAAAACTTGTTTAAAAGTCAGCTACAATAGAGCCGTGTGTGAGTTGTGCACATGTTGTAGGTGATGTTATCACTCACAACTAGCTTAAACAAGTGTATAGAGTGTTGCCGGCTGTAGCAGCTAGCTGCAACACAATATTGGAAGTGCCACTAGCAGTAGCAGTTGAACTACAACAATCCTGTAGGTGCTGGGTTGATTTTTTTGAGCTCTGATAGTGAAGCTGTACATTGCTGAAAGGTTGTAACAGAAAAGTTGTACATTGCCAAAATGTTGTTTTGAGCTGTGCGTAAATTTTTTAGTGCTGCTAAGGAACGACACTCCCCTTCCTTCCCCTTAATTGGTATCAGAGCTAAGTGTTCCTAATTTTTGTTCGTTGGTTATGTGCTCACTTCATGAATGACTCGTATGATTGTATGTTGAACTGTTTGTATTTGGTTTGGAAATTTTGTTGTTAAGTCTTACTCCAGCACCCTTTTCCTGCTACGTTGAAAGAGCAGAAGTAATTTTAGTTTATATGTTCAGCTCAGTATTGGTAAGAACTCATGTTCTCCCTCAAATAAAGGTTGAGTCATCATTTAGCAGCTGAAGGCTGAAACAAGTGTTCCCTCAGATAGAGGTTGATAAATTGAAAGGAATATATTCTTCCTGGTTGAGAGCTTCCATATACTTTAATGGTTGAGCAGTTTGAATTCCAATGTTTTGGAAGTTTGCTTGGTTTGATTTAAAGCCATTTTGCATGAAAGAGGATCGGGAGGATGTATCCAATAGAAATTTAAATTTTATGCAAGTATTTGTTTGAAGACAGAGACATGGGGAAAAGAAGAAGGCTTAAAAAGATGAAGAAAAATATTGCTAATGCAAAAGAAGTTGGTTTTTCCATAGTAGAGATATTAGGAGAAGCCACCGAGGAACTTGCTGAAGCAGATGAAGTTCAAGAAAATATAGAATATGCATGGAGCAGCATCTACTATCCACCGCCATATTTATCAGGTACAATTTATGAATGTTGGTCAGTTAATACGAAAAATTTCTTGCATGCTAGAGGTTTATGGAATTTTGTTGAGGATGGAGTTAAGGAACCATAGGATGAGGCAAAGGATGAATTTCCCTTGTACTACATCTAGTAAACTCTGGATGGTAATATCTTTTATGCAATTGCTGAAGCAAACACAGCTAGAGAATCCTGGGAAAGTTTGAAGAGAAAGTTTAATGAGTCATAGCCTGTTAACATTTCAGCAGACAAATTTGCAGAAGCAGCAGAAGATCGTCAAATTATTTGTAAATCTTGCAATTGTGTTGATATATTAAATGATGAAAATGATGTTGAAACTAAAGGTGAAAATGAGGTTGTTGTATGTTGTATAACAACAACAGAATTTGAAGAAATTTCTATTGATAAAGATATTGATGTCGCTGAAGTAAATGATGGAATGGTTAACATGCAGAATGTTGATGAAGCTGATAAATTTCTCAAGTGTGAAGAGAACAAAGAAGTATTTGTGCAAAAAGAGTCCTTGAAGGACAAGTCCATGAAGATATTTAAATCATGTATTGAATCTGATGATTGTGGACATATAGGTACAATGAATCTAGAAGACAACACTGAAAATGTTGTAGAAGTCAAAGACAAAGATGGGCTTGAAATAAACTACAGTAGTTACGTTGTAGAAAATGAAAAGTGTTTCACTCATCCATTTGGTGCTCATAAGGAAGATGATAAAGCTTCGTGTGAAAAATACACTCATGAAAATGGTGTATCTGATGATAGAAAAAATGCTGGTGATATTTTTGAAGAAGAATGTGTAGAGATATTGAATGACACAGATAAGGACAGAAAAAAGAACAAGATTTTTGCTAATAATTTGTTTGTTAGTGATTGTGCAGGTACAAAGAAAAAAAATGATGAAGTCTTGGTGTATAAGTCAAATATTGAAGGTGAAGCAACTACGAGTGTAGCAGTTTGTTCTTTGAATATTCCAATGATGTATGTTGTTGATGACAATGATGAAGAAGTTGCAAATGAAGCAGCCAGTATTTGTGAAATTTCTCACGAAGAAGTAATGGTCAATGATGATCATGATGATAGGGTGAATACTACCATATCAACAGTATGTGGAGTAACACCAAAATCTAAGAAAGATAAAGTGCACTGTGTTGAAGTGCTTGAACCTATTTATGAGTTTTTTGAAAATATTGATGATTTTAATTTTGTTGAAGAATTTGATAAGATTGTTGAAGATTGCACAGAAGTTGCAGCAAATGAAATGGATAAAGCACAAGAAAAAAGAATCTATAATGATGCTGGAGATGTTGATGATTTGGTGATTGCAGAAGCAGTGATAGTGATAGAGTTGCATAATGATAACACTCAAAGTGTTGTATGTTCTGTTGTAGACAAAGGAACTGAAATGATGAATGATGTTCTTGATGAACAATTGAAATTTTTGGAAGAATGGCTTGAAAATCAAAGATATGATGATAAAGATGGTAGTCTTGTTGTGGAAGAAGAAATGAAGAAAGTTGATTACCTTGTTGCAGCAACAGAAGTAGATTTGATTGAAGAGATAGTGACAACTCTTAGACAAGAACAAAATGAAAAGAACCAATATAGTTCACAGAATGATAATTTGCATAATGTTGACAAACTGTTTGAATGTGCAGGCGAGAAACCAATAGAAGACGAAGAAGAATCCATTGAAGATGATATTGGAAATGATGAGCTTGATTCTAAAGAAGAAAATAACACCAAACATGAATTGGGTGAAGAATCAATTGAAAACATCTTCATGTTATGGATTCCAGAAGAAATTGGGCATTATTATCAATTAATGTGTCTACAAAATGAAGATAGCTTGTGGGATATTTGTATGCCCATGTTGCAGTATTCAGAAGAAAAGATTTGGATTGAAGTCCTTGGGATAAAGGACATTGAAAATTTGAATGATGATACAAAAATTGAAGAATGTTTTGCAGTTGAAGTTGATCACAATGGATTTGTGGAATCAAAGAAAATATTGAAGGTAAAGAAGAAAGTGAAGATGAAGAATCAAAACTATTTTTGGTATAAAGTTTGGTGTTCTAAGCCAAATAATGATGAAATTGAAGCTTAGAATGATGAAATTGAAATTGAAATTAATGATTGGTTGGCAAAGGCCAAGATGATTGAATGCAATGGTCTTGATGCTGAAATATTATATTTTGAGGAGAACAAGTATTGTGGAGTTGCTGAACAAAAGGAGTTCATATTATTAGGATGCAAAGTGAAGATGAAGAAATGGATGAAGCCACAAACGAAGCAAGAGATAAAGAATATCAAGGTAAAGATGAAGATAAAACAGAAAACAAAGTTTGAATATTTCAAAGTTTGGAGTCAAAAGAAATAGAAATGATGCACTAGTATGTTCCAACAAAGAATGTGACCAAATTTTTTAATTTGTTTTGATACTGATGTAAGCCTTGCTAAGACTTAGACCAGTAGGAATTATAGTTGGAATGTTGTTTTGTAAAAACTGTAGTTGTTTGTGTTTGATGTATTTTGGGGTGTATTAATTAAGGGGGAGAATGTTGGAAGTAGCTAATTACTCCACCACCCAAATCAATTACCTGTTGAAATGCTAAAGAGGCAACGCTGTTCAGATTGCTAAACGCCAGAGATATGAAATGTCAACCACCGCCTAGATTTGTGGCCGCCACAATCTTGAAGAGTTGCAACACCACCACACCGCTTTGATTTTGTCGTATTGTCAAGATTTCAAAGGCGTAGCAGAGCACATCGATTTCTAAAGAAGCAGTTACAGCCTCTGTCACAGCTCATGAAATAATTATCGTGCAGAGCATTACATTGTTTTTGAAAAGCCAATTTTTGAAGAGTCGTTCACCGTTCCTGTTGCAGCTCATGAAAGGGCAGAAAATTAATTAAAATCTGACAGACATTGAATTTATAAATTATGAAAAGTCATTTTAATTAAGCTAGTAGAGCACATCAACTTACTGAAGAGGCGTCATAGTTTTCCACTCTATCAGACTGTAATAGACTATAACAGAGCATTGGCTGATATAATCTCATTTTTGTATAGCAAAGGGTGAGTTAGTATTTAATGATCAACTTAGCCAAAATCTTATAAATACGTAGCTTGTAACCGATCTGTCGGATCTCAACTTATGTGCATTGAAAAGTTTAATGAATGCATTTAATCAGTTTGCTTAATTCATGAAACAGTATTAACAGACATTAAATGCTTAGAACAGAAAATGAAAAGCAAAACCGATAAACAGGTAATAAAAGAAACACAGAATAAGAGAGTCACAAACAGAAGTTGATAATGGAGTTCACCCCCTCCACTAGGCTACGTCTCTGGGTCCCTCTCCAATGGGTACCGATCCAATTAATCTCTTTAAGATGGTACAAAATGGTTCTGGAATCGACTTCAGCAACTGTAAACAGAATGCTGTACAAAGTCTTTAAGACCTCTCTTCTGGAAATTACAATTAGCCTTCGAAAGGTAAGGAAAGATAAATTATAACACAGAATGTCGACTTCAAAAAGAAACAGCATCTAGGTACTTCACAGCAACTCCCCAAGTTTCTCATAACAGAAAAACGAAGCTCTGTGCTCTAACACAATCTGAATCTCTTCCTCTGTCCCCCTAATGTGGCCAGAAATCCCCTATTTAACGTTCAATGCGAGGATAAGTAACGGGTTTTGATTCGTCTTTATCATCACAGCTGTTATATTCTTTATTATCGTTACAACCATATGCTAAAAATGAACCATGCAATCCCGCCAAATCGTTGCACAAGCGTTATGTTACCACAACGTTCCATATCCCCGAAACGTTGCAACTAACTCCACGCACATGTGTTGACTCACAACACGTTGCAATAACCTGCAACCGAGCTATGCCACATGTAATGTAACCATTTGATGTTGCCACCAACTTCACAAATGTCGCAGCAACCAATATATACAGGTCACAGCAAATGTGATATCTATGTCGCAGCAACCGCGACCGCGTGGGCTTTTCACGAACCATTTGATGTTCCACTTGACGGTGTGCAAGACCACCAGAACGTTGCCAACAAACTACGTGAACATGTTACAACTACGCGGCCCATGCTATAACTGCGCACCATGCGATAAATGCGTGGGCTGTGCCACAAATGTTGAGGGATGGTCGCATATAATGTTTATCATATGAGTTAAAACCATAGGTTAATAACTATTGTACCATATTGGATCAGTGTAATTTTTGAAGATGAATAATCCACCGGATCATTCCTCCCCATTGGAGAGCTTTTGGACCACCAAAATCCTGAATCACTCTGCAAGTAAGTGAGGGTACTGCTCCCTCACTTTCCCAATATCCATCCATCTTTCTTTGCTAGGATACATGCCTTTAAGTCCCACTTGAAGGTACTCAGCATCCCCCCTTCGTGAAGTCCTTACATTTTTGTCAAGAATAACATCATCCTGCAACTCTTTCATGTATTTAGGTGCCATATCATCAACTAAAGGAATCTGTATGTTAGTTTCCTCAACCATGATCATAGGAGGCTCATACAATTTAAGATTCTCAACATTGACAACTGAATAGATTTGCATGTATGGAGGTAAATTCAAGCGAAAAGCATTAGTACCAATCTTTTCCAAGATCTCAAAAGGACCATACCTGATAGGCTTAAGATTTTTACCTTCACCTTTCATTCTTTCTTTGGTGATATATAACCAAACTCTGTCACCAACCTGAAATTGATGATCAACTCGATGCTTGTCATGCCTGGCTTTGCACTTTTCCTGGCTCTTCTCCAACTGTTCCTGAACTTCCTGTTGCACCGCTTGGATTCTTTGGATGAATCTTAGAGCTTTATCTACATCATGATGTCCATCCACTGTATCTTTGCCAAAAGAGAAGTCCATCGGTGTTTTTGGCAGATAACCAAAACAAGTTTCAAAAGGAGATCTTTTCATGGAAGAATGAACTGCATGATTGTAAGCATGCTGTATATACTGCAACTGCTCATCCCAAAGTTTAGGATGTTTACTACAATATCCTCTGAGCAGGTGAACCATTGTTCTGTTTACTACCTCTGTTTTCCCATCAGTCTGTGGATGAAAAGCTGTACTTTTCTTAAGTTTAGTATCCATAAGCTCCCATAAAGTTGACCAGGATTCTCCCAAGAACCGGGAATCCCGATCAGATACAATAGACATGGGTAGCCCAAAATGTACCCAAACATTCTAAAAGAATAGATGAGTTGTTTGTTCAGCAGTGATCTGTTTGTTACATGGCATTAAGATACACATTTTTTTGAATATGTCCACAACAACATATAGGTAATCATGCCCTTTTCTAGACATAGGTAGTCCTCCTACAAAGTCCATAGAAATACTTTCCCAAGGATGAGAAGAAACTGGAAGAGGTGTGTACAAACCCAATTTTCTATTGCTAGGATTACTTGTTGCACACATAACACATCCTCCTATATATTTAGCTACAGTTTCTTGCATCTGAGGCCAATAACAACGATTCTGAAATACAGACAATGTTTTACTTACTCCAAAATGTCCCGCAATCAATGAACTATGTGCTTCTCGAATCACATGCACTCTCTCTTTCTCTGGAATACAGAGTTTACCGAGATGATACAAGAGTTGATTATGCACATAATAGTTCTCTTCCTATTTATCATGTATTAGTGATGCATATACTTTCTTAAAATCTTTATCTTCTGCATACTGTTCAATATAACTTTCATGTGTTAATGAACTGTTTTGAAGAATGATTGAAGCATTTGTAGGAGGCCTTGATAACATGTCTGCTACCTGATTATGAATTCCCTTTTTGTACTTAATTACGAGATGAAACTATTGTAAGAATCCCATCCATCTTAAATGCCTACTTTGTTGTATTTTAGTTTGAGATTGTAAATATTGAAGTGGCCGATGATCAGTATGTATGACTGTTTCTTTTCCCATGATATAATGTTTCCACTTCTTCACACTCTGTACTAAAGCATATAATTCTTTGTCATAATTCGGATAGTGACTTACTGCAGTAGAGAACGTTTATGAATGGTAACAGACTGGCTTCCTCCCTTGCATCAAAACGACTCCCATGGCAAACCCGCTGGCATCAGTTTTGATCTCAAATGGCTGCTGCAAATCTGGCAACGTCAGAACTGTTGCTGTGCTAATCCTTTCCTTCAAAGTGTCAAAGGCTCTCTAATGCTTTCCTCCACACTGAAAAATTTCTTTAATGCTTGTCAACGCATGTAATGGAGCAGCAATGGAAAAAAACCCAGAAATGAATTTCCTCCAATACTGAACCGCACCCAGAAAAATTCTGATTTCAGTAACAGTGTTAGGCCGTGGCTAGTTTACAATGACAGCAACCTTGGCTGGGTCCACTCGCAGGTGGCCTCCACCAATAATATGGCCCAGATATACTAAAGAAGTTTTAGCAAACTCACACTTAGACATTTTTACATAAAGCTTCTCCTTCCTCAGTACATCTAAAGCTTTTTTCACATGTACCATGTGTTCCTCCCAAGTTTTGCTAAATACTAGGATATCATCTAGATATACAATTACAAAATCATCAATGAATGGACGAAAGATATCATTCATGACCCGCATGAAAGTAGCAGGTGCGTTACAGAGCCCGAAAGGCATCACAAGCCATTCATACAAACCCTGTTTTGTTTTAAACGTTGTTTTCCAGGCATCATTTTCAGCAACACGGATTTGATGATACCCACTACGCAGATCCAATTTTGTAAAGTAAGTTGCATGTTTCAACTGATCAAGCAAATCATCAATGCGAGGAAGAGGATACCTGTTTTTAATGGTGATTTTGTTAAGGGCCCTATAGTCAATGCACATCCTCCAAGACCCATCCTTCTTCAGAACCAAGACTATAGGAGAGCCACAAGGAGAAGTACTTGGCTGGATGACCCCCTTCTCAATCAGCTCCTGAACCTGCTTCTTGATTTCCTCATTCTGTATTACAGACATCCAGTACATAGCTATGTTCGAGAGTGGCACATCTTGCTGCAAATGTATCTCATGCTGAATCTCTCTCTTTGGTGGTAACCCCTTCAGCTCTTGAAACAAATCATCATACTTAGAAATGATTTCAATCAGTTCAAATTTATGCTTAGGGTCACATCCTTCAAAAGATTTAGAGATCTCATCACTTTTCACCTTAACCATTATTAACACAAAGTTCTTACTAGCATTTACCAACCTCTTCATTTGTCCTGCAGAGACTATGGCTAGATTGGTTTTTGTCTTATGTGCTCGTACAATATACTCTACACCATCTTTAAAAAGATGATACTTATTCTTCTCTCTATAAAAGAATGCTTTCCAGTCATACAAAAATGGACTCCCAAGTACAATTGCACAAATGTCAAGTGGTACTACATCTAGTTCTACCTCATCCATGAACTTTTCAGTAATTGCAAACTTCAATACACATTTTTTTGTAACTTGTAACTGTGTATCATTAGTAACCCAACCAAGAGGATAGGGTTTTTCATGAGGCATAGTAACTAAATGCAATTTCTTAACCACTTCTTCTGATATCATATTTACTTGTGAACCACTATCAAACAATGTATCAATCTTTGTGTGATTTGCAATGACACGAACATGAAACAGTGCACTTCTATTTTTATCATTTTGCTTAGAAGTAGATGGCATATTTGTACTTTCACTAGAACTTGATCTTGCATCAATGGGAAGTGAGATACTTTTATTCTTACCCTGGATTCCGACAACTGTAACCTTTGTTTCATCACCTGAGTCGGATCCCAAGTCTTGAATAACTGCTGCAGTAGCTTTTGCTTTGCCGTTATCTTTGTTTCCTCCGTACTTATTTGGCCTTAACTCTGGATGAATTTTCCAACACTTAGAGACATCATGCCCCTTCTGACAATGCGAACATGTAGGATTTTCACCCTCTTTCTTAACAGTAGCCATATTCTTTTTCCCCTGATCTTTACCTTTCGATTTGCTGTCAAATTTAAATGATTTATTCACAAAAGTATCATTAGCATGCTTACCCCTAGCTTCTAAATATGTAGCTTGAACACATACATCATCCAAAGTACTGGGGTTAAACATCAACAAGGTATGTCGCAAATAAGAATGCATGCCACCAATATATTTAAGAAGATTTTCTTGCGTATCCAATGCAACATTCAATGCAATAGCCCTCTTTCTAAATTCATGAGTATATTCTTGAATGCTTTGTCCTTTAGCTTTTCTAAAAGTTTGCTAGCTCATTATTAATTGCTGCATATGACCTAAAGGATAAAATTGCTTCCTTAATACTTCAATGAATTCATTCCAAACTGAAATAATTTTACCATTCTTTCGAAGATCTTGCTAAATCTTTCTCTCCCACCAAGTAAGAGCCATTCCACTCATTCTCAAAGTGGCCAATTGAATCCTGGAAGGGTCATCATTAATGCCCTGCACCCTACAATATACTTCAAGCTGCTTGATCCAATTGTCTAACTTTTCAGCATCTAAATCTCCATTATAAATTGGCAATTCAAATTTCACATCCAATTTGAAATAAGGCATATTAGGACTTGTATTATTTGAATGAGAAGTATGGGAAGAAGAGAAATCTTGATTAGTTTCAGGAGGATCACCATCACCTCTACTCCTTTACCCTTTTCTTCCTTCTTCACTTTTGCATCTTTGGATGAAGATCCTTCTTCTTTCTTCTTCCTTTCTGCTCGCTCATCGAGTTGAATTTCCATCATGGCTTTCATGCTCATAAAAGCCTCCAAAAACTTAGTTTTTGAAATAACAGGTTTTCCCATTCTGTATGTCCTTCTTCTTCCCCTTGTGGAGAAGACATGGTTCTTGAGAATGTTCTCCTTGAGCCAATCTCAGGATCTCCTTCAATTAATTCTCCTTCACCATGCTTTAACCTGAACCTGGTAAGCATTCACAAACTTGCACCAGCAGTTAACCAGCTCTGATACCATAACATGATCTGTCAGATCTCAACTTATGTGCATTGAAAAGTTTAATGAATGCGTTTAATCAGTTTGCTTAATTCATGAAACAGCATTAACAAACATTAAATGCTTAGAACATAAAATGAAAAGCAAAACCGATAAACAGGTAATAAAGGAAACACAGAATCAGAGAGTCACAAACAGAAGTTAATAATGGAGTTCACCCCCTCCACTGGGCTACGTCTCCGGATCCCTCTCCAATGGGTACCGATCCAATTAATCTCTTTAAGATGGTACAAAATGGTTCTGGAATCAACTTCAGCAACTGTAAACAGAATGCTGTACAAAGTCTTTAAGACCTCTCTTCTGGAAATTACAATTAGCCTTTAAAAGGCAAAGAAAGCTAAATTATAACAGAGAATGTCGACTTCAAAAAGAAATAGCATCTCGGCACTTCACAGCAACTCCCCAAGTTTCTCATAACAGAAAAATGAAGCTCTGTGCTCTAACAAAATCTGAATCTCTTCCTCTGTCCCCCTAATGTGGCCAGAAATCCCCTATTTAACGTTCAGTGCGAGGATAAGTAACGGGTTTTGATTCGTCTTTATCATCACAGCTGTTATCTTCTTTATTATCATTACAACCATATGCTAAAACTGAACCATGCAATCCCGCCAAATCGTTGCACAAGCGTTATGTTACCACGATGTTCCATATCCCCGAAATGTTGCAACTAACTCCACGCACATGTGTTGACTCACAACACGTTGCAATAACCTGCAACCGAGCTATGCCACATGTAACGTAACCGTTTGATGTCACCACCAACTTCACAAATGTCGCAGCAACCGATATATACAGGTCGCAGCAAACGTTATATCTATGTCGCAGCAACCGCGACCACGCGGGCTTTTCACGAACCATTCGATGTTCCACTTGACGGTGCGCAAGACCGCCAGAACGTTGCCAACTAAGTGCGCGGCCCATGCTATAACTACGCACCATGCGATAACTGCGCCATGCGATAACTGCGCGGGCTGTGCCACAAATGTTGAGGGATGGTCGCATATAATGTTTAGCATATGAGTTAAAACCATAGGTTAATAACTATTGTACCATATTGGATCAGTGTAATTTTTGAAAATGAATAATCCACCGGATCAGTAGCCATGTTTAAGATATGAAATAATACGAAGAAGTATGTTGAAGATGCATAGCAGAGAGTAATAGAAACAGAGTTGAAACTCTGAACTTTACTGTGTTATTTTTGTGTTTACTCTGTTTTTGAGTTAGATAACTCAGTTTTTATTTTTGATGTTGGGCTATAGTAGCAGCTGAATGAAACAGAGTTTATTTGATGTGAATGTTGATTATTAATTCAGTAGAATATTTAAGTTGAGTTTATGGACGCAAGGGTCATCTGAAACTTGTTTAAAAGTCGGCTGCAACAGAGCTGTGTGTGAGTTGTGTGTGTGTTGTAGGTGACATCAGCACTCACAGCTAGCTGAAACAAGCGTATAGAGTGTTTTCGGCTGTCACAGCTAGCTGCAACACAATCTTGGAAGTGCCGGTAGTAGTAGCAGCCAAGCTACAACAATCCTGTAGGTGCTGGGTTGATTTTTTTAAGCTCTATCAGTGAAGTTGTACATTGTTGAAAGGTTGTAACAAAAAAGCTATACATTGCCGAAGTGTTGTTTTGAGCTGTGAGTAAAGTTTTTAGTGCTGGTAAGGAAGGAGCGGCACTACACTGCCTTCCCCTCAAGAATGAGCCGTCTTTGGATGGGAGGATGCATGATATGTTTCTTTCTACTTTACCTTTTTGCGTTGTAGGTGGGCATCTAGTTTACTTAGGTTCTTTGGGAATCTCAAAAGAGGGCCACCTTGATCCATGGATATCTTTTGTAGCCACTATAACTGCCTCTCGATAGGAGGGAAATTCTTCCCCCTAGTTACCATTGCCATGATGTCGATCATATCCGCATGGTTCGTGAGTTTGTTAAGTCATTCAAGTAAGATTCGGGGTAGATGAAAACCCTAGATTTGAAATAGCATACCCATAGCTCGCTTATGAAAGTCCCATAGTTCTTGAATCACATTAGCTTCGATTTGACTAATGAAGTGATCTCTTCTTGTAAACATGTACCCTTTATTTATAAGCTTGAGATGTGGTTTCAATTTTTGGGACAAGATTTGGGCTACATGACCCTTATGGTCTCAACTAGAAGTTATACGTTTTGTACTTTACTTTTTTACGGATACTTTGAATGGGAGTATAACTTGCTTACTAGTACCTTGCAAACTACTCATGAGTTTTAGTTTGAGCTACACAACCCTTGTAGTCTCTATTAGAAGCGGTACATTTTGTACTTTATTTTCAAGGATATTCATCTATGACACACTTTTAAGACTTATAAAATCATTCAAACTTATAAAAGCAAACTTTAAAACTTATCCCAACAATATGCAAACCTTGAAAATAAAAATAAAAATTGTTGTGTAAGTCTACTCAATGATCAAAGTAACCAAATTCATTTATGACATTTTAATTACCCATTTTCATATGCCTTGTGCCAAGGAAAGCTTATTTATATAAATCCCATTCACGAAGAAAATTATTTCGAAATATAAAAAAGAATGAATTTGCAAAACTTATAAAGTCATCCCAATAATGTATATCTATGACATTTAAGACTTATAAAATAATCTATCTATCTATCTATATATATTTGTTTTTATTTTTTATTAAAATTTGTATTTTTTTTCACCCTGTATCCAAAATCTTGTGTTCCCTAATTATGAAAAAACAAAACAATAAAAGAGTGTCCACTCTAAACCTGGGTAAAGTTTATATATATAACAAAACAATGAAATAGAGTGTCCACTCTAAACATGGAGAATCATAAACTCTACCAATGTAGAAATTTGCGTCCAAAACCACTATTTGTCATCAATGGTGTCACAAACTTTCCGTCATTTTAACGTGAGGGCTCTTCAATGCGTCTTCAACCTTCTTTACTTTTTGCAGTTGGGGATTGTATCTATGGCTTTAGGGTTGATCTGAATGACCTTAATAACCATATAAAAAAGTCCTATATGAAAATAAATCTATTGAGTTTTGTGACAGACTTTTAAGTTATCTAAGATTCTAATGGAGTAAATCTTCATGAACTCAAAGTTGGTAAGGTTGACGATAGCGCTCGTCCTTGCAGAGCTGTCGATATTAAGGAGTAAGCTCATTTTTGTAACGATTTTTGTTAAAAAAATTTGTTAGAATCACTATTTTCATTTTTCAAAGCTAATTTTTGTAATGATCAATTTTATTGAAAATTTGACAATGAATTTTGTTATGGTTAGAATCCCTATTTTCATTTTTAAGAAAAGATTCTTGACTCTTTCAAATACTTAACCTTCAATTCCAACAATCTATAACTACAATTCTAACAATTTTGTGATTGCAATTCCAACCATTTGAGCGAATTTTTGGTTGAAAAAATTAAGGCCAAAAAGAGTATCAAAATGGTAAAACCTTAACTTTTTTGGTGTTTAAGTTTTGTTTGAGTGTATAAGTCAAGCTAATATTACATGATAATTCTTGGTGTTCAGTATGCAGTATATTCTTATTCTACCATTACTTTCAGACTAATGCTGTAGCGAAAAACATAAAGCACTGTCAGGAATCACCGTATGACCACTGGTTGAAAATCTACGGATACAGTGTCTTCGAAGACAAAATTTAACCTCGTCGGTCGTCTTTCGTTGTTCCCAGAGCATAAAATTTCTTCAAGAATTCTTGAAACAGTGTGTAATCATTCACATAGTACTCTATTATTGGGAATATTTTCACTGTGTTGATCAGATTTCTTATCTTCACAACCTCTGTTGGATATTCCACTTTTTTAACTCTTGGATTCTTCACATGTCTGATCCCTTCAATTATTCCATCTTCATCATCCTCAGGTTTTGTTTCTTCTGCCGGCATCTTCTTCTCCATTATATCATAAGCACTTTCCCCGACTTCAACTTTTCTAGCTTTCGACGTTGCAGTGAAATCCTAGGATGTGGTCTGTAAAAAATGATGAAAGGACCCACCATTATTAAAGAAAAAATTCTTTTCGCTTGGCGACTTCTACTCCTTTCGGCCCAAGATTCCAAATCTGCGGCAAGTTGCATGGGGTATCCAGTTGCTTGATAAGTATACATATAGAAAACATTATTAAATTTAATGTCAATCCGATGAGATAATCATTTTAGTTACTACATGGAAGAGAATGATTTGTGCTCTCTTGGATTATTCGTCGATGCTTTCTTCCGCAGATTGAAGCCTCACCATTTCGCTTCGCCCGGCTTAATGTCATCAGATGTTAACGGGGATGAGGTCATTTGGATATAGACAAATGGTCAACCATAGATCGTTTTGGCAACTTTGTTTACACTCAAGCCTTCTACAGTTATCTTTGATATCTATATAGATCATAGCATTAGAGTAACTGCAGGCAAAGGAACCAGGCTTTGAATCCCTGCGGTTTTTGTAAAGGATTTTCTCTCAACATTTGGAGGGGCGGATTTTCTTCAAGCTTCTTCAGTTATGGGGTTTCCTGTAGGCTGTTGCTACGGTCTCGTTATCCCGAAACTGCTGTCGCTGTTCGCATTCACGTTAGCGCATGTATATACTGCGATTTGTTGGGCTCTTCAATCGGTTGGACTGAGCGAGTCTGGGGAGCCCGAGAGTTTGTTTTGGCAAGATTTCCCTGAAAACCCCCTTGCAGTTTCTGCTGATAGTACGCTTGCAGACAGCTTGCCTATCGTTACATTCGGGATGTTTGCAGAGAGATTGTCTGAGCTGGGGGATGATCATCATATGTGTGCCGTGTGTTTGAGCTCGTTGGAGGAGGAGGATGAAGTCAGAGAATTGTGTAATTGCTTTCATGTATTTCACAGGGATTGTTTGGATAAGTGGGTTGATTGCGGTCAGACAACGTGCCCTCTCTGCAGATCATCTCTTGTTTCTGAGAGAGTAGTCGATAAAGAAGGGAATAATGAATCGTGGGCTGTTGATCGGATCGCTTATCTGTTCGGTGAAGATTTAGTATTCTCAGCTACATAGCAGAGATTGTAGAGAGAAAAACCAACGAGGTGGAGTTTCTAACTGCAAATACAGAATTGGGTTATGGGTATGATGTATTGATGTTAAAAGCTAGTGATAATTGTTTGAGGGATGTAATCAATGCTGGGATCTGATGAGCTCTGCGCTTCCAGTAAACCATGAGGCGGTGTCGTCGACTGGAAAATCGATCCGGCAAAGCTTCTGTACAATATACCGTTGTCTATACCGCACACTGCGGGGTACTTATCCGGTGGGCAAACACTTTTCTGTTACAGTTTTGTGCGTACAACGTTTAACCATTCAATTCGTACTGGACTGTTTTTAACAAATTTTAAACCCTACGCATTCGAGCTTTCTGAATGTTTCAATGAGTGTTGTCTTGTCATCGAATTGATGGTTTCCAAGGTTATCTTTGATGATGGAACTATACAAATTTGATGAAGTTTTAAATGAAAATCAATTTGATGTAAATACTGCAAATTCCAATGTGATTGAAGTTCTCTATTTAACATTTTCAAACTTTTTTAATAAATGTATTTACGTCATTATTTAATTTTTTATATAATTTTTTCAAACTTTTATAATAGCTGTGTTTATTTTTGTAAACTTTTATAATAGATGTGTTTATCTTTTGTATGGATCCGGACATACAAGTTAATAGTTTTATTTAATACTTTATTAATCAGCTATCAAATTTAATCTCATTAAGACTTTTATTTAATCAATTAGTTATATTTATTACATTTTTCATAGTGTGATTTAATCTAATTATATTTTCCAGAAATTTTTTCATACTGTTTTAATCTAATTTTTAAAGTTATCTTTTTATATATATAAATTTTAAAGTTTTTTTTTAAATTGAAATTATTGTATAAATGTTTTATAATTTAATATAATATAATAATATTCAATAATTTATAATAAAGATTATAAAGAATGTTTACTAATTTTATTGTGGATGAAAATCATTTTTTCTTACCGTTCTTTGGTTACACCCACCTTAAATCTGAGTTTCATAGTATTTGTTACAATACAAACCTTTATAACCTTATAATTTGCCAAAACTATAGTGAGCTTTAAAAGATACATCTATTGATTATGTTTATAGGTATTTAGATATTATCTTATATTTTGGACTTGTTTGAAAACATCAACAAGATTAACCTAAGTGTAACTAGTGTACAGCATAGATTCATTTTATGTACCTCCTATTGTGTTATATGCATGAATTTTGATTAAGCTTTAAATAAGCTACACATAAAAGGGTGGTTAAATAAAAAGGTAACTATTTGTTTTTATTTTTTTATATCAGTTTTTGTTTTATTGGTTTATTAGAGAGTAATTTGTTTTGTGTTGATATTAATTTTAGCAATCTGGTATGAATAGTGGAATTCCGGCCTGGACAGCACCAACCCACCAAACCCTTAACATGGTTGGATTTTTTGGTATCCAACTAGAATAGAACCGACTACCTTAAAGGAGATTAGAGGATGTCTTAACCATACCCAGCCACCAACTGTTCTACATCTCGCAAATAACATTCACTGTATACTTTTACTATATTAGTATTATTATTTTCACATTTGAAAATAAAAGTGGATCTCAAAGATAAAAAAAAAATGCAGGGTAATGATAATTGGTTTGTGCCTGACCTTCACTTTTGCGTGAAGATAGAAGAGATGGGTTCAAAACCGATACATGAAAATGGCGTTCAAGGCCGGGTTACTTGGGCTGTGACTCAACATTACCTTTTTTATGGTTTAAAATTTAATAATATTCACATCATATTGATTTGTGGCCATTTTTCGAACCAATTAAATGCTGGGAAGAACTTCGCTTACATGATATTTGAAGAACTTGTGAAGCGATGAATCTGATAAGGGTCCCCAATTCTCGGGTTTGTTTATCAGGACTTGAGATTTATTTATTGCACCAAAAAGACTGAAGCGATCAAACACGAATCTCATCGCAGAAGACCAAGAACTCATTCCTCATTTTGCAAAATCTCTGGTAATGTTATTTAACATTACCCTTAGTTTTACTTGTTCGTTATTAAATTTCTATATACATCTGCTTTTACATCTTTAAATATAATATGAGCATTAGCCTGGCCTGCGCAGGTGGGTTATCTGCATTCTCGTCGTCTTTTTTAGCGTAGGGGCGAGCCTAACCTCTTCAACACCTCGACTCTTTGCAGCTTGGGTTCTTGGATGCCTTCCATGTTGAAAAAGGGAGATTAAATAGTGGATCTCATCATTTCAACTGAATTTGATAATCATCAAGGTAATAATATACGTATACGTATAATATAGGCACAATCTATCGATCAATCACACAAGATTTTGCACTCTCCATAAAAAGTGTGAGGGTTGAAAATAAGATTTGATGGTATGTTTTCCTAAAAGATTCCACCAAGATTTGATTGTCAGTGGAGTATGCATGTGACATTCATGATTGTCATGGTGATAAGGTTGTGTCTTATCTTGAGTATTATTATCCTCACAATAAAATTCAAACATGTACTCTCTTGGTTCTCATCGAGGACACTCGTCAACACATCATAGGGAGTTTATATGATTTAACATGGCATTTCTATTTGGGAGGTAAATATCACTAGATTGTTAATATTCATATAAGCAATCATTGATTTGAAGCCATGGTAATCTTGGATTTTCTTTAAAAATATATATATACATATATGGTTATTTCAAAAATTTAATTGATTTTTAATATACATGTACATCATCATAGATTCATTTTTAACTCTAGATCTACTTAGAATTAAAAGACATCAAATTCCTTGTGTAAATCTTGCATCAAATTGTGCTCTCTAAAATTTTATGTGTCACAAGCCTAGTAGTCCTATGTTAAACTTAGAGTTTTTCACCTCTTTCAATAGTGCGACACTATCCAACTCTGCAACTAGTGAGTTGCTTAGCTTAGCGTGAAGCTATGAGACTACACCTATACATGACCCATTCCATAACTAGCTATTACTTATGTTTTTAGTTATATATTCTTAGCCAGTTTTATGCATCAAGTAAATAACCATGCAAGTATGCAACAAGGAACAACACAAGTAAACATGACACCCAAATGGACTACCCAAGTATTATTATAAGTGAAAATTAGTTAGAACATAGGAGTGCACCAAAATTGGAAACAACTCACTAGAGTGTGACCAAATTAACAACAAGTCATTTACAAAGTTACAATATATTGTCAAAACCAAAGTTCGTCCACCAACTTGTCTCCTTCCTTGACCCTATTGCAATTATAGGTCCACCTCCTATAACACCTATTCACTTGAACTTGAACTTGAACTCAGACATCTTGTTTAATATGTGCCTCAACCACAATTTATTGCTTCTACCACTTGGTGTTTCCTTCATTTTCTTCTTACCTTGCTTGTCTTCCTTTTTCCTTTGACTCATCACACTCTTCACACACACGTGGTGTTGTTCCAAAGTCATACCCCTAGATGTGTTTCCTTCTCTAGCATGAACACATACGTGGGCTCATCGTATTGGTCTCCCAGCTGACTCATTTTTAGGCGCTCTGTCAAGGTGCATGCCCTTGGATAATTCTTTCCCACATTTGTGCTTGGTCATGGGTTTTCACCCAAGTCATCCACACAATTGCTAATGGATTCGTCATGCTACTATTATGTAGTCTTTGCTGGGTGCATCCTTTTTGGCATCGACGTCTAGTGCTCAACCAAGGCAAGGGCGTTTTCCTAGCTTGGTCTCATCTACCCGACCATGCTCGAATTGTCCTTTGTCATGATTGTGTCTGATGAGTGCATGATCGAATGTTGTGACATCTAGAGAGTGCGACTCTAGTGACTTGTGCCAAAAGGCACTTCGTTTTTGCATTCCAAACCTCAATTGTGGTCTTCCTAACTCCATTGTCTTGCATAAGTTTGACACCTTGGTTCACCTAGCCAGCTCTTGCCTTTTACGCTAGTCATGCACCACATGTACTCGAAAAAAATAGTCACCTCAAGTTGGTCTCTAAGCCAAGTCTTCTCATCAATTTCAAATCCTTCAATTGAAGATCAATTAAGTGACCACGAGGAGCACTCAATGTTTTATCTTAGACGAGGGTCTTACATCCTCCCCCACTTAAAGTAGTTTCCATCCTTGGAAATATCTTCATGTACCATTGTTCCTCAAGGACCCTCGCATGAAGTTGAGGGACCTTTTAGATGCAATGATATTTTTGAAAAATGCGTGAAAGTTTATTAAAACTTAAACTCTCATTTGAACTAGGCATGGGTAGGCTTGATCCTTCCATGTCATTTAACATGTAGGATAGGAAATGAAAAATCCTCGAGTGTTATGTATTTCTATAATTCTTTATCATTTTGTATTTCTATAACGTCAAGCATTCTAGAAATACATAATGCTCAAGTGCTATGTTTAATATATTAAAATCCTAAAACGGGTCATGACATCCATGAAAATCATGGGAAAGGAGAAGCAAGGACGCTCGAGCATTTACGGCTTATAGATTGGAAGATGAGGGGCAATTAGAAAGGTAGGCATCTATGCTCTTCAATTCTATCTCATTTCCTTATTAAACATATAATTTTTTATGTAACCCCAAATTTAAAATCCAATTAAATGAAACCAAAAACTAAATTTTCATTATCAAATTGCATGCTAAATCCATACCCATAGTCTAATTATGGATCAAATCCAACTAAAAATTTCTAATCCATACCAATATTATCATCACGGTTATTTTTTTTTTCATCTCAAGCTTCTCGTACAAACTATTAGAGCCATTATATCTCCTTACAATTGAGTAAGTCCAACTATTTTCTCATTGTTTCTTCTTCATTGCCCCTTATAAAACTTAATGAGACATTCAACGACTAAATTTCCATAGATATGGAATCTTGTATAGTAGGAAAGGTATTCATACATAGTCCAAGTATGTACATAACATCAAATTCCCATCTCTATTTCAATAACCTCTACCGAGTTGTCCTTTAAGTCAATCCCAATTAGGATATGAGTCATTGAGTGAGTTATCCACTTTAATATGGTTAGCATGTTCTAAAAAAGTCCCTATGTTATTCCCAATATCCCTAAATTCTTCCACAGTCTGGAGGTCTAGCACTAAGCCAAGAATTTTTACACACATAGGATGCATGGTTTTCTCTTTGAGCTGGGATCAAAACTAGGAATCCATTTCTCCATAGTAAAATTAGGTTGCATTACTCTAGAGCCATATAAACCACAAAATGTTAACATATTTAGATTTCAAGTGGAAAACCAACCAACCTTTTACCAATGAATGAAACCTTGGCACATGTACCCTAGCACAAATTTCCACTCACTTCTACCATCTGACTCATTTTTACACATTCACCTAAAACTAATATAGGTTTCAAATATGACAATTTTGCATACATGCTTACTCTTCTTCCCTCATCCATTAGGTTATTGTGAGGCTTCCAACCTCCTTTTAATCCCTTATCACCTTCCTCTTTAGCATAATCCTCTTTCAAAATACCCTCCTTCAAACCATGGGAAATTTGAAGGTTCCTCAAAACCATGAGAAAGGTATATATTGATCATTGGACAATATTACACAACCAAACAAACAATTGGTACCAAACTTCGTTTCACTCCCTTGAGCATAAGAGGTCCTTATCCTAGAAAAATCTCCATAATCATTGTAAGAAAGATCCTTAATCTAGTTTTGAAGCTTCGAGTGGGAAAATATAAGACAATCACATATATATTTGCAACACGAAGAATTGTATAAAATTGAGTTGTTGTGTTCCTTCATGTGTTTGTGAGTAGCTTTCTTATGAATGTGTGTTTGAAGTTTAATAATTGTTTTATGTTTTCATGATGCATATTTGATTAATGAATGTTAAATTATAACCTACATCTCTCCTCACGATATAGATGTTAACCCAAGTAACCCTTTAAAACATATCCCTTAAATCCCTACCATCTCAACTCTTATAAAATGTCACCCACTATCCTTAAAACCCATTTAACCACTAACATTTAAAACATATAACCCCTACCTCATTTAATCCATAACTTATAATAAAAACACCTCAACATAGTTAACCACTAACCTATATGTACTCAATAAATACCTAGATATTATAATCCTAAACAACTAATCCCTACAAATCTGTACCATATATCCCCAAGAAGCTTTTTTTTATTACAATATATTGAGATGAGGTTTATGTATCGTTCTTGCACAATATTTTTACATTTTTCATTTTTAAGAGATCTCATTATAGCACATATATGTTTCTAATGATTTTGTTTTTTATTTTTTTATTGCAATGGCAAGCATGGATGCGCACACATACATACAAATAGAAATCCCGAGGCTCAAATACATTCGAGCCTCAATTATTATTGTTAACCATAGATATCGTATGCTTGCATCCAATTTGGATGCGATGATAGAGACCTTTAGTAGGTTAAATGGTGTGCTTCAGGATATTTCCACATATAGAGAGAGAAGGAGGAAAGAATATGCTGATAGACTTAGCTACAAGAAAGTTAAGAAAATAAAGATAACAAAACAACACATCTTTTCCCTTTTTAGAGATCCACGAACGGGTCAAATTATGGACTTACGAAAAGGGCATATTTCTATTGACTAGGGTACATATCCACCATTCATAGATAATTGGGTGGACCAATGGTACATGGTATTTGATGTATGGAATCATGTCAACTATTTAGATATGTTGGAGTACCAGGGTGTTGGGATGCATATGCTTCAACAATGTCCCAATGCAAGGAACATAGATACCAATCGTCCAATACCTCCACCTCATAGGAGGATACCCAAGCTAGATGTATCACCTACACATTAGCTGGTCCCACATATGCAGGATTCATTCCTATAGTTGGCACAGGTAGTTGTTCGCCATAGCACTTATCTTCAAGGTACGTACTAGGAAGGGAAGTCAGATCCACCATCTATTGGTGGGGCAAGGACACCACCTCCCGATGGGGGTAGAGCCACCACCTTTTAGTGGGAGAGTAGCATCCAGTAGTGGGACTAGACATGCATATCTTGAGCCAACCCGAGAGCCCCACCCATGCACAGTGTGAAGCCATCCTTGTTTTGGTCTTATCCAAAAAAATGATATCTTTAATGGGTATTTTACTCAGGTAAGTAAATGGTTAACAATAGTCTTGTTTGAAAAAAAATCCTTACTATACACATCTATAGGTTGCTAATGTTTTTAATGTTATTAAAATCTGCAGTTGTTGCAAGTAGAGGATTATGTGGCAAGAATTTTCCACTTGTGATTCCCATGCTAGTCCAAAGGCCCGTGCACCATAACATTTTGATGTATAAGATGTTGTCATACCTTTGGCGGAAACAACTCACACTAAGGTAACTATTTCAACATGTCATATTTTTAATACATGTTAGTTTTTTATAACATATTATTTTACTAATGCTACATGGTTTAATATTTACAAATTTCTAAATTGCAGGTTGTAGGTCCCCCATATGGGGGGGTTATTTATTCTAGTGATCTCTCCATTGGTGGGGAGGTAAGAGATACACAGTCCACAAGGCGTGAGTATACGATAGAACGTGCCACATATTTATTGGAAGCGTATTGTATATCGGTAAGTTTTTCAACATTGTAAGTTTGTTAATACACGTTATTCCATTGATTAATGCATTTCTAACTACGTCAACACTTAGTGATTGTAGCCATCACCTGCTATATTTAGAGAACAATCTGCAACTGCCTCTCCTTGTAGTACAAATGTGTAGAAGTATTATGTGTATATGAGAGGCTCCACTCCTATAAAGGGTGTGGATGTACTCTATAGTATACGCATGGGAGATCCAAGTTCATTAAGTTAAAACCTAAACCAAGTTCATTAAGTTAAAACCTATGGTCGTTGTTTTGACCAAATTCTTACCGCGGATTCCGATCTCCTTATTCTATAGAAACATGGTCACTCGGTTGAAATCAAACATAGCGTCGCACGTAAATTTATATTCTTACTTCATTACTGAGTTGTCACTGGTCCGTTCAAATCTAATATTTATTTCAGCTCCCAATTTCTCGTACACGGAATTATATTTTATAAATATGTTAAACTATGTTTAGATCTAAATAAAATTCCTGATTGATATCTCATAAGTCATATGTAGGTTTGCTGATTTACAAAACTACAATTATCTCCCATTGGATCACACTCCTCTTTCTGCCGTTTTATTTTTCAATCGTTTGATTTCAGTTGAACCAGTTGCATGACTCGATAATTGCAAAGAATTGTTTATTTGGGTCTCTCTGAAGCTTTCATAAACTTATGTTTTTATTTTTCCAACATTATAGTGCTTTATTTATTGAAGTTATTAATGCAAATCAGTCAGGAATTTTTCTCTTATTTTGATCATCCGACCATTGTGAGAGATTAGAAAGAGATCCTAGAACTATGAATTTTCTATAGAATGATTGGTCAACAAGCTATTGCATACAGAATTAGCGCAACTGTCATTTAAATTAATTATTTAGAAGTAAAACTTAAGCATAGTGCATTCGACGAAATCGTCATGGTCTTAGACGAAGATACTTCTAGAATGAATAGATTTAGTTGAAAGAAGTTTCATTTACGTTCTTGAAGATAAAGCAAGTCTCTTAGGATTGAATTTTAAAATAGGTTTTTTCTTTCCATTTGGTTTGATTGCGAGGTAAGGAATATTCTGATTATCGTGATATTAATAGGTCGTCGAATTTCGTTGGTCTGTTACCAAACGTGATCCACGATCCAACTTGCATATTTAATAACAAACGTGATCCACGATCCAACTTGCAATATTTAACAAACGTGATCCACAATCCAATTTGCAATATTTTGGTTAAATGCCTAACGAATAAGGGCTTATTTTAAAATTTTGCACCTCCTTTCTTCCAAATTTCAATGCCATGAAATAACTCTACTCACCAAGATTTGTGATCTCACATTCAGTTTGCCATCATCTCAAATTCAGTAATCATATGTGACTTAAACTTCTAAACAATTTAAGGTTGTTCCCTCTATAAATCAGCAAGTCTTCTAATGCAACTAAAACAATTTAGGGTTGTTCCCCAGTACTCATCATATAATCTAACTGTGCCAATTTCATTTCTTAGTTGAAAGAATATAGAAATGGGTCAAGATGGATTTTTAGCTGCACCATGTGGTTTCTAAAAAGGTATTTATCAACCATATAATGCAACTACATATTGTAAGTATTTATGAACAACTTAGGGTTAGTTATGAATTCCTCAACATATAATGCAATTATGAGAATTTCATGTCTTAATTGAAGAATATTGAAATTGGGTTAAGATGGACTTTTAGCTACACCATGATCTAAAAAAATGAATTGATATTATTGAACACCATGCTCTTGGTGCGTAATTGATACCATAAAAGGACTTTTTTTATCGTGTAAACACAATATTATTGTAATGCCCCTAGTTGGAATTTTGGAGAAAAGTGCAATTCGGGCAATTTTCGACCTTTCTTAGTCAAGACTGTAGGGGGTTACAATTGAATCCAAATGGTCCTGAATTTTAAATGTAAGAGTATGGTGAGTCTTAAAACATCCCAACATGGCCTATGGACACTTTGTATGTGACTTTAAACCTATGCAACTTTGTTTGGGGTTAAGGACAAACAATGCAAAATTACTAGGAAAATGTGGTCAACTAGTCCTTCTTGGTTTGGTTCCAAACGCCACTGAATCTTTTCAAAATTATTTTGGAGGGATCCTATGGGATTTAACACATACTAACAGACCTCAAACAATAACTGTTCGAATCATAAATACATTTTGACATGTTACTCAAGTTTGCACAACTTTGGCCAATTTCTAGCTTTAGACTAGTGAAACCCAAGTTGACCCAAATGCACCCAAATGAATTCAAATTCTATATGGCAGAGTCTGAGGGGTATTACGACACCCTAATGCATAATATTAATGCTCATAATCTTTCCAATTGATTCTGCAACTTTCTTTTAGCCATAGGGAAAGAAGGACAAAAACACTAAGAAACCTATGTTAAAACCCCCAAGGGTAGATGACACTTTTGGCTCTCTAAATGCAATACGGCCCTCTCAAATTTACGAAAAAAGTATGAGGATGAATATCATACATCATGTGTTGTAATTAATCATGAGTATTAGCTCTTCAAACTAGTTATAAATTACAACATTCGTATGATGACTTTCAGTAAAATTGCTTAGGAGGGAATGACATTGCTAGCTCCATTTTAACTCATAAAAAATACATGAAATAGTTTAGAACATGACATGATGAATGGAGACCATATAAAGAATATAAATTGCTTCCTCAACAACATTTAACATCAGAGAAATTCCTTAATACATATCAGATATATAACTGATTCGAAATGGAAGCCAAACACATCAAAACTAGTCATTCGAAATCATGGGAATGTAAGCCTTTCACACATAGATTTCTGATATTTCGACTTACAGATTTGTTTTCCTCCATTTTTTGTCACTTTTGCACTCATTTATGAACTCAATCCAACCTTTTATGGAGATTTCTATTAGGCTCCTAGCATATTTGATCTCCATTTTTATGATTTAAGGAACTCGGTGGTGATTTCTCATTAAAGTTCTAAGTTTCATGTTCCAACACTAAGTTCAACACTATATTCGGCACCGATTTGACATTGATGCATGGAAATATCATCCAAACTAATATTTGTGAATCTTATCAACAAATCTTGGTACATATTAGTTTTCGTTGTTGAAGCTTCTAGAAGGTGAAAGGTTCAACAACTTGTTACCAGGTCATGTTGGATGAGCTCCAGCCAATTATTTCCATTAATATTTTCATCATTATAAATAGGAATTCCACTTTCGGATTAATTTCCGGTCAAATAAGGGAAAATATCGAAATTTCATCGCATGGGTTTTGTGCAGAATTCCGCCAATTAGGTCACTTGTGAGGATATTTTCCAGATAATGCATGATTTAGGAGATATGGTTGGTTTTCCAGATGTCAACTTCCTAGATTTTGTGTTGGCCAGTTTCATAAATTTTACTAAGTCTAGAATTTAGGTCGATCCATTGCTAAATAGAGATGTTCAAACAGAGAAAGGAATCATAGCATGTGGATAAGGATGCTTTATGAAATCAATTCCATTAATATTTGTATGCAAATCCAATGCAATTATTTCCAACTAATTTTATATCTCGAAAAAAAAGGGATCTATTGTTAGAACAAATCTATGTATATACAGAGACTGAATGTAATAGAAAGGGGAGGAGAGGTAGGAGGATAGGTTAGAGGAGGGAATAGAGTAGTGGTTGTGTGTTTTATTAAATAAAAAACTATTGATATGCAGATGGATGAGATTATGGAGTTTGTATCAAATTGTTGCTTGCAAAGTCAATAAGAATATATATCATTCCTAGTTCTATCACTCATATGTTATTCTCATGCCATGACCATTTGAGATTGGAAGGGTGCCCTTCCTCGATTTGGTACCCTTTACTCTGCATTTTCAGTATTTAAATGTTGTTTTGATTCCAGTAGTTAAATGGTTATGTTTATTTTATGACTCATTTGGTTCAGTTTTTAATTGAAGATTCATCAAGTTGGTGTGTTAGAATTCTGTTATGAGTTTCATCTTGTTAATTAGATGGCAAATGAAGAATATCCAGTTTCATTCCCAGAGTTTGTTCTTTTTTTGAGTGGATTTTCATTCGATGTTAGATCAAGTTTATGCTTCAACACAACTAAATCAGATTTCAGTATTCATTTGGTCCATTGATGATAGTATTATGTGAAGGTGTGTGGAAGTATTTTATGATTATCGGAGCGAAGTTAGTTCAAGCTAGTACTATCATTGGATTTCCAATATCAAGTGGTAGTTTTGATTTGATCCATCAGGCCTTAAGATCATCAAGTTTATGTTTTTATTCATGGAAATGATTGAGAAAGTGATTGAAGGATTTAAAAGAAGATTTTTCAAATTAAAGTATGTAATTTCAGTCACATGAGCGAGTTGTGTTCATATGATCATAACAGTATTAATTTTTATTTGGACGGATAGAAGCTAATGGTGGAGAGAATTGAAAAGACTAAATCCTGGTGAATAACTTCAGAGATCAATTAAATTGGTATGATTAAGGATCTTTTTGAAATAACTAGATTTTGATTATAGTAAGCCCAGTGAGTGCTTGATCATTTCAATTAATAACATAGTGCACTTTTAATGCTTGGTTTAATGGATTTGCTTTGGATGGAATGAGATTAGTTACAACTTTACAGTTCGTGACAAAAAATTGAACTAGTTAGAGTTAATTAGGCTTAAATCTCCAATCCTACACAGACAGTGTCGGTTCCTTTAAGTCTACCTTCCCGTGTTGAGAATTTAATGTTGGGGAATTAATATGTATATATTCTTACCCACATATTTTGTGTTGTTGTCAAGGAGATGCTAAAAAGGATTGGAGATTAGGTAGAAAGGTGGGGAGAAGTTATAATACGGGAGGTAAGAACCTAAGCAGGCACTTGGTGTGGTTTCTCCAAATCCTTATTGTTCTTTCAAACAAAGTGTGCCTTTACTTCCAGTAGTGTGAGATTTATTTCAAGCAAAGTGTGCCTTTACTTCTAACAGAGTGAGATTTCCTTCAAGCAAAGTGTGCCTTTAGTTTCAGCAGTGTGAGGTTTCCTACATGCAAAGTGTGTCTTTACTTTCAGCAGTGTGAGTTTTGTTTTAGTTATTTCAGGAAGTGTGCTTTTCATTTAGCAAGTGTGATTTTCATTCAACAAGAGTGCCTTAACTTTTAGAAAGCATGCTTTTGATTTAGGAAGAGTGCCTTTCCTTTCAGAGAGTGAGATTTTTTTTCAGCAGTGTGTTGTTCCTTCTCGTGCAAGAGTGAGCTTTCATTTCAATAGTGTGAAACTTCTTCTCAAGAAAGTGTCTTTCATTTTATCAGTTCAACAGTATGAGGTCATTTTTGAATATTTTTGTGCCAGTTTATCTTTGCAGTTGTGATTGGATTCAATTTTGTAAGAATTTATTTGATCTTTAGTTGGGTAAATTTAGTTTCCAAAGGTGTGGTTTGTAAGAATTATATTTAGATTGGTGTGCTCTACAAAGACTTCATTCAAGCTGTGTGATTTGTAAATCTCTAATTTCTAAATCTAGAATATTTCCTCTTACATTGGAAAGAGAAAAAAACACAGAGCTGGCGAGAGTAGAACTAATAAGTCCAATAATTGTTGAAGGAAGATGTTGTTACAATATTTATTGGGAGAGATTTAAGATGGATATATAATGCATTCCTCTAATTATTATAGCCCACATGGAAGAAAGAACAAGTAATTAGAAACTTCTTTACAAGGAAAGCAAGCATCTGAAAAAGTTTTTGATTTTGCTTGTACTCATGGATGAAAAATGCAAATTGTTGTAAATATGAAAGGTATTACCAAAACAGAGGATCAGAATGACCAAGGCATGAAAGCTTATATTGAATAATAGTTTCAATATGTTACCAAGCCTTCAGATGGTTTTATTCTTCAAAAAAAAATTCTACTCAATCAAAAGGTTTGGCTAGCCCCTCATATTCTGGTAACTGTTCAGATATATATTCTATAGTGTGGGTATGATCTTGTTGATCTTTCTACACAGGTGGTTGTACTAGCTATTTTCCTACACTCAAAAGTGTTGAAATATTTCACAATACTAAGAGGGGGGGTGATTCAGTATTGTTACCTTTTTAACAATTCTAACCACTTTTAAAACAATAAATTAAAAATAGAATCAACAAGATATAGAGAACAGAAATTTAATGTGGAAGCCCAAATGGGAAAACCACAAACACTTTCTATAACTGCAAAATTGTATTTACAAATGGTTTATGCATGCTACTACATAAAAGGATGCTACAAAACCCTAGTTTATTCCTGCTACAAAAGACAAGGATGCTACAAAACCCTAGTTTATTCCTGCTACAAAAGACAAGGATGCTACAACACCCTATTTACCAACTACTACTAGAAGGAGGCTATGACTCCCTATTTTTTCAGCTACAACTAACATGATGCTACAAAACCCTTATTTACCAGCTTCTACTGGAAGGAGGCTATAACCCCCTTGCAATCATGTAGCCTTCCCTAGCACCACTCTGCCACTCTAATATGTTTTTATCAGACTTGTAGATCTTATTCTGTCTTCATTTCTGTCATTGGTTTCTCATCACTTCCTTGGTCCCTATTGTTGCTGCTACATGGATCTGGACAGTAGAGATTCCTTTACTTCAAAATGAGCTTATGTTTAAATATAAAAATCATCTCTTTACAACATCACACCCTTCCAATTTTATAATTTCTCTTCATTCTGGAACATGTCTTTTCACTAATCAAATTTCTGCTTATACTAAGATTCATTTAATAATATACTCTACTACAAATAACGTTTCATTAAATAAATTTCTTCAATAAAATGACTTATGATTTTTTATTCTGCTTCATAAATAAAACTTATGTGCATTAACTCGTGTAGCTTAATGCATCATGCCATCCTTCATCGGTACATTTTTTTTATTTTATTATATCTCAGTTTATTACAACTCTTCATCAATCTAATTATGTTTATAACGCTCTGTTTAGTTTGTCATCACCAAATTTTTGTTCAATAGGACGGATGTGAAATGACACTTAAGCAAATCTCAAAGAGATTACACGTCTGAAGAGCTGTCTTAAAAGTCATGCGAATTCACCTAGAGGATAGGTTACGGTCGTTGATATCCTTGGCGATCGTTCTCGTTCATTAATGAGCGATCATAGCACAATGATTGTTTTCAAATTCCGCAATCCGATATTGCTACTATCTTTCGTGTATTTTCATGTAGCAGAATCCTCCTCGATCATTTATCTAATAATGCTCATGATTCGACCATCAATCTATTATCTATAGTAACCTTTCTGCAAACCATCTTTTTGCTTTCACAATTACATTTATGTATCGAACTTTCCACATTTATCTTTCCACAAACTGTCTTTCCACATTTAACCTTTTTCAATGATCTTTCCACAATTTGTGGGAACACCTTCCTTCCGCAATTGCGGGTTGTGGATTGCAGGTTTGTCTTTCAACTTTTTCGAAGTAGGATTCCGCATTTACCCTTTCTGCAATGACCAAGTTTCTGCATTTATCTTTCCACAAACTCTCTTTTCGTAATTACCGTCCGCAACGATCTTTCTGCATTCTATGGGAACTCCTTCCTTCTACAATTGTAGGTTGTGGGTTGCGGGCCTACCTTTCAACCTTTTCAAACTAGGATTCCACATTTACCCTTTACACAATCACCTTCCACAATTAACTTTCCGCAATTGTGGATGGTGGATTGTGGTCCAAATTTCAAAAGACGACTTCAGCAACTATACGGCAGCAACGTACTTTCCACATTCATGTTGCAGTTGCAGATTGCAGATTACAAGTTGCAGATTGTGGATGTGCCTTCCAAATTTTTCCGAAATGGGCTTCCGTAATATCCTCCCACCAATATCTTTCCACAACTCCTATGAACCGTTAATTGCTTGTGGAATCAACCTCGTTTGTTGATCAACTATCAAACATGGAACTTCACTTTGACACTCTCTAATGTTATCTTTCATGCACATTTACTCTGTGGATCCTTTCCCCATCTTTGGTATATCTTCTCTCCTTTGATTTGGACCGTTCGACTTTGTCTAATTTACAATCTGTTGTGAAATGAGACCATGGTCATATATCCCCATCAACAAGCTATATCCTGACAGGATGGGGTGGGAATTTTCCTTAACCTATGACTTATGGAAAGCATTTCCTTAGGGAAATTTTGACTAATATTTCCATACTTAGTTAATTTTAGAAGTTTCACAAAATTTCCATACTTTTCCAAAATGATGTCAGATTGTAACATTGACTTCATGATAGCATAAAAATTCCATCATGTGTCTTTCCAGCCTCATCACAAATGCCACATCATCATCCATGTCAGGTCATCACTTCTTTTGTTATTCCTTTCTCTTACACTGAGTTTTACCTCCCATCGTGTCCTTGGTTATTCCTTTGTCATTATTGAACTCCTTTGACATCAATGACAACTACATTCAACATTCTCCCCCTTTGGAATTCAAGGAAACATCTAAACATTCTCCCCATTTGCCAACAATGACAAAGGATAACCTGTTATTCTCTTACAGTAACCATCTTGATAGAGAATTTCCTATCTTTCTTCTTTTTGAGAACTGTCCTTGCCAATATATCTCCTCTTTTAATAAATTTAACTCTTTGCTTTTCTTCCTCTTGTTAACTATACTTGGTACTAATCATTGTGTTTTGATCTTGTTAACATCCTCGTTTACTTTATTGTAGTGATTCTTTGAAGGAGAACATGAATGATAAGTTCATAGACTCGCCCTTTCAATGTTCCTACCCATTGTTAACATTTTCTACACTTTGTGATAGAGTTTACACTCATAATTAGTTTTCTTCCATAAACTTCTCTTTAAAAATGTATCATGTAACTTGTTCTTCTTAAGGAGTCTTGGATTCCATGAAAGCAATTTATTATCCATATGTCATTGTTCCTTTAGACATTGACCAGGGTTTAACTAGATTTATTGATACTATATTGTTATTTCATAGCTTTGCACCATAATTCCTTGGTCTTACATAACAACAGGATTTGCTACAGGTTCATAAACATGCTTCTGAGAGACAAATTTAGAAAGAAAGTTATCAAAATGATATGTGCTTGAACACAAGATTTTCCTTTGCAATATTTACTACTACTTTTAGTTATCCTGACACTTTTTCAATAATCTACATCTTTATCTTCCAGATCATCCTTGAGTTTTCTTCCATTGTCAATAATTTTTGTAGTAAAAACTTCTTTTAAAAGATTAGATCAAGAATAATTTCAACTCATAGAAATGATTGTTCATAATTTCCCTATCAGATAGTCCTTAATATTTTCTAAATGGTACCCTTCAAATCTGTGCTTGTATTAATCTTTACATGTGCTCATCAACCATGAAAATGTGATTATCAAATCCTCCAAGTGTGAAATGTGGAAGAAAATCCCAAACAAATATGATGAAATGAATACTTTTTAGGATAGAAATAGTTTTTTACTTTATGTGTCATGAATTCGTATTCTAAGCAATAAGGATAATTTTCATCTTCTATTGGATTACAAGCTTCATTGTCTTCATGGATCTTATGGATCATGCATTTTAATATTTTCATGTTACTTCACAGGTTTTACACTTTTCTCTATGTCAACCATACACCAGTCTTATCATTTAACCATGATCATCTCTTGTATTCTCTAATTCTTCTTTTGATTTTGTTACACTTCAACTATTAAGCATGCTTGTCACCTAGATGATTTCTAGAAAAAATGTTTTTCTTCAATTTGTCACCTCTACTCTACTTCTTGATTTTGATGAAGATGGCCTTTTATCAAGTATTTCTTATGACTCTTCTTCTTATTGTTTTGATGGCAACCTCAAAAAATTAATTTCTTCTTACCAACTAATATTTTTGAAGTACCAATTGCAATTTTCTAATATTAACCCCCCTGAGTATATAATCCCTTCTAACGTTAATTTCATGGTTCTCTTCTACGTCATGAGAGTTTTTTACAAAATGCCATGGAAAATGCATCCACCATTATCATATTCATATCCATTAGTGTATTCTTTTATGTCTTCATCTTGATTTCTCTCATAATGGATGTCATTTTTTACTATAGCACTATTATGTTCATCGTCATCTTTGGAAACTTCACTGATGTTTGAAATTTGTCTTTCTTTTGAGACTTTGTAATTTGTCTTTCTTGTCGACATATTTCCATGAGGTACTATGCTTACTGGTCTTCTATCATTCAATGTGTTTGTGTCTTGTTTCCTTCTCAAACTTTGATCTTTTCCCTTGGTTCTACAATCAGCAGCCTTGTGACTAAACTTATGACAGCAATGACAGTATCCAAACAATGCCTTTTGTATTTAGAGAATATTTGATCTTTCTTATTTTAATGGCTATTTTCATTTTCATATCTTCTCAAATTTTTTATCTGGGAAGAATTCTTATGACTGGATTTAGTCTTCCTGTAATTCTTTTGTTGCTTGGGTGTAATCTTCTCATAGACATGAAACTCTTCATATGCTTTCCAATTCAGGTCTTTATGTCCAAAGTTATTACAAGAGTAGAAATGCCCAAAAATGATTTGTTGATATCTACTTGGCATTGGTCTTCTAGGCATCATATATGTTCTTTGTAAACGAGGAACAAATTTCTTACTCTCTTCCTTCTTGAGTGCAGCAGCATAGCTTCTTTCCTCTTGGTTTGTGAAAGGGGAATATTCTATATTTTTTTATTTGTCATGTCCTAATCCAGATTTATCGCATGATGGTCTTTGTATACTTAAGATATCATCTAAAATCCTTGAGTTGTTCTCAAATTTTGATTGAACAAATTTCTCATCAAGCTTCTTTCTAAGTAGGATGACTTCTTCTTCAATTATTTCAAAGTCTTGTATTTTCTCCTTGAATTTTTCATTAACATACTGCTGATCTTTTAGCCTCTTTACTTCTCCCTTGAATTTTACAATGAGCCTTGTTTTAAACTCTCGGACTCTTTTTGGTATTTTGACAATTGTTCTTTCAAATATTTGTTCTTCATTCTTCTCTTTCTCAATTCTTCAAAGGAAATTATGAGTTCATCCTTTAGGTCCACATCTCCTTCCACATCTGAATCATCTTCTCTGAGTTACTATCCACATGAATAGGATTTCATCATCTTCACTTATCTCTTCATCTTCACTGTCTTCCTTGGAATATAAGTTTTTCTTATTTTTCTTAAATTTATTCTTGTACATGATCTTACTCTGTTTATATTTCTTATGACATCAAGGTTCTTAATCATCATTACTATCTTCTTATTTTGGGTAAGGACATTTTGAGATAAAGTGACCAATTCTTCCACAGTTAAAACACTTCAAGGGTAGATTTCCTTTGTACTTTCAAGTACCTCTCTTAAGTTTCTTGAAGAAAAGAGCTTATTCATCATCTAGGTTCTCTAGTTGGTTCTTGGATAAAACTTCAAATGTTGATTCTTTATTTGATGGTACATCTTGTCCTGTTCTCATCTCATATGCAGTGAAGATCCCATGTAGTTCATCTACTGTCATGAGGTCAATATCATCTTGTTCTTCTAGAGTAGATACTTTTGAGTCATACTTCATGGGAAGGTTTCTTAGTAATTTTTCAACGAATTCTCTCTCCTATATTTCTCCTCTAAGGCCTCTAATAGCATTGACAATTTCATCTACTCTTAAAAGATAATCTGCAATATTTTCTTCTTCTTTCATTTTTAGACTTTCAAACTGCCCTTTGTATTTTTGAAGTTTAGATTGGTTGACTTTAGAAGCTCCTTCATAAACAGATTTTAATTTCTCCCAAGAATGTTTGGATGTCTTACATTGCATAACCTTAACAAACACTCAATTTTCCAACCCATTTATATTGCATTCAAAACTTTTGCATTTGATTCATATCGATTTAGTTCATCTTTGTATGTAGGTAGGTTTTCTAGTATTTTGAATTCTTTTTCAACAAACCTCCACACTTTGTATCCAAGAGACATTAGATGGCACTTCATTGTTACACTCCAGTATGCATAATTATCTCTTGTAAATAATGACGGTATGTTGGTGGCTAACCCTTCCTGTTGATCCATAGTGGTTTTTAATAGGATCTTCCTTCTAGTAATTAAACTATAGTGAAGGATCCTACTTTGATACCAATTATTGGAATAATGGAAAACACTGAGATGGGGGGGGCGTGAATCATTATTATTACATTTTTAACAATTTTAAACACTTTTAAAATAATAAATAACAAATAGAATAACCAAGATATAGAGAACACAAATTTATCGTGGAAGCCCAATTGGGAAAACCACAAACACTTTCTATAACTATGAAATTGTATTTACAAATGGTTTCTTCCTGCTACTACAAACAAGGATGCTACAACAGAAAAGGTTGCTAGAACACCGTATTTACCAGCTACTACTGGAAGGAGGCTATGACCCCTTGTTTTTTCAACTGCAACTTACAGGATGCTATGACACCCTACCATCTTCTACTAGATGGAGGATACAACCCCCTTGCAGGCATGTATCCTACACTAGAACCACCCTACCACCCTAATATGTTTTTATCAAAATTGCATATCTTCTTATGTATTCAATTCTGTCAGTGGTTTCTCATAACTTCCTTGGTCTTTGTTGTTGTTGCTACATGGATCTGGACTATAGATACGCCTTTACTTGAAAACAAGCTTCTGCTTAAATATTCTATCATCTCTTTACATCATCACACCCTTTTAATAAATGTGTCCTTCTAATTTTATCATGCCTCTTCATTCTAGAACATGTCTTCTTACTATCACCACATTTCACTAATTAACGTTTTGTTTATACTCGGATTCAGTTAATAATATACTCTACTACAAATAACGTTTCACTAAATACATCTCTTCAATAAAATGACTTTTGATTTTTTCTTATGCTTCATAATCAAAACTTATGTGTATTAATTCATGTAGCTTAACGCGTCATGTCATCCTTCATCATTACGTTTTTTGTAGTTTATTATATCTATGTTTATTAAAACTCTTCATCAATATAATTAGGATTATAACGCTCTGTTTATTTTTTCATTGCCAAATTTTCGTTCAATAGGACGGATGTGAAATGACACTTAAACAAATCTCAAAGAGATTACACGTCTGAAGATCTATCTTAAAAACTGTGCAACTTCACCTAGCGGATTGTTTTACGGTCGTTGATCTCCTTCACAATCGTTCTTATCCGTTGATGAGAGATTATGGGACGATGATTATTTTCAAATTTGGCAGTTCGATCTTGCCACTATCTTCCACGTATTTTCACGAAGCAAAATCCTCCTCGATCGTCAATTTGATAACGATCATTATCCTACCGTCTATGTAATATACGTAGTTATATTTCCTCAAACCATATTTCCTCTTTCGTAATGAACTTTCTGTATTTATCTTTCCGCAAACTATCTTTCTGCAATTAACCTTCTGCATAGATCTTTCTGCAATATGAAGGAACTGCTTCCTTTCACAATTGCGGGTTGCAGATTTAGGGCCTTCCTTTCAACTTTTTTGAACCAGGATTCTGCATTTACCCTTTCCGCAATGACCTTTTTGCATTTATGTTTTCACAAACTATATTTCTGTAATTAAATTTCCACAATGATCTTTCTGCAATCTGTGGGAACTCCTTCCTTCCGCAATTGCGGTTTGCGGGTTGCAGGCCTACCTTTCAACTTTTTCGAACCAGGATTCTGCATTTACCCTTTCTACAATCACCTTTCACAAGTGCAGATTATGGATTGAAAGTATGCATTTCACAACATTTCAAATTATGACTTCCACAATTATGCGACCATGACGTTATTTCCGTAGTCGTTTTGCAGATTGCGGGTTGCGGATTTGCCTTCCAATTTTTTCCAAAATGGGCTTCTGCAATATCCTCCCACAAGTCTCTTTCTGCAACTCCTGTGAACCGTCAATCACTTGCAGAATCTTCCTCATTCGTTGATTAGATGTCAAACATAGTACTTCACTTTAGCACTCCATAATGTTATCTTCTGTGCACATTTACTTTTCTAATCCTTTCCCCGTCGTCGTTCTATATTCTCTCCTTTAATTTGGACTGTCCGACTTTTTCTAATTTACTACTTGCTTCAAAATGAGACCATGGTCAGATAGCCATTTCAAAAATATGTAGCGTCATAGGACAAGGAAGGCTTTTTCTTTAATCTATGAATTATGGTGGGCATTTCCTTAGGGAAGTTGTGACTAATATTTCCATAGTTAGTCAATTTCCAAAGTTTCACAAAATTTCAATACTTTTCAAGAATGATGTCATATTGCAACATTGACTTCATGATAGCATCATAACACCATCATGTGTCTTTCCATCCTCATCACACATTCCACATCATCATGCATGCCATGTCGTCACTTCCTTAATGAACTTAAGGCCTGATAGATCAAATCAAAACTACCGCTTGATACTGGAAATCCAATGCTAGTACTAGCTGGAACTAACTTAGCTCTAGTAATCATAAAATACTTCCACACACCTTCACATAATACTATCATCAATGAACCAAATGAATATTGAAATCTGATTTAGTTGTGTTGAAGCATAAACTTAATCTAACACTGAATGCAAATCCACTCAACAAAAGCACAAGCTCTGGAAATGAAAATGAATCTTCTTCATATTCCATCTAATTAACAAGATGAAACTCATAACAAAACGCTAACACACCAACTTGATGAATCTTCAATTAAAAATTGAACCAAAGGAATACCATTGGTATTGCAAAACTCATGAATTCATTATATTTATATTTCTATTATTACCTGATCCAAGGGTTAGAATCATCAAGCCATTATTTTTCAATCATCTCCTTGAATTGAACAAAATATATAAAAACTTCTAACTTTTTCCTGCATAAAATAAACTTGTGTTTTTCTTGAATAATCATCAATAAAAGTTAGAAAGTACCTTCTTTTTACAAAAGAAAAATTATCCATGAGACCACATAGATATGAATGTACTATTACAAGGCAATTTATAGCTTTCAAATCTCTATTTGAGAAACCTTCCATGTGTTGCTTCCCTAGTATGCATCCTTCACAAAAATCATTATCAACTTCAGGATACGGAGTAATATTTACCATATTAGTCTTTGTCATAAACACCAAGTTCTTTAAATTTGGATGTCCCATTCTCAAACACCAAAGCTTGTTATTCATCGTTTTTATGGCCTTTAAACTTTTTGACTCACTTGATGAAAAAGTGAGTTTGAAAATTTTGTCTACAGTCATTTATCCTCCTCTTGCCAAAACTACATTTTTAATTAGTTTATCCATGATTAAGAATTGTTTGTTATCAAATACAAACTTGTATTTTTTTTCCCATCATTTTTCCTATTTTATGTTGGTGCCGACTATGTATCATCAATAATTTCTTCTTTCCATTCAATTTTGGGATCGCCACTGTACCTTTCACTTTAAATTTTAAAGCATTATCAATCTCTAAATATCACTTTACATACTTATTTGCCAAATCATCATTTTTTTCTCTGTAATATTTCTTGAAATCACCAAATTGATTACCATAACAATATTATAGGCCTTATATTTCTCTAGGCCCATCTCTTCCTCCTCCTCTTCCATGATATCCGTATCTACTTCTTCCTATGGATAACATAATTTACTTGGGCTTCTTCCTCTACCTCTTGAAGTGGATGAATTTCCTTGATAATTATTGAAATTATATCAAAAAAATTGATCTTGATTCTAATTTTGAGAACTTTTATTCCATCCTTTGTTTCTTTTTCCTCTATTTTCTCGTGGAAAAAACATGTTATATTTTCTCATTTCCATTGTTTTCTTTAACCATTAGAAAGTGCGCACTCAACTAATCATTCTTCATTGTATTTAAATAATTCTTCATTGTATTTTATTCTAATTTTGAGAACTTTTATTCCATCCTTTGTTTCTTTTTCCTCTATTTTCTCGTGGAAAAAACATGTTATATTTTCTCATTTCCATTGTTTTCTTTAACCATTAGAAAGTGCGCACTCAACTAATCATTCTTCATTGTATTTAAATAATTCTTCATTGTATTTAAATAATTGGAGACAAGAATACTAGTGGTAACCATTTGATATTGAGGAACAACACTAAAAGAATTCTTCTCCATTTTCTCGTGGAAAAAAATGTTATATTTTCTCACTTCCATTGTTTTCTTTAACCATTAGAAAGTGCCCACTCAATTAATCATTCTTCATTGTATTTAAATAATTGGAGACAAGAATACTAGTGGCAACCATTTGATATTTAGGAACAACACTAAAAAAATTCTCAAACATTTTTCTTTTGGGGATAAATTAACTTTACTTTACCTAATGATCTCATTTGATTAGTACGGTATTATATTTAGCATGTATCTTTTCTTTATAAAATTTGTTTCGTAATGTTTGTAATTTAACTATGGTTACACCTTCATATGCATTCTTTAATACATCCCATGCTTGTTTATATTATTTTGCGTCATTAGTTCCTAGAAATGTGGATTCATCAAATGCATTGCATATGAAAGAAAGTGTTTCATTATTTTTTTATAAGTTCTTTAAAGATCGCTTTCCATTAGAACCCAATGCTTTATACTCTCGATGAGAAGTAAAAACATATCAACTTATTTCAAGATATCATAAATATTTAGTGATGAATATGGGTTGTATTCTTTTGATTCAATGGAAATAACTTGTAACAATAAGTTTAGGTAACATAATATTATTTATTTCCATTAAAATAAAAATAATACAAATAAGAGAATTAACAATCAACACAATTTATTCTATTTCAAATTAAGATGAGAACACCATCTTCCAAAAATAAAACCGAATCACCATAAAAAAAAATAGCCTTTTGGTAATTTTAGAGTGTGCAATGACATAAAATATTTTTGGTAATTTTAGAGTGTGCAATGAAATACAATCTCCTTAAGAGATGTAGTGAAGTCAATGTTTACAAATACTTGTTTTCCATGAATTTCTAGCCATTTTACAATATTTCCTTCACTAAAATTAGGCCAACGTTAAGTCTTTTTACAAATCTATACAACTTTCTACCCTTTTCTTAACCAAAAAATAATAATTAAAAAAAAAATACCACCTTACAATTTGTAATTATAGAAATCACATTATGGGATATAACCCGTCTTTTGCTTAGCAAAGAGATTAAAAAAAATCATTTTCACATCTCACTGTTCAATTATGATGGAAAATGGACAAATTTATTAGAACCACCCATCCAATGATTAAGATGAATGAATGATTAGAGCATTAGAAATAAATGTGTAGTTGAATATTCACATGGCAATTTCAAAATGGTCATTTGTGTGCAAAAAAATTAATTGGTTTAGCCTGAATGATCTTCCATTGACCAACACAAGTTTAGGAGGGGTGGAATATAGATCATGTAGAGGAAGGTTTGGAAGGAGATGAAATTGTGTAAAGTTCTTTGTTAGAATTAGACTTTGATTTTCTTCTTTTCTTTTTAAGTTAAAATGGTAGATCTCTATAAGATAATTGGTGAACGATGCAAGGAGATTCCTAAAAATATTTGTATGACAAGCCCTATTTGCTAGAAAAATATTTAGAATATTTGTTTTACTTATGCTCAAAGCTTAGAATACTTAAAAGCAATGGAGACTAAGATAAAATAACACAACTTCTTATCAAACTAGGTGATTTCATTGCTCGTGATTTGGAGCACAATGATTAGCACTACATACATCATGGACTTGAATTTATTAAGTCTATAAGACTTATTTGAACCCCATTTACTTCACCATATGACTCTCTCAATGGACAAGTAGGATCAAGAAAAAAATGTAGAAGAGACAAAAAAGATTTCATGCCACACTTTGTGTATCCCATAATTTGACCCATGATTATTTAATTATATATGGTGGTGGATTTGCATAAAATTATTATTCAATTTCTAACAAAGCTACCACTGATAAGTTTCCTATTGTGGAGCAATATGTAGTTTGGGAATTGTAGGTCGTGATTGTGCTAATAAATTTGATCCAAAATAGGTGTCCCTTCAAGTGTAACTAGAATACCTACAATGAGTACTCAAGGGTGTGTTCCTCAAAATGAGTTTGTCTTTGATACCTAAAGATGAATTATTTAACCCAAAAATCATGGATAAACACACCAAAAAAAATCAATAATGCACACTAGCTCAATCATTTCATTATAATGACACATATTTATACATGAACAACCATATCCTTGTGAATCATTCGACACTTATAATCTCTGAACAATAATCCCCAAGTTCACTCGGAAAAGATTATATCAATCTCAAATTATCTCTATGAGATATAGGAACTCTTAACAACTAACAATTACAATTAATTAGACTAAATATATTACAAATGATTCATTAACCCAATAATCAACATGATTGGTCAACTTGTGGGAAGTGTAACTCCCTCACGTGAAAATTGATTGAGGTGATGTTTACACTGTTGGAAAGATCCCAATGTGTACAACAAATTCAAGGGGCCATGGACATTGTTTACAAAATTTTGACCCCATAATTCCAATAAGCTCTAGAGCATTTTGGACTCCATTTCATAGAAAACATGCTCTACCCCTAAATGGGATCTATAAGATATTAGCTATCAATTTCCACCCCAAAAGTAACAAAATATATGGAAGCGACATAATGATCCATTTTTCATTGCACCTCTCCACTTTGGGAGGTTTTTGGTCCACAAATATTTTACTGAAGTAGATGAGAAAAGTTTCCCTATACCTTATCACTAGAGTACAATTTGGCCTTTCTTGTAATTTATACTTTCAACCCAACCTACCAAAGTACATGTTTCCCCTACCTAGTTTTTCTAGACTCATTCTACAAAATTATATCCTATGTTATCTTTGTCTGAGCTTCTAATGTTTTAAGTCCTCAGTGGTAGGTAAGACTTACCCATTAGTTCCTTGGCATAATAAGGAGGGATCGTATAATTTCAAATTTTATGCATTAACAAAGGATTAAAAGCATATATATGAGGGTAGAACAAGACTACACGAATTATCACATACCTTCTCCAACACTTCAAAACGACCATAGTATAGAACCTTAATCTTTATACTAAAACCATATAGCCTTTATTTATTTGAATACAACAAAAATATGGATCCCACCTTTAATGTCTTCTCTTCTATGTTGGTATTTCTTTTTGTAAATAAGATAGTATCTTATATTTCCTTCCAAAATATTTACAAAAGGAGTATTTAAAATCAACCCTCCATACATAGGGAAAACATGATCATAGTTTTAAAAATTAAAGTCTTTCTCTAAATGATACGAGACTGAACCATCTTATATTCTAAGAATTCCTTACTACATAACATTTGCAAGTATTCATAAAAAAGTAATCATACCTGGAAAAAAAACTTATCCAATATCAGGCTTGATATCAGAGTCAACAAGGGATGATTCCATGGAGTCAACCAACTTGATTCCCAAATGACCAGGAATCTGATGCATGTTGCAGGAAAGATCATCTAACTTTAGGAGAATATCCTCATTTGATTCCCCTCTTTCCATGAGGGAACGACCAAGAACATACTTTTGTTGCCAATAATATTCCATTGTTTTCAGATAGAGAGAGGTTCGACCTCTTGAATAGCTCGGGTCAGGGACTAGGGATTCAAATTCATTTTTCACCTCCTGGATAGTGATGCATCCTCTAGTGAGATGAGCCTCACTTTTTGTTTCTTTGATACCTCTTTAATAGGGCATGGAATCGAATTTCTAAAGATACAGGTTGAGTGAACAATGCTACGCATTTCCCTGTTAGTGGGAGCAAAGGAGCTAGATGAGGGAATACGAGAGATATTTTGTGAAGGCATGGTAGGGGGAGCCAAGTGGAGCCAATTCAAGAGTGAAGGGTCTTGGAGAGGTGGCATAAATGAAATAGGAGTTCGAAGGGGTTCATAATCAGGCCACAAAGAAAACTCCATAGGTTTTAAACGGATGAAGGGCTCACGGGTTTTAAACTATAGAAAGGAGACATACATAGAATTAGGAAGGTAGTTGAACATAAAAACCAAGTTACATTTAGACCAGAGCTTACCCAAGTGCCTCCTGAAAGAATTGAGATTCTGGTCTATGGCACCAACGAGGAAGATAAGCCGCCACCAAATAGTTCATTGAGTACAAAGAGCACCTTTAGAAACAAGATCTGACATACACAGAGAAGACTCTAACTCTCAGGACTGGAAATCCACCGACCAAATAACCCAAAAATGATTTGAGCTTAAACCACCAGTAGCTAAATTTCCTGAATACCAAATCCACTGGTTTCCAAAATCCGCAAGGAGAATAGAATGAGACCATCAACCCAAACTACCTCCTTTAGGAAAATTCCAAAGGCCAATGAAATCCATCTTGTGCAATTCTTGAGATAATCCATATCACTTATTGTCTGATTCCATATGCGTTCATTCAACAAGTTGATTATCATCCTCCACCGGCCTCTAACAAGTGCATTCCATATCATAATGAATCTGGATGGAAGTTTAATGATGAATTTTTCTTCCCTATACGCAATCACCTCTCGCAATCACCTCTCCCAACTTCTCATCGTCCGACATCGCTTAGGTTTGCATACTGCGAGCCTCCAAAACATCTGTCACGGGAGGAGTGCTATTATTCACCGTCGGGGGTGGTGATGCATTATCATAGGGGACATGCAAGTCCGTCGCGTGCCACTCCGCATCAAACTCGAAATTTACCTCGTTATTCACCCAACTTGGGTTACTTTTCTATGTTGGTATTACCAATCCTTGTACTTGTCGTTTGATTTCTTCAATGTCTCTTCTACTTCCAAATGAAAATTTCCAATCTTATCAATGAATTTTTTATCCTTCATCTATTATTATGTGGTGTGTTCCCTCCTCTTCCTTGTTTTCCATATATAACATCTAAATTAAAAGGTGGAAAGTATCAAACGCAAGTTTGTATACTATACTTAGTGGTAGACATGTGGATTACTATATTATACGACTGCTAAATCTAAATCTAAATTTTGTCCCAAGGCCTCGATTGCTTCAAATTGTAGTCCTCAAAATCTCAACCAATGTCTTGTTCACAACTATTTTCCCATTTTTTTATGGTATGCGAAAAGTCTAGGTCTCTTCAACTTGGAATTTATCTTCTCCCATAATATAGTCCAAAACGAACTAACAAATCTAGTATCTTTATCTAAGATGATATTCATTAGTATCCAAAATTTCATCTAAACAATTTCAAAGAACATGTTTATTACATCTTGTTAATTGATGGTGTTTTTATAAGGCATGAGAATGCACATCTTTATAAACATGTCGATTTCCACAAATAGATACTCACGTCCCTTTATAGATCTTGGAAAAACACCCATGGAATCCATAGAATATGTTATTCAATGGTCTAGTAGGTATAGGTAAGGGATGGTATAAACCTTGTTTCAAATTACTACGTTTGTTGGTACAACAAAGTATGCATCTTCTAATAAATTGAGCTACATATTCTGTGTATTCCTCTTTTCATTCATCTAGGGTGAAAATGTTCCATGTTGATAATACTATTAAAATCTATGATCCTGGATGTCAGTGTTAGTGAGAGCATGCATGCTACCTTATTAGTGCTTCCTTGCTTATAGTTGATTATAAGATGAAATTTCTATATAAAATACCATTGAGTTGTAGCATTTGGTTTAATGAATCTCACTATGGGTTTGAAAATAACACATTTTATATTGGTTGCTAACCAATATGGATGATGGTCTCCTTTCCCATTTGGTAATTCTTCTGCTTCTTAATAGATTGAACCACAACATAGATTTCCTTTTCATATGTAGCATAGTTCAGGACTCCACCATGGAAAATTTTTAAATGATAGCTAAGTTACATACCTCATTGCATCAAGAAAAATCCCATAGCATATCTACTTGTATCCATTTTTACTATGAATGGATTCTACAAATTGGGTAATGCAAGAATCAGTGCTTGACAGATATTTTGTTTCATCTCTTCAAAATCCCTTTTCTCATTCTTTCCCCACTGGAAGCTTCTTTTAGTTAGAAATGTATTATTATATCATTTTTTCATCTATTTGGTCCTTTCTTGGTAGAAAAATTGGAGTTGTTGGTTTGTAGGTCATATTTTAGGGGTAGTTCGTGCTTTGGTGACTTGGAGTCCATAAACGATTTGAGATTTTATGAGGCCTTAAACAACTATTTTGAGATTCAAAACTTAGCAATCTAAGTTCAAAACCTCTTGAATTTGTTCTACACATTGTGAGATTTCTAACTATGTAAAGATCACCTCAATCAAAGTCCATATGTGAAATATATGCCTCTCATAAATTGACCAATCGTATTGACCACTTTTGTTTCTTGTTATTCTTATTAAAATTATAAATTTCAGTAACAAATTATATCTTAATCTCTTGTTTTCTTACTCCTACCTATCTCTCATCATAAATTTCCCTATTCTTGTGTGCTTCTGGTGATTTGAAAATGATGCAATTATTATATTAGTGTTTTTTAATTTAATATTGGTGTATTACTCAACATGTTTTATCGAATGTTGCATTTTGTTATAAATACCTTACTAAGTGATTTTATGTGAGAGCGTGTGAGAAACTACTAACACAAATAATACCAACTATGCATATTGATGTTAAGTTTTTGTTTTTGTTTTCTCAATGTCCCTAACTTGTAGGATTGGCATTTGGTCTAAGAAACGATAACTTAGGGGCATCTAAGCCGTCAGAATAACCCAGGGATCACACTCGTCCTAGACCACGCCAACCCTTAGCATGGATGGATTTTTGGGTTTTTCCTCCCACCACCATTTAGTTTCGAACCCTTGGCCTCCTAACAAATGAAACCCCTCGAACACCAACCGCACTAGTGGGACTTGACAAGCATATTGATGTTAAGTTACTGGAAATAACTTCTTTACATTATATTGTGGAGATGCACGAGAACATTTATTCTTTATTTTTTTATGAAGTTAAAAAATCATGGTGTTGTAACTTATTTGAACGTGGTTGTTGTAGATAAGTGAGAATGCTGTGTATATTAGAAACATTGCTATTTAATATTTAATGTATTTTTCATATTGGATACTTGAGTATAGGATCTTTTTTTGCTAAAATATGTATCAAGTATGATGTTGATGAGGGGTTTCAAATTTATTATTTGGTATCTTTTAAGTAGTAACACACACACGCCAAGTACCTAAGGGGGATTTGAACTCATGACCTTCCATTTACAACTTCTCATATCAATTACTCATTACCAATTACTCTAACCCCCGTGAGCAAGTAGTAACAAATATTGTCCAAAGATTTCATTGTTGATATTTCTCATTAATCACTAAATCGATTGAATGGTGCATATATAACTTGTTATTTTCTTTATGTTGCTTACCTTAGGGATTTATTAAGAATTATGGATTAAAGGGATGAATTTCTATTAGCTCTATTTCTCAATTTGGGAGTTTATATTTACTACAATTTGTTTGATATATTATGTGATTGATATATATTGTTATAAAAACTTTATGTATGTGTCGTGATTATTGTTTTCTACAAATTTGCACAAGGGAAAAGGAGGAGTAACAATCAAAACTTGTTGCAAGGAACGTATGACTTTGTTTCCTGGGATTCTTTTGGTTTGAAATAATGTTAACACATTGAAAATATGGCAATTGCTTATCAATAAACATAAAGAAAATTTGTCTTTACAAAAATTTCCATCCCTTCCCTCTTTGGGTATAGAAGTTTTGCATTTCTTTTGGAACTTCCTTAAAATAATAAAGAATCTTAAAGAAAAAAATTGACCCAAAAACCTCTTATTTAAAACTCAAAACACTAAACCACTTAATTAAATAATGTGTTATATTAAATCAAAATTTCAATTTTAATAAAATGATAAAATTACAAATAACAAATAAGAATAATATCTTATATGTAAATATGAATAATATCATATTATAATATTACTCTCTATTTAATTAATATCTTTGTTGGTATCCTCTTTGGTATTTAATTAAAGTAGTAATACCAACAATACAATATATTTGGTATCCTTCACAAAATGGTACATTTTATTGTGGTATTTTTTTATATATGCAATTACTCCTTCTCCACTACAACTATAGTCTTGACATGTTTTCTACTTGCCAACATGATTTTCTTAGTTATCATTATTGTACCTTTATACATAATTTTGGAATGTTGGTTCTCATTTTATTACTTAAGATAAATATTAAAGTTTTTCTTGATTTATAAAATATAATTATGAAATGTTGATCCCCATTTTATTAAACCTTTTCTTTATTCATAAATATAACATTAAATATATTTATATCTCTCTAATTCCACATACTTTTATATAACTTAACTTATATAAATTGATTATTAATTTTGTTATTACTCATTAAATAAAAAAAATACCATAAGTTACACAAAACACAAATAAAGTAAAATAACATACCTTACACAAAACCTAAAGATAGATGCATTGTTGTCAAAGGCATACTCACTGAAGATCATAAAAAGAATGTTTTATGTGACTACTTCCTTGAGATGAAAGAAGACTTATAAAATATTTTTCTTTGCATTAAAAAATAGAAATAGAGATAGGAGACATTATGCCACACAAACTAAAATATATTATAATATACCATATTTTACAAGACGTGGAGAGTCCAATATATAGAGTCGAGAGATGAATAATAGATGCTAAATATAGCTGATAGATGTTGAGATAATATCTCAACCATACACCAAACTAGGATAGAATCTATCATCTATCAATAGCTCACAACAAGATAAACATTAACTCTAACATCCTCCATTAATGTTTATCTTGAATTTATTTGCAGAGTAGTCTTGATCTTGTTGTTGCTGCAACCATTACCCCAAAAAAATTTCATGTTTTAGGGCCCCCCTTTGATTTTTTAGATTTGATCTTACTTAGAGCTTTTGCTCCTTAAGAAAGTTTCTTGTCAATAACTTGGTTTTATGGACAAGTCTAAAACTTTTTCGCACCAAATATGAAAACTTTTCTAATCCGCTGTGTCGGAGCATTTCCTAGATTTTCTCCAATACAGCAGAAAGAATTTTCCTTTTCGCCCAACCTTTTACCGTTGATCTTACGATGCATCAGAAAAGAGTTCATTATGTTGCAACACATCGGATAACTTTTGGATTTTCACCTATTTTGCGATTTTATGTTGTGGGTTGTGTTTCTTGTCAAAAAGCTTTTCGATTTTTCAGCCAATATTATCGGCAGAGTCCAGCCTTTGTAGCCGACATTATTCACCAGGTTGTTTCATCCAAAGACGGTCGATAAAGGTGGCTATCTTTTCCTTTCGGAGCCGATGCTTTCGGGCCTTTTAAGTTTTCTAGTTTCCAATCAAGTCTGCCGATAGGTTTTGGTCAGGAATTATGTTGTAAAGGAAAGTATCCTATGGCTAGGGTTTAAGAGACCATCAACATACTGGGGTTGAAAGAGAGATGCACAATGTTCAGCAAGTATATATAAGCAAGATTAGAGATGAGAAAGGTCCACACCTGATAAACTGAAGGCTGGTCCAAGCTTTCTCTTCAATCCTCTTCTTTCTCCTCTTGCTCCAAGAGACCTGCAAAATAAGTTATAC
>LPNX010911263.1:0-15087 GCA_001517045.1 Pseudotsuga menziesii | reverse complement strand
TCTAGGGCAAAGGTGTGGGCAAAGAGAGCTCCAATTCCTCCAGCATAACAATGCAAAAATTCAAGTCTCCTCTCATGGACCTCCCTACCTCTATTTATATGCTTAAGGAATATTTAGGGGTGAAGACAAAGTAGTTACAACTGAAGGAGTCAGTTGCATAACTACCCAAACTACCTAAAATTTAAAAGGCATGTTTTTTGACATTTTTAAAAGGCATACGCGAGTTGCATAACTAGACAGTCGCGTACACGAAAAGTATACGCAGGTTGCTAGTACAGAAAGTCGCGTATATAAGCACACGCGGGTTGCATAACTGGCAAGTTGTGTGTCATACATGGGTATGATAGAGAGCAACTTGCGTATCATACGCGGGTTTACCTTAAGGCAAGTCGCATATAGACCAAAAAACTCATTTTTAGGGTATTTCTGGGCATTTTCAGACTTTGGTGTCTTCTGGAAAGTTTTAGCTAACAGAAATATCTTTCCAACGGTGTGGAGATGAGGTCAAATGGAGTTACAAAACTCAAGATACAGATCCTCCAAGATAGGTGTTTTTTCAGTGACTTTTCATGAAGTGTCATCATGGAAGTGTCGACATGCGACAGAATCATGGGAAAGTGGTCATAGGTAGAGATGTGTCATTTTGAGCTATAACAGATGCCCCCTAATGTGTGAGGTTAGAGGGGAAGACGATAGCCGAAATACATTATAAAGGAAACAACTGAGTATGGAGAGAGTAGAGAATCCAAGATCAAAAGGCTCGAACAAAGGTACCTGAAAGAGAGATAAATGTCAGAAAAACTGATCTCTAGGACAGACAAGTCCATATACAAAACATCGCCATAAAGATACAGGCGGATCCAACATATGTATAACTGATGAAACTATCATGGTCGCTCAATATGCAAAAAGGCGCCATATCAAATCTAAAGGAGCCATGGCCACAAATGAACAAGGTGGATCCATGCTCAACAATCGATCATAGCCACAAAAATACAAGGTGGATCTATGTCTTAACAAAATGTCATATAAAGTGTAACAAGGTCTTGCACAACTTGGGCAATAGCAAAAAGATAACAATGCTACTGTCAGCCCAAGGTCTTCAATCCAAACCGCCCAAAAAAGGTACGAATCCTAACCATGCAAATAAAGGAGCTGAAGTCGAACATGGAGGAAACCGTTTGATTACCGGTCAATAATGAGAACCATTAAGAAACATGAGGGAAACCACCATTAATGAAAATGATCCCCAAGGTACCTAGTACATTCTAACAAGTGTGAATACAAGGACTTGAAGTCGAACACTTGAAGAATCCATTGAGTAGGAGACATTAAGGTATTCCCACTACCCAATAGCGAGGGAAATTGCCATTGATGACAACAATCCCCAAGGTACTGTCATAAAACTCTAAATCTCATTCCTAGAGCAAGATGTGTTGCAGTCAATAGGAAGAGATCTGTTGGAAGGAAGGAATTAAGACATCCTTCATCATCCAACATGAGGTAAGTCAAAGACTAATTGGATCTGGAATTGGTACTGAATTTCATGACAAGGAATGCTGAAGACATAATGTAATGAACTGATACCAGGGAATGGCCGACACAAAAGGTCAAGGCAACGGCAGAATGGACGACAAAGGTTTAATCCTTGAACAGTGAGCACGACACAAAAGTGACTTATGCAGATTTTGACACAAAAGAACCAATGAAACAAATCTGCAATGTAGGAGACATTGACAGATTCCCCATATAATTGGAAAAGAGACCAACTGGAGGAGTAAGAAACTCTGAATCAGGATAATGTCAAAATACTAGCACCCAACTGTTGATAGACTCAAAACTGGTGCTTTGTTCAAGAAAACAAGACATGCTGCCATGATGTAAAAAACATGTGAATGAACTTCCCTTCCCCTCTTTCTTGTAAAGGTTTAACGACTCTAAGAAAGCAAACTCGAGGCCATCTTCATTTTTGGCAAGCTCAAAGAAAAGAAAGTAGAATGCTTGATAAAGCACTGATTCGTGGATTTTACGAGCCCGAACTAGTACATGCTCGACAGTGTTTTCATAGTTTAGAGAGTCTGAAAACTCCAAAGAAGACTCCAGGGGGGTCCTTTTTCGTACAATTTAGTCTCTTGAGGCCGAAAAAGTATAAAACATACCAAAGAAGAACTCTCTTAACTTTCGAAGAAGAAAAGGAGCACCTTTTTTGTACTTAGTCAGGAAGGTCCGAAAAAGGTTAAACTACCACCAACCCAACGCTCCTTCAAAAGCAGCATATAGCCTGAGTTTTACGAGTGTGAAGGAAGGAAATATCACTCGAAAAGATCCATTTGATTACGAGAAATGGGGCTTACAATAGTAAACTCGATGCTTTGTTCTTTAGGGTTTAACAAGCATGACAAAGACATAAAGTACACTCAGAATCTTTTTCATGTTTTGGTCTAGATCACGAAAAAGAGAAAACCAAGCTCATACCGGGGGTTCCTTTTCCGTAAGTTTAGTCCCTCAGGTCCGGAAAAGAGATAAACCTATGCCTGAGAATACTCTTCTCAATTCAAATAGAAAAGAGAGTGTTCCTTTCTCGTATTATTCCACATGGTCCGAGAAAGAGATAACCTATGACCAATGTGGATGCCCATTCACATATTCTTAACGAGCCTGAATGGACAAGTTTACTCGGCAGTCAAGTCTATTTTGAGGAGTCAGACTTGGGCCTAAAGAAACTCAAAATCTTTCCCATGAAGTTTTAACAAGTTCAGAAAATTCAACTCGCAACCTCCTTACTGTTTTTAATGAGCTCAAAGGAGAGCAAAAATAATGCTCTAAATGCGAGGAGACGAGTGTCATAGGCAGGAGAAACTAGTTCCAAGCGCAAGGAACAAACCTATGCATAATGCAAGGAAAGTGAGCAAGATAAGGACACTCGGGGAACGTCTCCTTAAGGTAAAGGGTGTCAAGTTGCAAAGGCAAAATGATAAAAGGCTTAGCGACGATGAGAACAAAGATGAGGGCTTATACAATGAGCTAAAAGCGTGGAAGCCGGCATCAGGCTCATAAGAGCGAGCAAGGCACATGCAAATGCAATTACGACTTAAACAACAAGGTGAGGCCAGTAAACAGTTGTGAATCCAATTACAAATCCTATCTCCAAGAAACAACAACATTAGAATCATATTCAGAAGAAACGATCCGATGCGGGTCACTTTGGTAGAAACACATGTGACTTTGCTATCTTCTATAAAAGGGAAATTCAAGGCAGAATCAACCAAATAAGATTCTATAGAACCAAGGCTCGAGGGTTTATAATCAATAAGATCAACCTCAGAAGGAGAACAAAAATCAACAAGGGAGATAGAGTCTGTAGGAACAAACTCAATATCACAGGAGTTGAAAAATTCATAAGAAAAATCAAACTCATCAGGATCACTGACTTGTTGTTCGAAGGAAAAGTCAAAAGACTCAACAAGACCAACATAAGAAGAAAGGTCATACTTACTAGGCAAACCAGGGTTAGATTTAGTCACAACTGAACCAACATCCAAAAGAAGGTCAGACTGTATCAAAGACTCTAGGAAGACTTCATCCGAAGGAAGGATATTATCTGAGATAGGACACATGTCTAAACTTTCAAATGGATCGACAAAGTGGAGAGAAGGCTCTACAATCTGTATAGGATGAGTCACCTGGTCAACTACTAGGACCAAGTCCCAAGAAGGTAAGCATGAAGACAAAGGCTGCTTCTCAGTAGAAATTGAACGTAAAGGACAAGAGGCCACATATTTCACCTATGGCGGGGTAGTGTCTATAGAAACACTGGGAATCAATAAAGGAAAGACCTGGTCTCTAGTTGGGTCAGGAGACAGATCAAGAAAATCCAACTAATCGATAGTGACAATTTCTTCTCCATGATTAAAGTACATCACACGAAAGAATGTTAACACCATAGCTTGCATGGCATAGACATAATCACATCCAAGGAGCATATTGAAGTCCAGGGTGTCTTCTATCACCATGAAGTCAACTAAGACGGTCTTCCCACCCAAAGTAACAGGTGTTTGAGCAAGAATTCCCAAGGCTATACAAGTTCTTCTATCAAACGCCAGTAACTGACTAGCAGTCGACACAAGGCTGGGAGATCCCATGCCTCGCCAAGCACGAGTAGAAAAGATACTAACTAAGGCTCCTTCATCAACAATACAACAAGAAATCGTGTATGATTCAACTTTGACCTTTATCTGGAAAGGTGCATCAGAAGGAAGGTGCGGCTCAACTAGGCTATCCCAATCAAAGGAAGCAATCCGAGAGCTTGGTGAGGGTTGATCCGAAGCAAGTTCAGTGCCCCCTTGTTCAGTAAGTTCTGAACTGGCAGTGAAGAAATGTGACTAGTAGACACTTCACTCTCCAAAGGAAGAGTGGGATTAATCGATACTGTAATCGATTCAACCGCTTCGTGAAAGTCACTCTCCGTAGGGAGAGTGGGATTGACCAAACATGGCATTGGTTCAATCACATCATGATCACTCTCTGAAAGAAGAGTGGGATCGACCAAAGCTGAGATTGGTTCGACCACTTGATCAACCAAAGGTTGAGTAGGTTGTTGAGAAACTATAAGGTGTTCAGGAGAAGGAAATTCTTGATTCTTGGACCACACTCTTTGCACCTCCATGATAGCAGGGCACTGGTGAGTAAGATGATCTCCCTCGCATAGCATACAAGGGAACTAAAGTTTGCACTTCGAACAACCAGTTTTCTCAACAATTTCAACATGACTAGTAGTGGCTAACTGTTTTCCCTCAACATGACCTACAGAGGCTAAGAGTTTTCCCCCAGCATGAAAACCAAAGGCCGGGTGACTGGGTCCAACCTGACTAAGAGAGGTTGGTTGTCGAAAAGCTTCAGAATGTTCAAAAATGGGATGACCATGAAGCCAAACTCTTCGCACCTCCACGATAGAAGGGCATTTATAAGTAAGGTGGTCTCCCTCACAAAGTCTACAAGGAAAATTGGGCTTGTGTTTTGAACAGGTAGTCTTTTCAACAGTGTCAACATGACTTGTAGTGGCTGATGGATTGTCTTCAGCATGACACACAGAGGCTAAAAGACTGCCCCCAGCATGACTTGCAGAGGCTGAGAGACTGCCCCCAACATGACTTGTAGAGGCTGAGAGACTAGGTCCAACATGACTTGCAAAGGTTGGACGGGTGCCCCCTTGCTTATGTGCCTTCTTCCTATTCCTCCTTCTTTTACTCCTTTTAGACTGCCGGTTACTAGTATCAGTACTTTCACCGCATGAGGTAGAAGAAGGAGGATAATCAACTACAAGTGAAGGGGAAGCAGTGTTTTGATTCCCTTGATATAAGGAGCTTACTTGAGAAGCATCAGGAGCATTCAGGACAATTGGAGTGGAAAACAACCACATCGGTAGTCCTAGGATGAATCCAGGAAGATTCGGGGTGGCCATCAAGGGAGCACCAACATTCCCTGTAAATAGGAATAGTACAAGGAATTCCCAGCATGGGGATCTCTTGGTTGGTGTTCAAAGGGGTGTTAGCCATAATTTAAAACTAGGAGACAAAGTCTGAGGTTGATAGGCAACCAAAATTACAAAGCACACACCTAAAGGCACACTAAGTACAGACAAACCACACAGCACTCACTAAAAAATTCCTAAATCCAAACAGACAAACAGGTATAAGATATACTTTCCAAAAGAAAGCTGATAGATAGTTACTTGGTGTCCCTGTAGATGTTCTTAGGCACAAGCGGAGGAATCACCCACCGCCCTCCCACACTTTCTACCGGGGTTACCTTCCAAGTCCATCCAAGGTCAACCAGAAATAGCCTTCCGGTGTACCTATGTATGAACCCTAGATGTCAAAGAGACTAAAGGCTACCTTAACCGAAACCCTGAGCCCGAAACCCTGTCTAAGACAAAATCCCCAGATGCGTAAAAACCCTGGTATACGCTTTGACAAGGAATCGGAGGGTTATCTCCTCAGTCCAAGTCTCCACACGGCCTCGTGCTTAACTCCCGTTTGAGAGGAGCTTCCCAGATACAATCAACGTAGAAAATGATTTACCTAGTGATTGGCCAACTACGTCTGAGATTTAAACACTTGTGGAGAGTTGAAACTCCCTAATCCACAAGTCTAGCCTAAGCTAGTTGGTGTATGACCCTATAAAATAGAACTTACTAATAATTTTTAAATTATATCGTTTATTTTAAGGGTTGTTTTTAGTCATAGGGTAAATGGCATGAAACTTATGTGGTGTTTTGACTCAAAGTTGAAACAAAATGACTAAGCAAAGAGAAATGAAATGCAAAAAGCAAAAACTATTCTCTTTATTTTTCTTTTCAAAATAGAAACTTGAAAGCCACAAAAGATCAAATTCTTTTTATATTTTTACTTTTTTCAAAAACAATGATATGATATGCAATCTAGACTAAAAACCTAATCTACATGCATATAAAGCAAACATGTGTTTTTGTCTTTTTATTTTATAAATGCAAAAGAAAAATCAGCCTATCAACTAATGCAAGCAAGTACTGTAAGCAAAACAAATAGACAACTACTCTACACCCCACAAACAAACCCTAGGTTTCCCTAAAGTTAGATATCAACCTCTCTTGAAAAGAAGGCTTATAAAGGTAAACAAGTTGCCAACAACTTTGGAATGAAGAGACTGAGCAAAAAGACTGACATAAACAAAGGTCAAGAAGTCCCAAGTATCAATCTAAACCTACAAACAAAGGTTGTTCAGTACCTTGTCCAACAAGGTCAAGTCAAAGAAGGAGGTAGGGGGGAAGCAGCAAAAAACAGGTATACGTTCTTTTTAATTTTCTTTTATAAATGCAAAAGAAAAACTACCTACAAACAAAAGTATGCAGATAACAAGAAACAACCAAAAGGAACTCTGCTATACAACCACCAAACAAACTCTAAAATGAACTAAAGTCAGTATAAACCCTACTTGGAAGGAAGGCTTGCATAAGAGACAAGTCAACTACTTTGGCATGGTGAAGTTAAGCAACAAAAGAAGAAGGAAACCAACACCAACAAGCTTTTGAAATCAAACAAAGATCACTAATAGAGGCTGACCAAAAACATAAGCCAAAAATCATACCAAGCAAAGGAGGTGGGGGAAAGAGCAAAGAGCAAACCCTAATACTATAAAAGGCTTACCACATAGATAAAGAACAACCAAAAGGGATGACACTACTCCCTGGAGTCATGCACCTGCAGAGGACACCAAAATACCTACCAAACAACCTTCAAATAGAAGAAAAACCACAAAAGAGGAAAAAACACGGTTTAAAGGGGCATACGCGGGTTGTACTACTGACAGGTCGCGTATCATACACGGGTTGCCAATACAGCAAGTTGCGTATACGAGCATACGCGGGTTGTATAACAGACAAGTCGCGGATCATACGTGGGTTTACAATAGAGCAAGTCACGTGTATCAAACCAGACACGCGACTGTTCAGTCAAGCAAGTCGCGTATGGGTGGAAAAACTCTCAAAAAAGGTCAAAAACTACCCTAGGAAGGTAGGGGAAGTGTGCTATTAGACTTATAAGGTGTTCCTAAGTGGTAAGAAGGACCTGAAACAATGCAAAAGACTAAAAGAAAGACAAAGAAACCCCAAACAGATAAGGCTATCCCCAGCAGAGTTGCCAGTTTTGTTGTAAAGAAAAGTATCCTATGGCTAGGGTTTAAGAGACCATCAACATACTGGGGTTGAAAGAGAGATTCACAATGTTCAGCAAGTATATTTAAGCAATATTAGAGATGAGAAAGGTCCACACCTAATAAACTGAAGGCTGGTCCAAGCTTTCTCTTCAATCCTCTTCTTGCTCCTCTTGCTCCAAGAGATCTGCAAAACAAGTTATACCTTCCTCAAACCATTATGACCACATATAAAACAATGATAATAAAATAAACATGAACTAATGATCTGACTAACATCATAATATGATCATAAACAGAGATTCAATCACACATTGAACAATGATTTGGGAAGAAGAAGGACATCACATCTTTATTAATCTTGAAAACAAGTACAAGTATACCTTCTCTTCAAGTTCGACACCTCATGAAACCTTGATCCAGTTCTATTGCTTCTCTTCTCCAAGGAACTCAGCCTCCAAGCTCTGCAACACAAGGAGAATGCTTCTAAGGCAAAGGTGTGGGCAAAGAGAGCTCTAATTCCTCCAGCATAACAATGCAAAAATTCAAGTCTCCTCTCATGGACCTCCCTACCTCTATTTATATGCTTAAGGAAGATTTAGGGGCGAAGAAAAAGTAGTTACAACTGAAGGAGTCAGTTGCATAACTACCCAAACTACCCGAAATTCAAAAGGCGTGTTTTTTGACATTTTTAAAAGGCATATGCGGGTTGCATAACTAGACAGTCGCATACACAAAAAGTATACACGGGTTGCTAGTACAGAAAGTCGCGTATATAATCACACACGGGTTGCATAACTGGCAAGTCGCGTGTCATACGCGGGTATGACAGAGAGCAACTCACGTATCATACGCGGGTTTGCCTTAAGGTAAGTAGCGTATAGAAAAAAACTCGTTTTTAGGGTATTTCTGGGCATTTTCAGACTTTGGTGTATTCTAGAAAGTTTTAGCTAACAGAAATATCTTTCCAACAGTGTAGAGATGAGGTCAAACAGAGTTATAGAACTCAAGATATAGGTCCTCCAAGATAGGTGTTTTTTCAATGACTTTTCATGAAGTGTCATCATGGAAGTGTCGACGTGCGACGGAATCATGGGAAAGTGGTCACAGGAAGAGATGTGTCATTTTGAGCTATAACAAATTCTCGCCTTGCTATCTCCGATAGTGTCAAGTTTTTGTTCATTGGTCTTTTCAAAGGAGGCGGTAGAATTGATGGTTTTGTTTCCATTAGGGTTCATCGCAGTTTGGCACGGTGTGATTACAAGCGTTAAGATTTGTTAAGGATTGTGGAGGTAACCCGTGATAAGCGGACATTACAGATTGAGGGAGTTTTCATCTGGAGCTTACTGAGCCTTTTGCGCTGTTTTTTCAACAACCTTCGAGCTTTTCCTGCCAGGTAGTGTATAATCAGTTGATTGGTAGGATGGTATTTATTTTGACCTGTTATGGCTTGATAAATGGCGCATCTAGGTTTTAGGATTAGGGTTGTTGATTTAAATTATTTTCTCCCCCACCTTTTGGTTTGTCATCTCACCCGACCATCCATTTTTCTTATTGACCTAGATGCGCAATCGACCGTGGTTTTTCCTGCTACCAGCCTTATTTCTTGTCCTAGACCACTCAGAACGTTCAGGCATGGGTGGCTCAAATCCCTGGTTGCGTAATGATGAGCCTGAGACGGCCCGAGTTTTTTGCCAGCCCTTCCTCACTTGGTTTGTGTTTATTTCTGGCGATAGGGGTTTGTGAATCCTTAAGCCATGAAAGTCATGTGTTTCTTTGGTTTTTTAACCTCTTTTCCTCCTCAAAAGATGTTGGCCCTGGTGGTTGGGGCCATGGCATCACCGCATTTTGTCTCCGGATTGTTCTCTTGCGGGCTGTAAATCTCAGAGAAGAAGTCAGGCGTGGTTTTGAAAGTTGTTTTGGTTGATGCTTGGTATTTTGCTTTAGAATGGAAGGGGATCTAGGTTTAAACTTGATGCCTCAATCAGACCTGCATTCGAACTAGGATTTTGTTGTCCGGTTTTAACCTCACCTTAGGTTTGGATTTTGGTGGTGTGAGAGGTTTTACATGCAAATTTTTTTTCCCATGGCTAGGGATGATGTGGTAAATGAGATACCGGTCAAGCTTGTTCTAGAAAAGAATGATTTGATAGTTTTTTATATGTCTTGCAAGTTTTTCATTTTCTAATGTACATGAATGCATGTGGTTTATAATCATAGGGATGTTAACACATGTTTTGGTGTGTTTTTGTACAACCTCAGTCTACATCTGCTACCATGTCCAAGAAAGGAAAGAAGAAAGCTAAAGTGGTTGAAGAAGATTCAGACTTAGAAATCATGCCCAGGACAGAAATAATTTAGGAAGACACTCAATCGGTCACTGGAGCTAAGTCGGAATTCAAGTGGGGGAATATATATAATATGCTTCAAGATCAAAATATTCCTGACACGGGTTTGGAGGATTTGCCTTTGTTTGGAAACATTTTCAGATTGGGGATTACAAAGGTATCCATGCGGCCAAAGCTGTTTCCCTGCGCCGAGGTGATCGGGTGGATTTTGTCTAAGGAAAATGCATTGGATATGGTTTTTTATAATGTTGAAGATAAGGGTTATGCTTCTTTTACCCCCACATACATAGCCCAAGCCTACAACTTGCCAGTCTCAGAAGTTATCCTGACCGACGATTGGATAAATAGTTTGACCATTGATTATATCGAATGCACAAAAATGATGACAGAAGAAAAGTCATTCCATTAAAGAGCATATGGTGAACATGAAACCGTCAGTCTACGCACTCCATTTAGACTTGTAGCACTAATTCTTAACAGGATTTTCAATAGGGCTAATAGAATATTTTATAAGATTGGTTGAATACCCCTGATGTATCATGTGACCATGGAAGGTGCTATTTTCAACTGGTCAGAAATAGTAGCTAATAGCTTGTCTCCTCTATATCTGCAGCACAGGAAAGATTGCTCCAGTGGAAGTCTGAGTTCTACATGGGATCATTTTTAATTGACTATATGCTCTGCCTACACCCATTCGAGAAGATGAACTACATTTGGAAGGAGGGAAAAGAGCCTATTTACACTGCATACCAATTATTATGGGATCGCAGATATCATAGCTCATACAAGCTCATTTGTGAGGAATTCCTAATGCCACTCTATCAATTGATTTTCCTTGAAGAATGTAAATGCATGTCTGAGGGTGATTTAGAAGCTATAATGGAATATGGAGATTATTTCTTCTCTGAAGAGGGAACCTATTTCATAATGTATGGAGGAACTAAATCCCATTTGATGTTGCTAAAATATGCAACTGAGTATATTGTGCATAAAGAAGCAGTAAGACAACTCTTTCTAGACAGTTTCGGGGTTTTCTTTTTGATACGAAGAAGGCGGTATTCCCACCGATGCCTTTCTATGTTGGAAGTTATAATTCTCCAAAGTTAAAAGCGCACTGGATTTTGTGAAATATCTGGAAAATTTTCATTTCGGTGAAAAGAGTTTTCACAGAAATGATGCTCAGGGTAAGATAGTTGCACACTGTGCACTTGTGAAATTAAACTTCGAGTACTCTCACAGAAATGATGCTCAGGGTAAGATAGTTGCACACTGTGCACTTGTGAAAGTAAACTTCGAGTACTCTGATAATTTCGACAAAGCTGAGGAAGTATATCAAAATGTTTGTAATATGACTACCCTGAACAAGCGTTTCAAGAGGAAAATTACAGTTTCAGGAGGCAAAGGTAGTAGTAGGAGCACTACGAAACACAAAAGATAGGAAGAAGAAGTTGCTCAGAAAGAATATGTAGAAGAAAACAAAAGTTATTCGAAGGAGCAAAGAAGTTGTTGGTTGAAGAGGATCAAAGAGAAAAAGAAGAAGAAGAACAGAAGTGAAAGGAAGAAGAAGAAAGAATATAGAAGGAGTCAACTGACCGAGAAAAAGAAGAAGTCGAGAGAATAGCTAAGGAACTGAGACGTAAGGATCAAGAAGATCAAGACAGGGGGAATCAGGAACAGAGTATTGCTTAAGATGATTCATAAATTCTTCCTTTTACTTCAAGAGATATATTAATTGGAGGTCACCTTCCTATTGTCGAATTAGGTTTGGTCCCCTTCACTCTGTCTAAGCAGCATGCGGTTGCTCACCTAGATAAATTATTCTTTGATCCTAAGTGGAAAACCATCATTTGGAGATCCGAGAAGACATTGAAAGTAGGTACCCAAACTCAAGTAACCACAGTTACTGAAAAGGATATCATGCAAAATACCGATGAAGATCCAGAACAAATGGCCTCAGTCAGTGTTGCAACTGCACAGGAGAATGCTTATAATGTTAGTAAACTGAAAGGAGCAATTGACCAATACAAATACAAGATGGCACAAATGAAAGAGACCCTCAGGAAATAACAAGGAGAAGGCTGAGAGGAAAAGAGGAAGTATGATGCCACCCTTTCGAATTTAGAGACGCTACAGGAGGCCTACTATATATTGGAAGCAGAAAGAGATGCCTTGGTATTGTCAAATACCATTATTAGTGGAGAAAATAAAGAATTATAGGGTAAGATTGTAGGGTTAGAGACACAAAGGGATTTAGCTAATAAAGAAACATAGGAGTTGAAATCTCGAATTACGGAATTGGAGGCACAAAATGAGCTGAAAATGGATATAACACCCCTCTGAGAGCACGCTCTCATGCTCAGAAATAAAATATATCAAGTTCAGCTAAAACTTGCAGAAGAAGTCAACAAGATTAAGCAAGAGGGAGATAGATTACAGGAGATCGCAGTAATATCCACTGATTTCAGAACGAGAACTCAGCAAATTGTAGAAATTATTCAAGGTCAACTTACCTGGTTGGAGACTAATGCACAACTTCTAGAAAATGCGCCTCAAAAGAGTACAGAAAATTTCCAAATCGAGTATGAACTCATGGATTTTAGAAGCACAGCTGCTGCAAGATTGACAGTCGTGGTTAGGAAGACATTGGATAAATGCATGGAATTTTACAAAAGGGTGATTACAATGCATAACAAATGCCAGACCTGTGCAGAAAAGAGACTTCAAGAGTTTCCAGGTCAGGAGGAGCACCTGAAGTACCTTCATGACATGATGCAAGAAGATGAGCTTAACATACAGCTAGTTAAGGGCCTAAATGAAAAAGTAGTAAACATTTTGGTGGTGCAAGCTGTAGTCAGCAATTGTTTGCTGGAAGACTAGCTCAGAGTCGCTCCACCAATAGAAGCAGAGATAAAGTCCTAGTTGTACGTACATGAGGTCACCGTCAGAATATTGGAACCAATGGAATTCATGACCATAGTTGCAGATGTTGCTACATGGAAACGGTTCATGGATGGATTGGCTGGGCCTACTTAATTTATTTTGTTTTATTCACATGTGGTGAAAATTTATGTAATATTTTTTATTTATTTCAATTTTCTTAGTGAGCACACTAGAGGACAAAATTTTGTAATCGAAGGGTTGAGGAATCCCAAAGAGTGAAAGGTAGTTGAAAAATCATATGTAAAGGTATAAGTAGGGGTAGAATAGAATAGATAAAGGAATTTTTCTGGCACACTTATGATGAAACTTTTTGTAATAAGAACTGCTTCTTTTATAATAAAGAGAAATGAATTTTAGCTAGAGGAAGGACTGTATGAGCTTCAAGATGGATTATGTGGATTGCTAAATGTGAACTACTTCTATTTTGGCTTGCTGTATAACTGTGAGATCGTTCCGACCTGTTGAATTATTTCTGCAGTTTATGAATGGTTTCATTTTCTATTTCAAATCTTGTGCAATAAATGAGTAATGGTTAATTTGACCAAGACACATAACCCTTTAAGAATAGTAAGAAAATTTCACACAATTACACTGTGCAAGAATCCAACCAAATAGAAAACTGACACAAGAATTAAAGATTATAGAAAACAACTATATCCTTTCTATCGCTGTGAATCTTTGTGAGTATTTTGGAGGTCCATGTTTCCATTGCTACACCCCTACACTTAACAAATTTTCTAGCTCACAACAAGGAGTCGCCATGTGAATGCCAACACAATAAGGGAAGGCACAAGATGCATAAATGAGATCCATTGTGCTCTCACCAGCATGAGACACAATAGAAAAGTGCATTACTGAGTCAAATGGATTTTCTGCAAATAATTTATTTACAACTTTTCTATCACCCAAGTCAACAAAATAAACTATAACCTGCTTGGTTCTAGAAATTGCTCTCGAAGAAGCTTTATAGTTGGGAGAAATAGATGAATCAATCACCAAGAAATATACGCCCAACGATCTCCATAGTAAGGGCAATGATCTCTTTCTCACACCCTACCAACAATATTTTAATCTACCCAGCACTCAACAGTCCACAATCACTGTGATCTCCCTTCCGCTCAGCATCAGTCTCCTTTCATTCACGATGGTCGGTCATGGCAGAGGCAGTGATCTTTCATTCAAGGTTCCATTAAGGCTAAGTGGGACACTGAGAAAACTAAAGCAACTTACAACTACCGAGAGACTCCTTTACATTATCGGGAATGGGTATCTCAAGCAAATATCTCACAAATTCACTTCCACCCATAGCAACAACTCCCTTATGATCAATGTTCTCTACATACCATGAGAGATCTAAGAGAAAGAAAAGGCTTCAATGTATCTGATTGAAGATCAATGGCGGCAGGGAAGCATTCTCTCCTTCAGTGATTTGGCAGTGAATTCCTTCTCGATTTAAGTTCAGATTGAGAAACAATGGTAGCAGCGATTTGATTTGTTGATCGTAGAAGTGATTCTCCAAAATAGCCACACCATGAGACTTATCAACGATTACAGGTGGTGTGTTCTTCTTGGCAGTGAGATCCATTCAACGCTTCTCCTGAAATTGACGGTGAGTAGTAAGATGCAGCTTCTTAGGGAGCGATCTGCACTATTTTTTGGCTTGAATAGGCCTCTTTCACATGGGGTATTTCGCACATGGACAACAAACATGCTCGATCTTCCTCTCAGATATGCAAACTCTACAGTTTATAACCCCCTTCAAGCTTAAGCGTGGATGGCACAACACAGTCTTTAATACTTGGAAGATCCTCACTCAAATAACAAACACAACAATGTTCCTCTCTCACATAGTCTTGAGCACTCCCATGAGGGAGTAATGCTCAGCCTAGCTCTAATACCAAAATAGAAATGGAGAAAGGATACATTATGACACACAAACTAAAATCTATTATAATAGACTATATTTTATAATACATGGAGACTCCAATATATAGAGTCGAGAGATGACTAACATATGGGTCAGTGCAAGAAGATGATGGACCTTTAAGATGCAATCCTAGTTTTCAAAAACAACATCATGCTACCAAAAAATACATCAACCCGAGCCTGA
>LPNX010911253.1:55196-133143 GCA_001517045.1 Pseudotsuga menziesii | reverse complement strand
AAGAGCCCTCTATCACTATTCCCAAAATAGAAATAGAGCCCTTGAGAGCTTCGAATGATTTTCAGTGGATTGCACACAGTGGCACACCAGACATCAAGGAGCTGACACAACAGGCAAGTGTTAGGAGATACAAACCCAATAAAGCTAGAAACATACGAACCAAAGTGGCAATTTCTGCCTGCTGTCACTCGGATGCTGCCCAGATGGCCCCAACAGGTTGGGAGTCATTCAATTTTCACTGTTGCATGCTGAATTGATCTGACCCATTGAATGTTCCCAACAACAGAGCCAACCTACAGGGGCTCAGAAGCAATTTCTCATGCCAAATAATATTTGTTGAACAAATATTTTTGAGTTTTCCCATGGAACAAACGCCCCGTAGGCAATTCTTCCTTACATAGGCATTTCAATTAAATTTTTATTGTTCTCTTAATGTATTTCAGAATCTCAACAACACTTCCCTCTTTCCTTTCTAACAAAGGACTAGTTAAATTCAGACTATTGACCTCTGTTGGTGCTAATGCCAGAATAACGCTTATGCATGAATTTAGAAGTTTCTTACATTTGATGTGGAATTGATATCTATTGTAATAATTACAAGTATGTAAATATTTCTTTTCTTTCTCTCTGTTACCAAATTAATGTCTTTTACTTTTGTATACTTGAAATAATGCAAGATTCATGGAGAAAGCTGGAAAAACATTGATACAGCACGAGTGAGAAGTATTGGTTCAACAAACACTTCTGGCTAAAGCATTTTGAGTAGGGGTGGCATGTTATATACCCAATAAAGGGGTAATTATATAATATTTGAAAACTACCTCTTCAGAGTTTGTTCCACATAGAGATTAAAACAGAGATGAGTGCTAGGACCTGTATGCTGATATCAGTTTTACTTTTCTTAATGATGAGGTCCTATGCTTTAGTGAAAATGAGCATAGACCCATTTGAGATTTCAACAAATGATAATGATACACCACCAGATGCATCTCTTGCTCTGAAAAATTGCTCAATTGTATACAAAAATCCCTCAATTTTATATATTCAGATTTGAAAGGCACTGACAATGACAAAAAAAAAACACTTCTGTTGTCTGATAGAGTTCCTAGGCTATTGTTATGTTGGACTCTGCAGTAGTTGAATAGTTAGGGGCTTGGGCATGCCGTGGAACTTTGCATTTTTTTTTAAAAACTTATACAGGGCGTCGCTTTAGCGACGGCATGCCGTGGAACTTTGCTTTTTTTTTTTTTTTAAACTTATACAGGGCGTGGATATAGCGACGGCAAAGCGTGGATATAGCGACGGCTAGGCGTGGATATAGCGACGGCTAGGCGTGGATATAGCGACGGCTAGGCGTGGATACAGCGACGGCGAAGCGTGGATATAGCGACGGCTAGGCGTGGATACAGCGACGGCGAAGCGTGGATATAGCGACGGCTAGGCGTGGATACAGAGACGGCATGCCGTGGAACTTTTCCAAGTCTAACCGTCTCAGGTATATCATCCCCGTTGCTATACCTTGTCGCTGTATCCACGGCAAATTAGGGGTCGTCTCTATTGCGACGAAAAAGTTGCCACGGGAAAAAAAACACTTAGACGTGGCAATATCCACGCTTATCCGTGGATATTGCCACGTTTTTGCCGTGGCAAAATTGATCACATGTACTAGTGATTGGACATTTTGGAAATGTCTCATCTGCACCACATGTTTGGTAAGCAACACGAGTGAGATGGTATAGATTATGTCGGTAAGACACAGGTGGATACGAAATGAAAAGAGGATTTGGGATGGAAACCGAGGGATTGTCCACTCAGAGAAGGGAGCCCCCATTCCTCCTTAATGAAGGAATACTGGCTCGGCAAATGGATAAGTGTTCTCTGACCCTAGCTAAGAATATACATGTCAATTGTTAAATTCAATATGCAGAGCATGTTTCAATTTTATCTCCATTATGGTAGATTTCTTGAGTATGAATAGGGCCTACATGGTTCACATCGGAAAGGGGAGCACACTTTCCCGATGTCGGATCATGAAAGGGTTTTTAATATTGATTACACCCTAGGGGGTGGACGCACTCTTGGTGTCTCAATACTTGATAGTGAATGATGTGAAATATGATTTCAGTTTTAGAGCAATAACGTTGATGAGTTGCTTATATTGCTTGTGTTGTAAAGCTAAACAGATGCATTCTGGTGTTGCACACTAAATGGACTATGGCTTGGGCTTGTCCTACCTCTTACTGAAGAGCACAGAGAAGGAGACATTCCCGAGGGACTGAAGAGCAGAGAAAGGGGTGGTTTTTTGTGTTGTATGGGGTAGTGGAATTAGAACTCAATGCTGGAAATGAAACCTGGAAATGGTAATGATAAAGTTTCCTTCCCAGTCAGCATAAATATGTACTGGAAGGAGATGTTGGGCTAGTATATGCCTAGGGATCCATAGTAGGTCTTGGACCTGGAAATGGTCGTTTATTGTTGATATAAGTGCATGTGTTATTGTTGATGGCCTGATAAACCCAACTGCATTGGCTTGGCTGATTGGTTGTTGATATAAGTGCATGTGTTATTTTTGATGGCCTAATAAACCCAACTATGTTGGCTTGGTTGATTGGTTGTTGATATAAGTGCATTGTTGATATAAGTGCAGGTGAATTGTTGACGGTCTGATAAACCCAACTGAAGGTTGGCTTGACTATGTAATTATTTGATGTTGTGGAAATTGTGGAAACGGTATAGTGTTGGCTTGACTACCTATAGTCTAGTAAACCCAACTATTAGCTGGTTTGGTTGAGTAGCCTGATAAACCCAGGAGTGTATTGGCTTGATTGGCAGCAGCCTGATAAACCCAATTGTATATTGGCTTGGCTGGATGGTCTGATAAACCCAACTGAAGGTTGGCTTGATTGTGCCTGATATATATATATATATACAAAACATGTGAATTTATTCAATGTTTGAATATAGGCATCGATGGAAGCGAGGACTATGAAAGCATCCTGGGGGTGCATGTGGACATGCGATTGTCCTGAAGATCTCAAAATGAGCAGTAATGAAAAAGGTGCTAGTGAAACTGTGAAGTTCCTAGCAACCGACACAAACCATGTGGGGAGCCTCCATGGTTGAGAGGTATGAAATAGACTAGAGACACTAAGTGTCATGACCAAGAGGGATTGGTCCAACATTCACAGTGAAGTGAAAGAGGCTAAGAGCATGAAAACCACAATGGTGGTGTGGGTTCCAGGATGGAACAAGACAAAGAGGGGAAAAGTTCTTGCTGCTTTCTCTTTCCTTTTGATTATACTTATGCATTGTGAAAACAAAAGATTGTTGAATGCATGTATGACTAAAAATAGAATGTGTGTATTTGCTTAAAGTAAATTGTGAATGCTGGAATAGTTAAATCCCTGCCCAAGACTGGACATGAATGAGCTCATGTGCCTGTTGGGAAGGCATGAAAAATATGAAAGTCTCCTTGATGGGGATTGGACTGTCATGCCAATTGGGCAATTAATTGACTGATTTTTATATTATGCTTGGTCTGACAAAATTTCAATGATGCATTTCACAGGTGAGAAAAGAGAAATCCAGTGATGCACATTGATCATGGCAGCCGACCAAAAGTTGTTGGACTTGGCTGGAAGTCTTCTTCAAACAATTGCCAAGACCCAATAAAATCTTGGAGAGATGCTCAAGAAACAAAAAAGTCCCTAGACTTGGGGATGAGCCAAAAGATGAGAACTAGCAAGAGAAGCTCATGGAATTCAAGGGGCTTGGTCCTGAAATTTCAAGTAAATAATTGAACATCGGACAGATCTGCAAAATTTTGATGTGAAAATGGTATGTGTATTCCTATGTATTGGAACACTGAGGACGGTATTATTCCAAGGGGGAGGGGATTGTAATACCCCCGGTTTTGACCCTGGTTGCATTAAAAGATACATGATGTATATGTTGCAATTAATCGTGTTGTGGAGCTAAAGGCAAAATCCCCACCATCGATTTGGTCATGTTATGTTTTGGTAATTGGGATCGTTGCCGATGGTATATCGTGCTATCTGGCACATAATAGTTTTGCATCATGTAAATATGCACATTCATTAAAATAAACCTACAGCCAGCTACGACGGTGCAACGTTAAATGAAAATGGCATGATTTCCTAAGGTTAAAGGGGGGGATTGTCTAACCTGTGGGAGTCATTGGGGAAAATCCATGTGTCAACCACTTAAGCTCCTTTTGTTAGTTGGGGGTAGTTATTGCTGGGAAGTGGTGGGTGGCAGGACTGTCAGTCCTTACCACACGCCCACTCCACCAGCTGTCTCTCCACCCATGGGTAAGAGAAACACCACTACGCCACTCTCTCATCCATTCTGCTCACTCTCACGCAGGGACGTTTTTCTCTGTTCTCCCTTCTCTCATGGATTTTTGGTCGGAGTATGGGGTTTTTCCCTTCTGTTCACGTAGAGAGGTTGTTCCCTTTTTCCTGTTGGCGCTCCTGTTCAGACTGTGTAATGTCCCGGGTGTTCATCGTTGAACCATGGTTGTTGTTTTCCCCTGATTGATGGTTGATGTGAGTACATACACTGTGTTGGCTGCGTTTTCCCTCATGTACAGATTGGGAGTTTGTTTCTTCCCCATTACGGTCTGTGTAAGTTTTCCAGCGGTTTCATTGGGGATCGTGTGCTGTGGTTTGCATGGTTTTTCATTGGATGTGGTCTTTTCCATGTTTGAGCTGCTATGGGCTATTGATTGAATCATTTTGGCCACGATAGGGCCAAGAACGATTCAAGTGTTGGTATCCCCTGCCCAAGCTGTGAATTGCTTGTCTGGCTGCATGCATGCAGTGGTTGGTCTTCAAACTGTGTGGAGTGGGATTGAAGGCTGGGTATGCTTGAGAAACATGGGTTTGGGGAGCCACACAGACAGAGTTAGAGGGATGGCTTTCTTCTCCACAACCCCGGAAGAGCACTGGCAAGGGAATTCAGGGCTTGAGGGACTGTGAAGCAGATAAGGACTGATTCCTGGTGTCGAGTGTGTGTGTGTGTATTAGAGTTCAGACTAGCTCTGGTGTAGGCATCCTTAGCTCTTCCATGAGCTCACTAGCTTAGCATTTAGCTTCTCCTAGCTCCTCGATAGCTTGATAAGCCCTACTCTGTGGGATTGGCTGATTTGTGTACCTTGGCTATGCGTAAGCCTGCTTAGTCCCTTATTCCGTGGGGAATCATGCCCATCTCGGGGATGGCAGTGTTGCTGAGAGATTGATGAGCACGCTGGCCTATGGCTGGGTGGAACGTTGCAGCGATGTAGCTGGTTACAGGACAAGTTCTTTATGAGATAAGTATCCTTGCCTATCTTACTTCTGCATTTATGTTCACTGTTAATGAATTATGATGAACATGTATATGAATGAATGTTGCTTTTCTTCCGTGTTGTATGTGAATGATTATGCATCTTAGCATGTTTTAGGTTATAAGAATTTTATTTCAGCATTATATGCCTGTTCATGTTCATGGGGCTATTTTCCCGCTATGTTTGATGGTTTGGTAGCGTCCTCTTCACCGGTCGGAGGGTCGAGGACGTTACAAAGGAAATTAACCGCCTTGTTATTGAGAAGGAAAAACTATTTACGAATTAGGGGCAGGTAGAAGAGGCCATTACAAATGCATGTCGGTACATCCACGAAAGCACAACAAAGTTGGATGCAGTCGCCAAGGCCAAGCGACTTGGAGAAGTCATTGTGCAACTCCAGTTGGACAACAGCCTCTTGAATGTTATGGTTTATGCAAAGACACTGCCAGAGCAGGTCGCAAAACGGAATATTGCCATTGAAGAGATTGCGGCACAGTTTGATGAAATGGAGCAAGATGCAAAGAAGGTCATGGTGGCAACGACACAATTTTGGGGTAGTGTCGTTCAAGATGAGCAGCTAGATCAACTCACCAAGTAGCTGCAGGAATCAGAGAACCAGTTGGCAACATTGAAGATGACGTTAAGGACAATGCCACCAATTGTGTCAATCACACGATCTACCAAACTGAAGGAGCTCCATCAGCGAGTTTCAAAGGCAAAGGAGAGACAACAAAGACACAGTGACCAGCTCAATGAGATCCAAGAGATTGAAGCACAACTGTCGGGAAAAGCAGTCGCTCCACTGCAGGATGTGCAAGAAATCAAGAAAGAGGTTAATGATAAGATGGTGGAGCACCTGTTGAAACAAGATTGCCTTACATGTTAGGATGTTGCTGAGAAATTCAAAGCGCAAGTCACCGAAATTTCTCAGCAATGGATGATGCGCAATAATGAATGGTTATGTTAGAGAAGTTGATCTAATCTGGTTGATGAGTTAATGAACAGTCGATGCCCTAACCCTCTTTTATACTGTGGAAACTTGGTTTTGTCAGGCCTCCCTCGAAAATATCGGGTGAGACCTCATCCGCTCTGCAGGTGTTGTTGCATAGGGTAAAACCTGTCTGGGCCGATGCTCAGGGAGATCGAGGTGAGTTGAGTGTCGATAGAGTGGGTCCCATGTCGACTGGGTTTTGTTGGTCGGGGTTGAGCCAACACTTGTCTTGTGGGGATGGCCTCAATCCATTTAGTGAAGTAGTCAGTAGCAGTAAGGATCCACCTATGTTGTCTTGAGGAAGATGGATTTATTTCTCCAATGAAATATAGCTCCCATTGCTGGAAAGGGGCTTCAACCTATATGGGTTTCAAAGGCAATGGTAATAGCTTCCTTCTCCCCTCAAATATCTGACATTTGTGGTAGGAAAAAACTTTCTTGTGAGTATCAGAGAATATGGTGGGCCAATAAAACCCTTCCCTCATGATTTTGTTTACAGTGGCCTTCCAACAGTGATGGCCTCCACATTCTCCTACATGGAAATCCTCAATGAGCCTTTTTTCCTCCTTCTCATATACACAGTTCAACATCACCCCTCCTGGCTCCTTCCAATACAATTTCCCCTCTAAGATGAAAAACCTGGATGCTTTCTGCTTGAGAAATTTGTCCCTTGTCTTGTCCATACCCTATGGGGCCTGCATATGTTGTAACACAAAAAATTATGTCAAAGTACCATGGGGATGACATAAAATTCTCACCTACTGGGGGACCTGGTTGTCCCTGAGGATTTTTCTCTTCTGCCAACAATTCAGCAATCATGTGTATGCTGAGAACATCATGGTTGGATTAGGCCATAAGCTTGGCTAGTCCCTGGCCTTTGATGAATTTTGTGGGCTTAATTTCCAGGTCATACTCAAGTAGTATCCACTTCCCCTTTCATCCCTCAGGATCCGGTTGAGTCAGAATATCCTTTATAGTGCTGGTGGGAATGTGAGAAATGATGTGAGAATGCAGGACGTACACTTGGAAATCCTTTAAGGCCTGCACCAGAGCATAGCCTGCTTATCCGGGATATTATACTTCAAGGGAGCATCTCTTAGGGTCTTGCTGCAAAAAGCAATGGGTTTCTCGTGTCCCTCATGATTCTTTTGCAGCAATACCCCCACCACTGTGTGCTCTGAGGAAAATGAAAATATGAGGAAGTATTTAGAAAAATCAGGGCTTTCAAGTACATGTGCTTCAGATATGGCCTTCTTTATGTCTTCAAAGGATTGTTTGGCTTCGGAAGTCCACTTGATTTCTTTATCCTTTCCAAACATGTCTGTTATATATTTCACTATTTCGGCAAAGGCAACAATAAACCTTCTCAGAAAATTTACCTTCCCTAGAAAAGATTGAACCTCAACTTTACTTCGAGGGAGCTCAATTTTGCTAATCGCCTCGACCCTCTTCAAATCTATCCTGATGCCTTCCTGAGATATTATATGCCCCAACAGCTTCCCTTCTTTCATAGCAAAGAATGAATTTTTCGGGTTCAGGGAGATGCCGAACTTTCTACATTTTCTAAACATTATTAAGAGTTGAGCGACACGTTCTTCTTCAGATTTGGAAAAAACAGTGATATCTTCTAGATAAATGACCAAAATTTTGTCCTTTTCTACAGTGGAAGTTATGTCCATGGCCCACTGGAAGGTTGCCCCTGCATTCATAAGCCCAAATGGAATTTTAGCATACATGAAAGAGCCCTAGGGTGTGGTGCAGGTTGTCTTCTCTTGATCCATCGGGTGCACCACGATCTAGTTATAACCTGAGAAGCCATCCAGAGTGGAGATCCATTACAAGAATTTTAAGGTAAAAAATGGGCCTCATAAGAGATATATTAAAATATTATGAACTAGGCATTTTATAGGGAAGGTATACTTAACAACTCACATTTCCACTATATTAAATGTACAATTTAGATCGCCATGGTTAATTTACATACTAGAAACAAAAATAATAAAAAATGTTATATTGAAGTGATTAAAAGCTAATTTTAATTTCCAAAAATGTGTAGTACTTGGATGCATTCATGTCCTTGAACTTGGAGATCAATTTTAATAATAAAATATAAAGACAATGAAAAGACAATCAAATATGTTTTAATAATAAAATATAGACACAAAGAAAAGACAATCAAATAATACAAAATTAAAAATCATCAAAATTTTCAAATTTTCTCCAACCACACATTGAAAATTGAAATTTAAAATAAAAAGATATATATATTTTTTAATTTTTTATTATAACTTATGCTCTTTTGTTTATGTATATAATTTATGTATTTTTATGATATAATTAATTTAGTGTTTGAAAATTAAAATTTAAGATAACATGTCTCTTTTTAATTTTTTTATTATAACTTATCTTTTTTAGGTTCTTAATAAAATTTACAGCTAAAATGCTTAACCCATTATTCGAAAATTAAAATAATAAATATATATGTATTTTTTAATTTAAATTGTTTATTTTCTTATTAAATCAATTTATGTATTTTTATAATGGAATTAATTTAGTTAAATTCTCCTAAAATGGGGCGTTCATGATTTGTATGAAAAACCATTAAACCAATTTATATTTTTTTTCTATATTAATAAATTAATCACCTATTATTATTTTTTTTAAATTCTACATTTTAAAATATATAGAAATATTTTAACATGTTCATTATATACTCTAAATTTAATATATGTGTGTGTGAGAGAGAGTTAGAGGAATAAAGAACAATGTTAGTTTTGTACGGCTGACGGCTCCAGTATAACCCATAGGTACGACCAACTATGGACTCAACTTTTGTGCACATTTCATGGAGACTCGGACCACTGACTTGCTTAACATCTTGTACTCCTTAACATAACGTGCAGTTGTCAATCAGCCTACATCCTTACCCCTTATTGATATATTTATTATACATTCTATATTTTAAAATTTTCAATTTTGATTTTAATAATTTTTTTATTTTAACATAGGTTAGCATATATATTCTATACTTAAATCTAATCCTTAAAATTTGATTTTAATAATTTAGAATCTAAGTTTTTCTTAGCTTTTAATTAATTAATTGTAATACAATTTTGTAAAATATTGTTTTTAATGTAATTATATAAATTAATATTTATTATTTTAAACTTTGACTTTAATATTTTGTATAATGTAATATTTTGTATTTTTTAATTAATTGTGTTATAATTTGATATAATATTATATTTTAATATGATGTTTTGTTTATAATTTAGTTTTTTGAAAGTTAGTTTTTAAATTGAGCTTTTATGAATATATTATTTTTAATGTTTTTTTATTGTAAATCTTTTTATACAAATCTAATAATGAAATATTTTAAAAATATTAGAAAAGTTAATAATACTTTTTTAAAATAACAAAATAAAATAAAGTTCAATTAAAATGTATAGTTATATGATATTTTTGAGATTAAGAAAAATAGATGAATATATCATATATTCATAAGTAAAAAAAATGTAAATAAAAGATATTTTTAACATTAAGAAAAATTGGATAAATATAACATATATTGAAAATTGTGTAAAACATGAATATTAAGTGAAAAGACATATATTGTCTTTTTCAAAATATATGAAGAGACAATAATATATTTTATTGAATAAGTGTGAAAAAACATTAGTACTTTACTGTAGGTGTAAAAGTAACCAGCGTAGATCCAAATCCTAGGTTCTATCAAGGGTCGAGATGGATCAAATCTCTCGAGGTGCAAACCTCTTCTTAGGTATCCATTGATTTGATTCAAACCAAAAGACACATCTTTTTATTTAAGGTCCACATATAATTTTATTATTAATAATATTTAATATTATTTATGGCCAACATATAATATTTTTTATTATTTTTTATTTTGTCAAGAATGAACATTGCATCATTTCCCCACACATGGTTTTAAAACCATATGCAAGGCCCTGCTACAATCATGGATTGTTTAGGAGTCCTTGCACATGGTCTTAAAACCATTTGCAAGGCCCTCCTAAACCATGCACAATAAAACCATGGGTTGTTTAGGAGGCCTTGCACATGGTTTAAAAACCATGTGCAAAGCCTCCTAAACCATGTACAATAAAACCATGGGTTGTTTAGAATGTCTTGCACATGGTTTTAAAACCATGTGCAATGCCAACATTTTTTTGCTAATAATTCAATTTTGTGTCTTTTTCTTGACCCGCATATTTTTTTACGGATAATTAAATTTTTACTTTTTGATTGTTTTGTTAGGTAGGAAGATTACAACATCTCCCCCATATTAGATTGTTTTTGTGGCCGGCATTTATTTTGGCCTATAAGAAATTTATTTTTTATTAATAAAAATAATGTTAAGAAAGTGATATTATTTTTTATTTCATGTTACAAAATCTCTCCCATAATATTCACTGTCACCATTATTTTTTGCCGACATGTTACAAAAGTTACATCACGTTACAAGATCTCTCCCATAATATTCACTATCACTATTATTTTCTGTCGACATGTTACAAACGTTACTAACGTTACATCACGTTACAAGATCTCCCCCATATTGGGCTGTAGAGTGCCTCTCAGCGGAATAATATATTTTATTGAAAAAGTGGGAAAAGACATTATAATTTTACTCTAGGTGTAAAAGTACGTGTAGACTACCATGGTTAACCATAGTTTTTTATCAACCTTTTAGAATATGACAAATAAGCAACCTTAACTCAAGTAATGGAAACTCAACTATTATAGATGATGTCATTCTCTAGATTATGATTGGTTCTTAAAAAGTTGATTTTAATAGTACTTTTTTTGTTTGGAGGCCCATTTTTTACCTCAAAATTCCCCTAATGCTCTGTGAACGCACTACTCTCTGCAAGATATGGTCCATTTTGGAAAGTGGGTAATGGTCCTTCAAAGAAACTCTGTTCAAATTTTTGAAGTCAATGCGTATTCCTATTTCCCCATTCTTCTTCCTAATAGGGACCAGATTTTCCACCCAACATGAGAATCTTAGGGCCACAATGATTTTGGCCTCAAATAACTTCTTGATCTCCTTTTCTATCAGGGGCAACAATTTGGAATTTATCCTTCTCAGCTTTTATTTGAAAGGCATCTCGTCCTTCTTGATTGGTATGGTATGCTAGATTATGCTTGTATCATAGGCCTTCAAGTCACTATAGCTCGAAGCAAACACATCTTAATATTCTGTAATTAGTGAGATTTATTTTTGCTTGGCCTCCGATGAGAGGGTTCTTGATATCTTGATGACCTTGGGATTATCTTCTATCCCAATATTTACATCCTTAACATCTTCATAGCTTGGGACCAATTGAGGTTCTTTAGACACATCATTAGGATCAAAAATATTTTCTAAAGGAACTAGGCCTCTAGGGATAGAGTTACCTTTTAGCTGCAGGATCTCCTTGCCACAGAGGTTGTTCACATATTCATGTTGTCCATTAGCCTCTTGCAACTTTGGATCCCAAACTTCATCAGCTTCGTAGACCTCAGTAGGTTCGACAGGGACGACAACCTCGACCTGCGGCATGTCTCTTGAAGTGCCAGCCTGGCTTGATAGGGATTCCTAGGAGATAGCATTTTCATTAATGTTCAAACCATCGAACTCCTCGGTGAGAGTGAGGAAGTTCTAAATCTTTTTGTCATCCTCAAAAACTTGTCAATTCTTGACATTGTTTGGGACAGAGGGCCTGTGCTTAACTTCAACTTCATATTCCCCACTAGATGTATGGGGACCTTGAAAACCGCAACAGAAGTGGCTAGGGAATCAACTATACAATTTTGCAATCTGAGGATCAAATTGAAATTGCATTCTTCAAAACAGTCTATGAGGTCCTGGCAGCATTTATGTAACTTCTCATCCTGGGATGCTTGGCCTGATGCTCACTTGTCATTTGTTTAATAACTAGCTCATAATCCCCATGTATTACTACCCTCCTGACTTGAAAATCCTTTAGGATCTGAATGGCTAACACCATAACTTCATACTATGCCTCATTGTTTTGTGCAATTAAAAGCAAGCTTGCCAGAATAATTCAAAGCTCTCCCTCCTCGGGGTCTCACCCACACTCTAGCTCTCGCCCCTTCTCTACATGTTTCCCCATCAAATCTCACATCCCACACTCCTTCTAGCTCCTCCTGAGTAGGCATGAAGGCAAAATTCTGTGAACTGGAACTATCTTTGCCTCCTTTTGTGAAGAAAATAACAGATCCCATCTCTGTGCCCAGTGAATATATGGGGTGATTGTGTGGCCTCTCAGCGCTGGTCACCATGTATGCCAACCTTTTCTCTCTGAAGATCCTTCTATGTATCCTGAATACAGGGATAGTGGCATATGCCATGTCCGTTTGGAGGGTACCTTTGAGTTTGGCTGCGCAATATCTTGACAACAGCATTCTGAAATTCAGAGGGATGTCAGCCACAACCACATCCATGACAAGGGTTTTGGCAGGGATCTGGGCTAAAGAGATGACCAAATATTTGATCAACCCCAAGCACTTGACTTTATTATAATCAAAAGTGAAGAGATCTTTGTAGGGTCTGGTCACTTCTAATCCCAGTTCATCCATGATTCTTATGGGCATCATATTGTGAGAGGTTCCTAAATCAAGCACAGCGTTGTGCAAGATGGCATGTTACAGAGAGAAATTCATATGGCTTGGGGTACCACAACAGACAGCTTTGACTCTAGAAATCAATCTTTCCCAATATGCAATAGAAATAAAATGTCTAACACTAAAGGATTATACCTCGTACCTTATTCTGGATGGTTGAAGTAGATCCCCGTTGAGCTTTCCAATCTTCAGCGTGAATTGATATAATACTTCCTCAACAACAAGTAAACAATACAAGCATACTATATAGCATGGTGTTAGATCTATTCTAGCATATATAATCAATAATGTAAAAGCATTTGACATATTCCAATGGATACAATATTCAATCAAATACACATCATTGGACAGGAAAAGATAGTTCTTATTAATATAAAGCAGAGATTACAAGATAGATACAACCTCTGACGGCACGTCTGCGAACCGGAGAAACTGAATTCCCCCACTTGGGCCTCTGCCACCTCAATCCTCCATCTCACGATAGCAAGCTCACTAGCAAAAGGCAAGCTTGGGAAGAACACAAAAGTGCTCCAAAGGGACAAAGGGATGCAGACTCAAGCATAAATTCTGGCAACAATGGACTATAGTTTCGTTGCTTTCAATCTCTCTATATGCATTCAATGTACCAAGGGGTTCCTTATATAGCTTCACAAGGGATAATGAAGGGTCGAATCCGAGCGATCTCAAGGCATATGGAAGGCCAGGAGTCAAATGAGTCGGATCCATGTCAAGGAAAACTCCAAAAGGATTTGGACTATGCACACATCCCGATGTACGCGGTTATAGGAGTCAAACCCGCGTATGTACGCGGTTATCGGGTAAAAAGCTACGTATATCATTTTTTATATAGTTTTAGGGATGATCAAGGAAACATCAAAGGATAAAATATGGTCCATGGGGTCTAAAGAGTCTACAGCGGGACAAGGGAAGGCCATACAAAGTGTAATTCACCTAGAGTGGTGAAATCCGCTATAACAGATGCCCCCTAATGTGTGAGGTCAGAGGGGTCATACGATGGCCGAAATACATTATAAGTTTATCCCAGAAGTGGAGTGATGAAGGATCCCAAATGGAAGACCAGCCACCCAATCAACATAGTACAATAATACAACTCTGCATATAACTGCAAGTAAATATAGCAGTCCCAGATACATAAGAGTACAATGGCCATGAATAGGCATAATACATGATATCACATATGTAGTCATCGCCACGTACAATATACATAGATCATAATCTCCATGATGAAGATGTACAAAGGACCATGATCTCCAAAATGGCTGAAGATATACAATAGATCAAGATCTCCATAGTGGCTAGAAATGTCTGACATACACTGGAATCAAGTCACGAGAGTTGAAATCTCATGAACACCGGCATGATCAAGGAGGTAGCATATAAGAGATGCCACCAGTCTGGAAGGTCTTCTACACAAACCGCTACGAGTACATGTCTACTATGCGAACAGAGGTGTCAAGGTCGAACATAGTAGTACATCGTTTGATTACCAGTCATTGATGTATACCGTTAACAGACACGAGATTACCCACCGATAGTGAAAATGGGAATCAAGGTACTAGAGTGCAAACTAACAAGTGTGAATAGATGTGTTGAGGTCGAACACTTGAGAGAATCCATCGATCAGGGGACATTGATGTCTTCCCAAGAAAATGTCGATGGCGAGAGAACCTACCACTAATGACTGCAAGTCTCAAGGCACTCAAAAGGACTCTAGATTCCAATCCCAGAATAAATGATCTGAAGTTGATGGGATGAAATCCGCTGGAAGGAGGGCATTAAGGCATCCCCCATCATCGAACACGAGGTACTCAACAAAGCTGTCTAATGTGGAAGGAATCGATCATAAAGTGCACGAACCAGTAACTGTACCGGGAATGGCCGACATGCAAAGTCAAGATAACTGAGGAATGGCCAACACAGGTTTCAACTTCCTTCGAACAAGAGCATAACGGCGTATGGTGACTGAATGAAGGCAGCATAGACTTGATATACAAACTGGGACATCTCTGTGACATAGGAGGAATCAACAGAGGCTCCATAGGGATTGGAAGCTTAACCAGTCGGTGGAGATAAACTCAGATAAACGAGTACAGCTCCTAAGTCAAACTATAACCCAACCAATGGATGTGATATACAGTGCTCTGTTCGAAGGCGACACGACTCGACAGCTGCCAAAGATAACATCTTTCCTTGTCCGGATTTTTGGTTTTTTGATTTTTTTTGGACTTTTTCAGTTATTTGAAAATCTTGAAAAAAGAATAAACTAGCTTTATAGTTACAAACTAGGAGGAGACGAGTGTCATCAGGGAAAACAAACTAGTTCCAAGCAGTGGAACATACCTATGGTCAATGCAAGGATACATGTGTAGGATATCGACATTCGGGGGAACATCCCCTCTCGGTAAAAAGGGAATCAAGCTACGAAGGATATAAAAAATGGCTCTGCATGGCTAGACATGAGACAAGCTTGGGCTATATGGCTGAAACGCAATGTCAGGGGAGCCGGCATAAAGCTCAATAAGGCAGGCAAAGCTCATGATAATGCATTCACAACTTGACATAAGGGAGTCCTGAGGGAAATAGGCCAGCATAAGATCAAGAGGAGTATGAGGCTCTTGCGAAATGTCATGGTAGTACTATACAACGGACTCCCGGACCTAAGAGAGGACTCACGGCATGGGCACCAAATGCAAAGGGGAGCTAACTAGGACACCCATGTATAGGAAATCTCTACCATTCACATAGTACCACTTCTAACAACAGCATGAAGGTTCCGTGATACCATGGAATGGGTTCGTACCTAAGGTTCAGATGGAACGGTCATAAGGCAATGCATAAATACAAGCGGATGTGAAATCCCAACCTATATGCCAGTTCAGACATAATACCTGTGACAGGCACGAACGAGTCAAAACCTCGAAGAGAGTGTAGAAAATTGGATCCTACATGACAACCATATTAGACCAAAACAACCCAAAATAGTCAATAAAGAATCCACAATATAGGATATAGGGAGGAATGATCATGACAATAGCACCCAAAGGAAACAATGCGGTGAACGATGAGACATAAAAAGGAAACTAAGGTGTAGACCCAATGTTCACACATCCACTACCATCCCCGTGAGGGTGAACACTGGTGTAAAGACCGAGCGAAGGGAAAAAATCCTCCACAAATAGAGTAGAGGATGGAAGATGACCATTCCCAAATCTATGAGCACGGTAAGGGGCTGCGATGCCCCCAAGTCTGACACCAGGGTCCGTACTAGGACCAAGGATGGGTGATAAGATACCAGGCATGCCGAAAATAAAAGCACCCAAACTCAAGAGAGCATAAATATACTCAAGTAACCACGATCCCAAAGGCCAACGAGTGCACAAAGAGCACACTCCTAAGAAAATCTATAGCCAAAATACAAGCAAACCAAGGGGAGGATATGTGAGCTCCCGAATGTAGCAGGTATGTCTCGCCTAGAAGAGGCTCGAAACTCCCATACACTACAAGCGAAGGTACGTAACCAATTATACTGGCCCTCAGCTTCAACGCATATAGCGACTGTGTTGTCCGACCTCTACCTGGCCGGGACACCTATAGAATAACCTCTACAAGTACCCCCTCGATATCCTAGGTAAGGTCACTAAGGTCACCTCAATACAATCAATGCTCAGGCGGACAGTCGCAGGCGGGATTGACCGTATGGGCAAGGTAGCAAAGCCCGAAACTCTCGAAAGAGCCCCCAGATACGAATACAATCCTGGAAATATCTCCGGTGCTACTCAGTTATGACTAGGGGTCATCCCAATCAATAACCACTCACACTGCCTCGTGCTTAACTCCCGTTTGAGAGGAGGATCCTGAGAACGATGGTTATACCAAGGATTTCACACACTCCCTGGACAGACACCTAGATGTTGTTGTTTAGTGATCTTGGAGAATTGACTTACAATGAACTATTCCAAGATCCTAAAACCTAAGCTTGTTGGTGCACCCTAGAAAAGAAAAGAGTGTAATTCATTTTAATTAGCGTTGATTTTAGTTGGCTTTATTACTCAAAAATAGGATATGGTCATGCAACTAGTGGTGTTATGACGCAACATGAAGTAAAATGCACACCGTAACAATCAATGCAAAGGCATTGTGTCCATGTAAACAGTGTATGCTACTACGTGAAATGCACAATTTTTCTTCAAATGATGAATGCAAATTTTTCCTATATGAAGTCCTAACTAGTACTCCAAAGCAAATCTAGATCTAGTGCAAGTACAATGCAAAGTGCAAAATGCAATGCATTATGATAAGCAAATGTTTTTGGATTTTTTGAAAATATAAGAGATGCAAAAAGCAAAAGAATGATTCTACCACCCCCAGTCTCTGCAAGCACACATAGACAACATCCAAGCAAAGCACTAAGGTAAAAGAACTCTAATGCACTAATCTCAAACAAAAAATCGAAAATGCCATGACAAGAACTTACCTAAAAAAAAAAAAAAATTAGGCTAAAAAAAACGTTTCCAGTCAGAAACAGAGGTCAAAACAGACTCAGGCAGTGCCAAAGGAGACTCAGCAACTAACAGCATTCACCCAGCAACCAATTAATTTCCACAAAAAGGAAAAAATCCAGGGTATACGCGACTGTTCGCAGTAAACCTGCGTGTATACGCGGAAATCACAGAGGAAACCGCGTGTATACGCGACTGTAAATCAAAAACCCGCGTATAGGAAGAAAAGGTGCATAAAACAAGGCAAACAAACAGGCTGAGACAAATTTCACTCCAATCAGACTCTACCAGGCATACAGACCCCTAGACCCGACACAGAAACAAGAGAGAAATTGCAATTCAAATACATTGAATGCCGAGAAAATCACCCCCAAAGGACAACTACTAGGAACTCCCCAGGGGAGTCGCCAATTCTGTTATGGAGAGAAATTTCTATGGCTTGGGGTACCACAACAGACAAATTTGACTCCATAAATCAATCTTTCCCAATATGCAATAGAAATAAAATGTCTAACACTAAAGGATCAGACCTCGTACCTTATTCCGGACGGTTGAAGTAGATCCCTGTTGAGCTTTCCAATATTCAGCTTGAATTGATATAATACTTCCTCAACAACAAGTAAACAATACAAGCATACTATATATCATGGTGTTAGATCTATTCTAGCATATATAATCAACAATGTAAAAGCATTTGACATATTCCAATGGATACAATATTCAATCAAATACACATCCTTGGACAGGAAAAGATAGTTCTTATTAATATAAATAAGATATTACAAGATAGATACAACCTCTGACGGCACGTCTGCGAACCGGAGAAACTGAATCCCCCACTTGGGCCTCCACCACCTCAATCCTCCATCTCACGATAGCAAGCTCACTAGCAAAAAGCAAGCTTGGGAAGAACACAAAAGTTCTCCAAAGGGACAAAGGGATGCAGACTCAAGCATAAATTCTGGCAACAATGGACTATAGTTTCGTTGCTTTCAATCTCTATATATGCCTTCAATGTACCAAGGGGTTCCTTTTATAGCTTCACAAGGGATAATGAAGGGTCGAATCCGAGCGATCTCAAGGCATATGGAAGGCCAGGAGTCAAATGAGTCAGATCCATGTCAAGGAAAACTCCAAAAGGATTTGGACTATGCACACATCCCGATGTACGCGGTTATAGGAGTAAAACCCGCGTATGTATGCGGTTATCGGGTAAAAAGCCACGTATATCATTTTTTATATAGTTTTAGGGATGATCAAGGAAACATCAAAGGATAAAATATGGTCCATGGGGTCTAAAGAGTCTGCAGCGGGACAGGGGAAGGCCATACAAAGTGTAATTCACCTAGAGTGGTGAAATCCGCTATAACATGGCATTATGGATGTTCAAGATGACATAGAAAGGGGGAAATTCTTCATCAGAAGGATCATCTACATGGGGTCCAAATAGGATGGTGGGCCTGTCATCTTAAAGATTCAGGGAATCTAATACAACAGAGATTTCCCCTGGGGGATTCAACACTGTGGTAATTTTGGAATGATATTCAGAGTTTTTCATTAATTCAATGAGGGGGACATAGATCTTGATCTTGGAAATTTTGGCCTCCAGACTGAAAGAATTTTGTCCCTTATCAATGATTCTTGGATTATCTTCTCTTCTTTCCTTCCTTTAGGCTATGGTACATTTCTAGAGCCCTCCTTGGAGAGTGTGTCATCTTTAGGCTTGCTGGTAGAGGCCTTGTTTCCTACATCTTTATTTATCATGACAGGGACATCTCTATTTCTCAGGCAAATCTATCTCTATACATCCAAGATAGCAAGTTGATATCCTCTCATGAAGTCCTTTGTCTCATCTGGGGGCATCTCTCCCCTTTAAAGACAAGAATTTTCATGTTCTTCTTTGGTGATAAAGGTGGTGGGAGAGTCAGTGTCAAGCTGATGGATTTCATCTTCAGCTTTATTTTCACCATCCTGATCCACATAATTTTCTTGAAATGGAGGCATGACAGGAGGATCAGGAGGGTTTCACTGGTCTCTCTTCCTGTTCTGGAGAATTTGAGGCCTTCTATCATTCTGATTCCTATTATGTTGCTCTTGATTCTCCCTAGGAGGTGGTCTACCATCCACAGAGATTCTCTATGTCATCCTTTCCATGGTTCTCAACATCGTTTCTATTTTTTCCTCTTGAGAGCTAGAGGTAGAGGGTTGTTCAGGTTCTTTATCTTTTCTTCTCTCCCCTCTTTCTCCTTCCTCTCTTATCCATTCTCCACCATATCCTCTCCATTCTCCCTCCTCTCTTCTCTGCTCTCCATCTTCCCTTCTCCATTATCCCTCATCCCTTTTCTTCTTTCTTGCAACAGTCATGTTTACCTCCACCTCTATGGAATATTTCATCATAGCTTCCAAGGAGGCTAATCTCTTTTCACTTAGCCACAAGTTAAACTCACCATCGAAAGCTTCAGCATACTGGGGTTGGGAAGAACCAATGGGAGTTTTGAATTAGGCAGGAATGGCATTGTTTACCTTCATAAACCTATCAGAAAATTCTTGGATAGATTCACCATCCCTCCTCCTCATGGAATGATATTGAGAGAGATATTGCTTAGGTTTCTTCTTGTCTTCCCACTTATCCTTGAAAGAGTCTTCAAAGGCTTGATAGCTCAGGATAGAGTCGCCTGAGAGGTTTTTGTACCATTTTATTGCTTCACCTGCCAGACTTTGGAAAAATAATCTGACCTTAACATCATCATGGTCCACCTCTTTGTTAGCCGGAAATACCCACCTGCTACAGACATGAGTTGTTTCCCTAGTCTGAATGGTTCATATCTAGAACAAAACACAAACACCAAATGTTAAACTTCTCCTAGATCTACTTAATCACTTGAATGAAATGCCATGATACTTCTCTCAAAGGTTGTCCTCATTATCCTAGTAAAAGAACCTGTAAAAGATGGAAAACAACAAGAGAAACATGATAGCATACAAGATAATCAACTAGATCTATGCTTGTGACCAAGGAATCAAACAATATATACAAATGAAATAGTAAATATGGGAAAGAAAAGACATTTTTTATTAGAAATGATTGGAGAGACTACAACCTTCATGCCTTGGTGTTGAGAGTTCCTTCTAATGGCTCCTTTCCTATAACTTCACCTTGCCTCCAAAGACTCAAGAATGATTTTGGTAGAGTTTGGGTATGCAACACAATTCTTCCTCCTTTCTCCCATGGGGAATGAGCTAGTATTTAAAGGCATGGGAGGATAGGTATGGTTGAGGATCTCATGGGTGAGGTGGAGATAAGATCCAAAAATGAAGGATATTGAGCTCCATCTGGTCCTAAACCATAGGGATGATGCTCCATGGAGGTAAGCTTCGAGAAGCCTCTTGAAGCTTCTCTTTTTGCCTTGAAAACTCGAGCATCGCTCCTCCAATGAAGCAAATAGGCGATGCTAAGGGGTTAATGCTTCTTGTAGTAAGGATAGAAGAGGTGGCACCGCTCTTTGTTCATGTATCAGGAGCATTATTAACTCTTTGATTCTTGGGTAATGCTTTTTTTCGATGGGGAAAGAGCGTTACCAGCTCAAAACAAGGAAAAATTGTAAGGGGATATTTTTTCCTGTCATTTCTCTAGGGAAAAATTTGAGGGGTTGAAGCAGACAAGGGAATACCTATCTCATAACATGATAGTGACGAGATTTCGATGTAACAGAGATGCCCCCCAAAGTATGATGGCTAGAGGGAAAAGATAAGCATAATACTTTGAAAGAACAAGGTATAGTATCGAGGCAAAGGTCCAAAGGTTAAAACTTGTCAAGCATCACAAACTTTCTGCAGCACATTTTACATTTGTCCCAAATGACTCACAACATGCCTGCCGACCAATACAATGCAGATCCATGTGAGATACAAAAAAGTCATGCCTACTAAAATACAGTGTAGATCCATGTGAAGAAGACTCAAATTTAGACATAGCTATTAGACATACAATGTAGATTTATGTCATACAGACAAAAATATGAGCAAAACCATGGACATTCAAATGTGGATCCATGCTAGGAATCATACAAAATACTCCATCACAACCTAGGGGAAGCAATGAGTGCTTTTAACAGATACCAGGGTCTTCATCTCGTCTTCCACAAAGTATGATTCTATCCATGTGATTAAAATGATTTGATGTCGAACGTAGAAACCACTTGATTACCGATCAATGATGAGAACCGTTAACAAGTGCGAGGGAAATCACCATTAATGTCAATGATTCCCAAGGTACCTTAGTACAATCTCCTGAGTGTGAATAGATGATTTGATGTCGAACACTCAGTCGAATCTTTCGATCAAAGGTCAATGATGTGAACCTATGTCGAGAGAGAGAGAGAATCTATCATTAAGGCATACATATCTCAAGGTACTTCTTTGTTTCTAAGACTAATTCCTGGATGATGAGCTGATGTCGATAGGAATAGTCTTGTCGAAGGAGGGCCGTGATGAATCCCACATCAACGACACAAAACTAGGAACAAAGTTATGGAATTTTGAGTATGATGCAACCATAGGACTGACTCAAAAGTAACTAACACAAAAAAAAATTTGACTACTAGTGTAAACTCTCAAGACAATTTCCCTTTTGAGCATAAGGCGGCACGACCGAAGACTTGTCAACATTGAATTGACGAGGTGGAACACAATGAGACAATGGATAATGCATTCTCTAAGAGACTCAAAGGAGTGACATGACTCATGAAAGTGGATTGACTCGAAGACAAGCTGAATACCCAATTGACTGAATGAAATGTATACAAGTGCCATGTTCAAATATGACTAATAAATGCCATTATTGCAAATGAAATGTATTTCCCTAAATTTCCCCATCATGATTGATGAGTGCCTCTTTGATTTTTAACGAGCAGAAAAAGGGTAACAAACGCCCGATATAGCTCGTCCTTCGGACGAGTCCAATCTCATATGTTTTACGAACCTGAGAAAGGATGGGTTCGTTCCCAAAAGAGGGTCTTTCAATGTTTAATTTAATGAGTCCAATGAAAGAAAACTCAGTGTATTTCATGTTTAGAGAGTTTGAACAAACTAAAGAAGACTCCGAAAAGGTTCTTTTTTGTATGATTTAGTCCCTAGGGCCCGAAAAAGTATAAAATAATACCCAAGAGAAATATTCCAGTCATGATTGGATGGAATGTACCTTTTTCATAAGTAGTGCCCCTTGGTCCAAAAAAGGGGTAAACTATCACTAGGAAGACAACTCTTCAGGCCCTTTTACGAGCGTGAAGAAGACAAGTTCACTCGGCAATCTTTTCACATTTTAAGAGTCCAAAAAGAGCTTAAAGAAGACTCCATTAACCCTTTTCATGTTTGAATCCAGAGCACGAAAAAGTAATAAACTAAAGTCAAACCACTTTTCATGTTTTAACCAGAGCACAAAAAATGAAAATTAAGCTCAACACCATCTTATTGTTTTTAACGATCTCGAAGATCAATTGAAAGAATGCTCAGGGTATCTGATTCATTTTTTAACGAGCTTGACACAAAAGAAGAACTATGCTCAAAGCTAGTTTTATTTTTTAACGAGCTTGAAACCAAGAATAAACACTACTCAAGGTAACCTGTTTAATTTTTACACAATCTTGAAACCAAAAGGTAAACTTTTCTCGAGGGCCAGTTTTTATTTTTTAATGAGCTTAAAACTAGAAATAAACTATGCTCAAGGACATCTGTTTCATTTTTTAACAAGCTTGACATAGAATTGGAACAACGCTCACATGCATCTATTTCATTTTTTAACGAGGTTGACATAGAAAAAGAAGTATGCTCTTAGACATATGTTTCATTTTTTAACGAGCTTGAAAAAGAGAAAAGGAACTATGCTCACGAAGCTATTTCATTTTTTAACGAGCTTGACACTAAAAAAGAACTATGCTCGCAAGCCTGCTTTTACCCAACATGATATCCATAGGTTGGTAGGTTTCCCCCATTACATAAAAGCTAGCGGCTTAACTCCAGTATGATGTCCATAGACTAGAGCCATGCCCCCCATTTTATCTATGATGGGAAGAAGCTAACTATAAGAATGGGAAGGAATCACAAGAACATGAGGCACATTCAAGGCAGTCTAATTACTAGGAGTGATGCGATGGTCAGGTGTAACAAAGGAAAGCTGATCAATGGTCACAATCTTCCCATCATGGGGAAAATGCATAAATCTAAAGAGTGTGGACACTACAACCTTCATGGCGTAAACATAATCACGTCCAAGGAGCAGATTGAAATCTAAAGGACCTTGGATCAGCATAACATCAATACAAACAGTTTTCCCTCCTAATGTAATAGGAAAATGTGGAAGGATCCCTAAAGGTGCAGTACGTATTCGATTAAAATCCAGTATCTGATCAGTGGCTGGCACAAGATGAGGAGAACCTAAATCTTGCCAAGTAGTTGAGGATAGAATGCTAACAGAAGCCCCTTCATCAACAATAGTACGAAGCATCCTCCTAGCAGTAACAATCACAATTATCTGGAAAGGAACACTCGAATGAAGACGAGACTCTATTAGGTTACTCCAGTCAAAGGAAATAACCTCATTACTTGGAGAGGATTCTGTCAAAACAGACAAAATTTCCTCTTGTCGAGAACAACCAAAATGAAGCATAAACAATTCAGTAGGATTTAGTTCATTCTCTACTAGGACAGAAGAACAAGACAAAGATTTGGTCAAAGCGACTAGTTCAGTATTAACACTCTCTGATGAAAGAGTGGGATCGGGTGGAGATGACATTGACTCGACCACTTTAAATTCACTCTTCAAAGGGAAGAGTGTGATCAACCATGGATGAATATGAATTGACCACTTGGAATTCACTCTTGGAAGGAAGAGTGGGATCGACCACAGATGAAACCGAATTGACCACTTGGTCAACCAGTGGGGGTTCAAGAGACAACTTACGATAACTTGTTGGAAGTAATTGTCGAGGAACAGTAATATCTTCCAACAACTTATAAGCTTCATCCATGAGAGGACAAAGGTAAGTAAAGTGCATTTCCTTACAAAGCAAACAAGGATTTCTGACTTTACCCTTCCGAATATTAAGAATAGAGTCACTGGTTGAGGGGTGATCATCAGTATGATGAATAGAGGCTGATGACATCGGTTCTCAGAAAATTTTAGACCATTCTTCTAAAACTAGGGCCAGACCATGACAATTTTTCATAAGGCGATCACCCTTGCAAATCCTGCAAGGGAATTTGGGCTTACACGGTCTTTGGGTGTGAAAATCAACACTCTCCGCACTGGGAGGAGTAATTGGTTGAGACTTGTTTTTTTTTTTTTCTTCTTCTTAATATTCCTTTTATTCTTCTTCTTATTCACCTGATTACTAGTACTACAACTTTCAACATGCGAAGAGGGAGAAAAGGAAGAAGACACATCAAGCGAAGAAGGAGAGGGATCGACATGAGGTTAATGCTCTCGCGATGCAGGGTTAGGATTTGAAGCACTTGGTGTACACAGGATAACTGGATTGGAGAATAACCAAACAAGTAATCCAATAGTAAATCCAGGAAGGCTTAATGTATCCATGTAAGGAGGACCAACATCCCCATATGGAGGGAAAATAAAATATGTGCTTGGTAAAGGAGTCTCTTGGTTGGTAGTCCTGGAAGGTGAAGCCATAACTATGTAACAAAACTATCTCTCTCTTCTAAAACTTCTAACTATACAAACAACAATCGCTACTCAAACTAAAGCAACAAGCAAAATATGTGAGCGAAGTGGATTAAAAGTGTGGAACCTCATGGTATTATCAAGGCTTCACAACTATGTGATGCCAAGACAGACAAAAGGTTAACTCAGATGGTCTCAGGATTCCTAAAGGTGTCTCTAGATATATGCAAGGTACGTGGGAGCTGTGACTCCGTAGTAGTGTTATCTAATGCACAACCGTTCGAAAGGGGTCTTCCGATATACAACTAAGTACGTGAAGTACATTTTGATATACCTTAAGGGTATGTGAAAGGCAGTTCAATATACCAGTGGTACGTGGAAGAACCACACGATCCTTGGGATGCAGTGCAGGCAATAAATGGAAGCTCCTATGTTTAATGATGTTGGAACACATCTATAACCTATCACACAAATTGCTAAATATTTTAACCTAAGTCTAACACTTGATTTTATCTTGAACGGTTAGGTGGATGCATGAGGTGAGGACATAAAAAGTAAAACCATGCAATATGATTGTGCAAAATTTCACTTTAACTTTTAAGGTATGCCCTACTTAAGGAAGGGAGAGAGAGATTCAACTTCTTTGAAACACAAAATAAATCCCATACAAAAATAAAACAAAATTGCTTATATGGTCCGTTCCTAACTAAAACAAACAAAATCTTCTCTTTTTGAATTGAAAAAGAAGTGAGATCTCTAATGAAAAGCAAGAAAAGATTGCTACAAATATTATACAAAAGTGTTCATATTTTTCAACTAAAGCGAGGATAAACTAATCACAAAATTATACAATAAATTTCATATGGGCTTTCACAAATTTATAAAAAAGGGAAAAAACATACAAAAATCATGTATAACATATGAAGAAAAACTAAAATGAATCTTTTCTTGTGCTGTGAAAGAAGACATAAATAAGATATCTAGCATAACCAAGTTCTATTCAAATCCAACTACAAAGCTTTAAAGACCAACATCAATCGTAATTCTTGAAAATACCTATGGATTCATACACGAGCATAGGGGAGTCCGGGGGTACCGACATCAATTTTTGGCTCTTTTAAAAAAAGAAAATTTGATTGAGTTTTCTGTTCAAAAATGAATTGCAGAGTTCAAACAAAGACTGTAACTATCTGAAGCATGCATCTCAAATATGAAACAAGAATTTAAGAATCAAACACCAAACAGGGCTAAGAAGAATACCTAGCACCTCTTCTGCAGGTGTTGAATTGGGCATTACTAGCCTGAGCACCATTTCTTGTACACATAAACAAAGTTGTGGCATCGTTTCTTGCAGGTTCACACCAGAGCGTTACCAGCTCCAGCACCGCTTCTTTCACACAGAAACCAAGCGGTGGCACTGCTATATTCTAACAGGGAAAAGGAGGTGATAGCTCCAAAACCACACTTATAACACAGCCTAGGAGCAGTGCCTAAGATGGTGATTTGAAAAATAAAAAAGCAACAGAAAAGTAAGCTATAGTCCAAAGAATGAACCCAAACAATCACTAGAAAACCCAATGAACTAAAAGTATAAAGATCCAAAGGCGGATAGAGGCAAATCAATCAAATTCAAAGCAGATCTACAAATCTATCAATGGAAAAAGAAGATCTACAAATTGAAATGAAGGTGGAGGTTTCAACTTACCAAAGATTTAGAATTTGAAGTAGATCCCCAGTAGAGTCACCACTTTTGTTAGCCGGAAAGACGCACCTCCTGCCGACATGAGCTATTTTCCTAGTCTGAATGGTTCAGATCTAGAACAAAACACAAACACCAAATGTTAAACTTCCCCTAGATCTGGTTAATCACTTGAATTAAATGCAATGATACTTCTCTCAAAGATTGTCCTCACTATCCTCGCAGAAGAGCCTGTAAAAGATGGAAAACAACAAGAGAAACATGATAACATACAAGATAATCAACTAGATCTATGCTTGTAACCAAGGAATCAAACAATATATACAAATGAAATAGTAAATATGGAAAAGAAAAGACAGTTTTCATTAGAAATGATTGGAGAGACTACAACCTTCGTGCCTTGTTGTTGAGAGTTCCTTCTATTGGTTCCTTGCCTCTAACTTCACCTTGCCTCCAAAGACTCAAGAATGATTTTGGCAGAGTTTGTGTATGCAACACAATTCTTCCTCCTTTCTCCCATGGGGGATGAGATAGTATTTAAAGGCATGGGAGGATAGGTATGGTTGAGGATCTCCTCTGTGAGGTGGAGATAAGATCCAAAAATCAAGGATCTCAAGCTCCAGCTGGTCCTAAACCACAGAGATCAGGCTCCACGGAGGTAAGCTTTGAGAAGCCTCTCAAAGTTTCTCTTTTTTCCTTGAAAACTCAAGCACTGCTCCTCTAATGAAGCAAATAAGCGGTGCTAAGGGGGTAACACTTCTTGCAATAATGCTAGAAGTGGTGGCACCACTCTTTTCTCATGTATCAGGAACATTACTCGCTCTTTGCTTCTTGGGTAACAATTTTTGTCAATGGGGAAAGAACGTTACCAGCTCAAAACAAGGAAAAACTGTAAGGGGATATTTTTTCCTTCCATTTCTCTAGGGAAAACTTTAAGGGATTGAAGCAGACAAGGGAGTACCTATCTCATAACATGATGGTGATGATATTTTGGTGTAACACTCTTCCAGGTCTATCCAATATCAAAACCATCCTAAGTGTTCTTCAGTTGAATACCCCCTCTCCCCATTGTACGTTTTGAGCCTTTGGGAGTATCCCAGAGGGAGGTCGTGAAGAGCACCAGGAAGACAAAGAGGAGCAAACCTTGTTTCCATTCTTGGAGGTATGGCATGGTTTACAAGGGGGACTAAGACTAGTGTGACAAGAATTGGTAATCTATGAGGAATTGTAGGAATGTGGGGAGTTCTGAAACTGGAAGATGAATGTTGGTTCTGTTTTGAAACAGTGGGAGACAAATTCACAATGGTAGATTACTTTAGGACAATAGAATTCAACATGGCTAAATCAGAGGTAAATATGGGGCACTCTTGGTCAGACAAGTATCTAAAATTCCCACCCATAGACTCTGAGATATCAGGTGACCAGGATGTATGGGAAAATTCAAATGAGGAGGGGTCCAAGATAACCTCAGATAGGTTGGACTCAAACTTAGTCCTGGGAAGATATGGCTCCAATTATTCAACACAATGTTCAGTTATATCATTAATGGAAATAACACCTCCAGCAGGTAAAGAGAAAGTTAATTCTAACCTCTGCAGCTTGTTGGATTTTCGAATCAGGATCTCTGGATCGAAGATTTCTTGAAACGACTCAGCGGCAGGGTTTCTCTTCGTATTAGTTCTTCTGATTTCTAGTATTTCTAGTGGATTCACCTTCTAAATGTTTTTAGAGTTGAGTCACCATATCATATACAACCAATTGTGTGTCTAAGACCGACTGCTCAACCAGGTCATAGAGCTAGGACAATGTCATTTTCCCAAGGATATAATAGTGGTTATTCCCTAGCAACGGCGCCAAGATGTTAGCACCTTGCAATTTTCCTACAGTTGTGGTAGGAAGTCACAGGGGTAACCATTTCAAACCAATATTTAGAATGTACTCTAGCCAATACAGTCAGAGAGGGCTCTCTCTTGTCACAAAAACATTCACATATACATATGGCTTTAAGCAAGCATTCAAAAGGTTATATTTTTTAGGGGAATGAGATATTTGCAAATTCAAAGATTGTGAAACAGACAGACAAAAAATACCATTGGGAAATGGAGTTACATCCAAAAAATATTCAAGGGGTTTACAATAATAATGAAGTTATATTTCTCTTATGGAATCTGAGGCAACATGGCTATTATGTTCAGTCTAATCATCCTGAAGTGATGAAAGATAGAAATGAGGAAAGAGCCCAGTGAAAACCAGAGGCATCTATCAATGGATGAATCGCTGGGAACACCTTTAGCAGAAATATAACAGGAGACGATAATTGAAATAGAGCACCTATCTGTGGATGAATTCTATCACAGTCATTACCAACACATAACAAATACGATTTATGATGGAAGGAGCGTTCTCAAAAATGAATTCCTTGAATACAACCTAGAAATGTATTGACAGAAAACACATACATGAAAATGGAAATACAGGAAAGACAACCTGAACAAGAAACAACTTGATGAATCTCAAAAAAATCAGAGCATACTTTTCATTAAAGCTTCCAAGAAAATGACAGAGCTACAAAACTTGAGCGCTAAGGATTCTGAATGAAAGTTATCAACCCTTTCTTCCTCAATTGAGGCTACATTTATAGTGTTATGGGCTCCCGAGACCAACCAAACAAAGCAGAATTCAGTTACAAAATGGGGAATCAATCCCAAATCATCATTTCAAATTCTAAAAAACTCTTGAGGTGGCAGATTCACCATGATTTACACATAAAACAAGAAATATGAGGTAACATACACTCTGGATAAAAAATGGCAATGTGGCATCTGGGATGCAGGATCGCTTGATTGAAAATGATGTTTCAGAGCACCTCTTAATGGTTTCACTCTCCTAAGCGAAATCTGCAACATCAAATTTGTCCATGCTCCATCTCCATTTCACACATATAATGATCTTTTTCCTCCTCGCACCTTTGATCATGTGAAATAAACCACAGCTGTAGACCGCTGCTACGAGAAATCTCAATTGTCCCGCAATATGGTCCCTTATGCAATTTTGCGATCCCTTATCTTGTTAACCTCCGTGCATATTTACATCACGAAATCGACCAGGACTGTAGATCTTATCAGTGCCACGATCTCCGCCATCCAAAAACGTAGGGTCTACAAGATTTCGTAGCGCCTCCTCTCGCTAAAATTCGTGTACTTTCTCATCGTGAAATAAATTTGAGCCGTTGATCAGATCCTTGTTAGATATCCGCCATTCAAAGGCGTGGGGTCTACCAAATTTTGCAACCCCAATTTGTTTTATCTTTTGTGCATGTTTGGGTTGTGAAATACATCCCAACAGTAGATCTCCTCCACCTAGAATCCCGATCATTCAACTGTGTGGGTCCTATGAGATTTCCAGCCCCAACCTGCTTTATCCTTTGTGCATGTTGCTATCGCGAAATCCACTTTCACCGTAGATCTTAAACATCTTTAGATCTTGGCCATTGAAACCTAAAGGATATAACGAATTTCACAATCCTCCACAACTTTACAAATCGTGCATCTTTCCTCGGTGAAATCTTCCTCAGCTGTCGACCTGCTTTGCTATGTGTCTACGTTGCTCAAATTTACCACCACACAACCTGTAGACCTTATTTATGTCCTTCAAGGTCCTATGATAAGGAACTTTTGGACCTTGTTCCTCCTGTGATTGGCCTATTCCCCTGCCAATTGTTTAGCCCACAATGCTGCTAACACATCTACAAAAGATATTCAAAATTTAGCACTGGTGCTAACCAAGTGCTAACACAACCATTTTAAGAAATTTATACTTAATGGGTCTTGTAACTTACTTGGAAAAGAATTCAAGGGACTCTCCATCCAACCATTTAAAGAAATTTATACTAAATGGGTCTTTTGGAATGCATTTTTTTGTTGGTTTGGTGTTGAGATAGAATCTTTGTTTATTTGAATGGACTTAGAGTGCAACTCTCATGTACATGCAAATTTGAGACTCCCTTTGGTTGGAAGTACTGGTCTAGATATTACTAGAACCTTGCATGGTGCAGTTTGGGCTTTTGGAGGCTAGTAAGTGGTTGTATTATGTAGGTTTTAGGCTATATATGTCTGAAGAATTCAGGTCTAGGGAGCTAGATAGGTTGAATCCATCTAAGAAAAAAAAATTCAATTTTGATTTTCTCATAAATATCAAATATAATAATTTTTTCATTGGAAAAAATAAATAAAGATAAAATATATATACATTTCAAGACTTTGATGTGAGTTAGTTATGTTTGAAGTATCAAGTAAGAATGTATAATTCAAACTCTTTATAAATTGACATACTAAGTCTTAATTGGCTCTTGGAAATGATTTTAATTTAATTCAAGATAACAAGTCTTAGTTGACTATTCCAAATTATTTTAATTTAATTCAAGATAACAATATGCATGAGATTTTCAAGTTAATTCCATAAGTTTTAGAGTCTAAATTCAAAATGTGTTTAAACTCTTAATTACAAATCAACAAATCAAAATATTGTATAATTCAAAGACTATATAATTTTTGCTAAGACATTTATTATAGACTAAAGTTTTTTAAAAATATATATTTTTATGTTGATACAAATTAATATCCTGATTTTAAATTATTTATATTATTAATAATGAAACAAATTATAGTGTAAAATAAAAAATCTTGTATTCATAAATCAAAAATAAATTATTTTTTAATCCAAATCAATATCATAAATAAAAAATATTGGTCATATAATTAAGTCACAAAAACTTTTCAAAAAACCAATTTAAATCTCATAATCATCCGTCCATTATGCCATCTATACTGTCAAAATTATATTAATAATTCATTTTAAAATTGATTTAAATCTCATAATCATTCGTCCATTATGCCATCTATACTGTCAAAATTATATTAATAATTCATACTTGGAAGGGTGTGGAACCTAGAGAAGTTGGTGTTGTTTTGCATGCTGAGTTTATTAAAAGGAACTAGAGAAGGCGGTCTCGTTGTTGTACATGATTGGTTAACAAAGAGAAAGCTGGGGAAGAGAGTCTTGTTGTACACAGTGATACATTTACGCAACGAGACTATACCTTAATGGACGAAAAAGTTAAGCCAGTGACTGGATCTGTAGTTAAACTTTGATTGTGATTGTGGGTGGAATATCCGATTCAGGATGAGGAAGCGTACTTACTTTTGCTACTGTTTGTAACGTATTCAATTATAAGATAGGGAACATTTATAAATAGGTCAGCCATATTAGTTTAGTGGTACAAACCTCAAATTTTTGAAAAAAAATAATGTTTAGTTTTACAAGAGTTAAAAAAAATTAAATTCATTAATTTTTAAAATATTTGATTGATAGTTGGGTGGATGACGTCGACTTTGGAATCCATGCCTTCATCATTGAGGAAAGTGATGAAAGCAGGTTTTAATACCTGCATTAATTATGGAAGGGACTTTATTAAACGGAAACGACGCGAGGAGTTTGTGAGGAGTTTCCTTATGTTCTTATCTCCCGCGATCTGCCAGCTGTCAACCATTTTAGAATCCGAGGAAGTGTGAACTATTCGCGCATTAATGGAAATCAAGGCAAGTGACAGGGCGTGAGTACAGTTTAACGACATTTCGATCGAGGCGTGAGGGAGTTAATGGCGTAGATTGCGGCAGTCTTCTAGCTCTGATCATTGCTTCAATTCCCATCCAAGCTAAACAGCTCTGTAAACTAGAGCCCTGTAATTAGCTTCTTTGTGCAGTTTGCAGGAGAAGATTAGAGAATAGATAACGATTGAAAAATTGAGCTATCATTTACAGGAAGACATCTCAATGAACTCATAAATGCGATTAGTCCATCCTTCAGCCTTGCCTATCGATCTTGCATTGTCAAGAATTTCATGCACAAACCTGCAGAACGGCAAGCGGCGGCTAACATAATAATCTATCATATGTTCTCATTCCTCCTTCATATTGGTTTTTACCGGGACTTTTTCCAAAGTTAAAATAGACTAAATTTCAGTAAGCGGCTCATGACATGGAAATACACTGCAAGTTATTTTTTGTGATGTATATGCAATCAATAAGGTTATGGGTTTCTCAAGCCTTTGTTACTATTTACTGCGTATGTGTGCAATCGTGTATGTATATTTTCCGAACACTGTGCTGGAAACATTGTGAATCTTGCATCAGTATCATTTTAATGGGATTTTTCAGTATCAGTATATTCGGTGTATTGTTGGGGCTGCCCATTTAATGGGATTCCTTTGAATGCGTCTGTGTGCAATCACGGATGTATATTTTCCTCACTGTACTGGCAACACTGTGCATCTTGCATCCGTATCCTTTTAATGGGATCTTCGGTGTATAGTTAGGGCTGCCCATTCCATCGGATTCTTTTGAATGCTTTTTACCATCTTATGTGTGTAGTTGTCGATCATTTATATTTCTCTTCTGTATGATGTTCATGGAGAAATCACTCTATGACAGAAAGGGGAAGTGACATGAATGCTCAATTGGACACATGTTTTAACTTTTAAGGGATGAATGCTTTTGTTGTGACAAAATTAGGTCACAGGGTTACCAGTGACACCCTTCAAGCTCTCTGAGTTGTACACAGTCCTTTATGGAGGATGATGTCAAATGACAACCAAAGCCATATAGCCTTGTCACAAGGTGAAATGAATGTTCACAGGTAGTTTTTCCATAGGGATCACAAGTCCATTTTTTTTTTAATAGGGGCTCACTTTTTGGTGCATGTTTGTGTTAGATTTTCTAAGCCATGGTAAGTAGACTTAATAAAAGAATTCCTAAACTATTAGATATATGAAACCTAAAATCTGCTCAAAACTGTTGTTCAAATAATGCTAGTCTACTGCAGAAAATTATCACAGAAACTTGCAGGTCTGTCCTAAATCAAATCGCTGTTATTAAGCAGAAAAAACAGAATTACAGCATTCTTGCTAAATCATTATTAAAAGCAAAAAAAGAAACTCAGTAGATGGAATGCCAAAACCTGTTACTTCTTTCTCATTAATTCTTATCTGAAATCTTCTGAATTTTATATTGCCACCTTAGTTGTTTACCATGTCAATGGCTTGTATGGCAGGTTCCCAAATCGCTGCAGCATCCTCCAGTCGATCGACCTCTAAACTCGGGTAGTGCACCATCTGATAATCCAGGGTAAGATCTCTTTGTTCAATGCAGAGTTTAAATTTAAATAGTCCCCCTTTTTTTTTCATTCATGACTCATTGTTTGATATGTTGCGGGTTTACATAATTGCATAATGGTAGTTGTGCTCCATGCAATGTTAAAATGACGATCTTACAGGTATGCAGACATATTTTCCTATATATGTGGGTTATTCCCTTTAGGCGACGGAGAGATTCGCACACGAAAACTAAAAAAATACTTCTATCAACTCAACACAAGCATTTTATACATTTCGTTCTCTATGCGCAAACAATTTTAGGTCGAAATGTGTCGATGAGAACAGGGAGAATTTGGATTCAAAAATCCATTTAACAATGTTTTTACACATTTTGAAAATTCCATAAATATTCATAACTAAAAGTAAATAAAAACCAGCCAAAAATAAAAGAAAAATCATCCCTAGTTAAACAACTCACAATAAAATATATGAAAGTACGCTGGAGAGGGGAGTTACTAATATTGGAGATACTCTTCGGTTGGTTGACCAAAGACTATCTCAAAGTGGTGGGCTGAAAAACTCCACGATGCCATCATCGTAAACAAGATTATTTGATATAACTGCAAGAAGGTGCAAAGGATTTTGGAACCTTCGATTTGTTTATTAGAATTTTATGAGATGAGCTTGAATTAAAAAAAATATACTAAATTTGAATGTGCTACGAGTTATTGTTGTGATGTTAAGGTTTTTGAGGCGATGAAAGAAAAATATTTATAGAGAAGAAGAACAATGAATAAAATGTTTATTAAACTCATCTTATTCGAACATACTTTTAAGCTTTGGTGTTTTTGGTCGAAACCTATTTGATTTTGCATTTGCTAATTTGATCTTCGTGCATTTTGCTGGGTAGATTTTATGCAAAGTCCAAACTATGGAAATAGCTTTGTTTTTATTTCGTGTTTCAATTGGTTAATATTTTTCTCTTGTCTTTAGAGGGCGTGTTTTCTATCTTAAAAATAACCCATTGAAGGGTGTGAATTTATCATCATCATTGTCATATGTGTTTCATTTTATTTATCCTATCCGTTCTATATGAAATTTATATATACATACCTATGTAAAACTATTTTAGCTTGAAATCTTTCTCGCATTTAAATTATGTATTCCTCTTTGATTCTTAAATATTCAGTCATTGAAATTTCAAATTGTAAATTTCTTTTTCAAAATCTTAGTAATAAGATGAAATCTATGCACCCATTGCTCTGACGATATATGGGATATCTCCACATGGACAACGAAATGGTTTATTAATTTTTTTATATATACAGTGAGGTATGGAATGCTATACAACATATAATGCATGTTCTTTTAGCTCATTGTAGGATCTTACTTTGTCCTTTAATGCAAGGTATAGGTGTGAGTTGGGTCATGACTTGGAATTGAATATTTATTTTGTTAGGTATTTGTTTTTCGGAAGGGGTTTTAGAAACATTGTTCACTTCGTCGTCCCTTCATCCAATAAAAATTTTACATATGCATTTTTCTCGTTTTCTCATTGCTGACGTGTTGGTGAATTTTTTTGTCTGCTAGTCTTTTTCTCCTCAATGATAGTTTTTTTCGTATCGTTATAGTACAACCCCACATCAGTTTATTTTTAGACTAGAAGGCCCATATCAATTTTATTGTCTAGAATATGGTTTTCAGAGAGATGCTTGCAGGAAAAATTTGTCCGCTCGTTTGAGTTTATAAGATTGCATTGAGGATTAAGGCCATACAACTATCATTAAATTATTGGTAGCTTGGCTTTGCTTACAATTTGTCAAGTTTTACATATATTAGATATTAAGGGATAGTAAATTATGTCATATCACCACCCATACTTGTCATGTTGTACATTGATTCTATGAATTCCAACTTTGTCTTTAACTTCAACAATTTATTACAATCGTTGATATAGAGGAAAAATAAAAACCGAGAATTGTTCCATGTGAATCCATGCAGAGGGATGCGCGTATATGTTTGTCATGTTAATGAGTTGTTCCAATTTTAATTGCCATGGAGAAAACTATGTTGGCAACAACAATTATGAACAACTTGCACAATTAAACTCTCAAATTCAAACTAAACATATAACAATTCAAACCAACGATAAATAAAAAAAATCCATTGTCAAATATCTGAAAGATAATTTATATTTGTTTTAAGATCATTAAAGGGATTTTATAAATTAATGGACCAGAAATTAACGACTAAAATTAAGAATTCCAAGGATAAAATTTCTCAGAAATCATTTGAGTTTATAAGATTGCATTGAGGGTTACGACCAAACAACTATCAAATCATTTCAGTTCCAATACCTTTGAAGGAAACTTCAAGATAGTAGCAAAGAAACATTGTCAGCTCTGAAATTTCATAACCACAAGTTTCGTTACCCTTCAAATAATCTTCACAGAGTTTATTTTTCTTGGAGTCAACATCCCATTCAACACCCTGTCGTAGGATGGTTTGATTGCTCTGTAGATTCTTGATTATGATGATTCTACTTGGAATTTGAAGAGTGGTTTGCAAAAAGGATGTCAAAGGTGTTTTTTTATAGAGGAAAAGTAGTACCAATCATCTCCATAGAGAAACCAATGTGGTTGAAAATCCAACCCATTTAAACTTTCATTGCAATGCTCCCAACGCATGAGATTGGTCTCTAGAAAATTGCATCTATCCTCCCACAGTTTGTCGTTAACAATTATCATTGTATCACTATTATTCGCCAAGAAAGTGTTTTTCACTATGTCATATTCGTGTCCATTAATATTAAGTCGAGGATGGTTGTCAGTATCACAAGATAGTAGCTGGAAGGTAGGGTCACTACAGTCACTACCATATTTCCCAAAATCATAACCAGAGTAAAATCCCCCATAAGTGGAAGCATTCCAAAGATAATATTTGTAGTTACCGCCAAGACACGAGGAGGAGAGGAGAAGAGCAGATGCAACAACAAGGAAAGGATGAACAGAGAGAGTCATTGAATTAGGAAGAAGAACATGTATTATTTGTTCTTCTCTTACAAATTGTAAACAAAGCAACAAGGGATTGGGGGTTAGGATGAAGTGTATGGAATTGGAAAGCCGACATTGAGGGAAAACACCATTGAACTGTAGGGGAATACTTCAAATTCTGGTAAACATAGAGGATAAACAATGCACAGGGAGTACGATGACATGTGGCAAAAAAGGATTAGCTAGAGGGACTACGAAGGTGAATAGTTTTTTCAAAACGACTCCCGAGAAAGAACGTCTTTCTCTGGATGAGGTTTTAGAATCACTATTCACCATCGTCGTCACTTGGAAAACTCCACATCTTCCACATGTTCACATCGACACGGCCTCTGTTGCAGCAGTGTCTTCGTCGAGAAGAGAATTATTGGACATGAGTAGACCTGTGACATCTGAAATAAACGGTTTGGTAATTCAAGAGAGACTCCAACCTCCCCGCCAGGAGTTACACTCACAACCAGAAGGCCATAGTCGACATGGTCGTGGACAACAAGGATAACTCGCAGGCCTACTCCTTCGTCACTTACATGCCCGACATCAGGAAGTCCGACCCCAAGGTCAGTTCTGGATCTGGATATTTTCTTTCTTTTTCCATCTACTGATGTTTTCATCCAACCCCAAATCGAATATGAGGACTTGCTTGAATTCCTCTGTGTGTATTTTCAGGTTCAGTTTGAGGATGTTAATGTGCAAACGATCCGAGGGAAGCAAAAGAGTGAGGAAAACGACAAGGATACAAAATAAATTTCGAATGGAGAGAGAATCCACCAAGTATTTCAGTAAATTCGTACTTCCCTCTGACGCCAATTTGGATGCAATTTATGCCATTTGTGAGGACAGGGTTTTGATTTACTTTTCTGAAGGTGCCTCAACCTGAAGCCAAATACTATTGTTATTCCCATCAATTGATTTGAATGGGACATATGTTGATGTATTTGTAACTTTGGAATGTATTCACTTGTATATCTTATGTATTGTACCCCGATGTTTATTCCAGGAAGTGTCTGTAATGTACTTGAGTCATGTCATACCTCGATGTTCCTATCAGGAGATTCAATAATATAAACAAGTCATGTAAAGTCATTGTGGGTAACCCTCCTATTGATCAAGGGTTAAAGTCCCCGCAGTTGTGGGGCGCTAGGGTTATTAGACTCTCCTAGAGAAGTCGGCCCTGGTGAGTTAATGTCAAGCTGGGTCATTAGTACCCTAGTTGTGGTTAATCGAGCCTACATGACTGAGTTATGATTACTCGAGCCTACATAACTGGGTTAAATGTTAAGTGAACGAAAGAATATAAATAGAGAGTGATACTCTCTATTTATCATATACACACACTCACTCAATTGGGGCACATGAGTAAGAGAGAAGAAGCTGGGATCAGAGAAAGAGACTATTGTTGTCGGGAGATCATCTTACTATTTTTGGGTTTTACTTTTGGTGTTGATTCTATCTCTAAGGAAGTTGTGGGGTTTTCTCCTTTATGGTTTCCCTGAAGAAAAACTTTGTGTTCATTGTCTCTTATGTTTGATTGCTGTGCTTGATATTCTCTCAGTTAAAGATCTTAAGATAATGCTAGCTTGAATGATAAAAATCTAACATGGTATCAGAGCTAACCTAAGAAGAAGACATTGTGCAACTGCAGAAGCTAGGGCTTCTTACTTTTTGGGTCTCTCTCCACAATCTATCAGCAAAAGTATGCTAGGATGACTCTCCATTGAAGGGCGCATCTTTCTGTCGAAGTGAAATTCGATTCTAAGCATTTTCAGTTTTTGGTGCAAGAAATTAGGGCTTTTTACAGAAAATGAATTCTTGAGTGAGCTCGGCATAGGATTTCTCTACTCATCAAAATTGAATTTTAGAGACCTGGGTCGAGATTTTTGGTTGGGTGTTACTCCGGGAAAGTCAAACCCTAGTTTGACCCCAGGCTCGAAAAACCCTAAATACTAAAACTTATAAGTTTTGGAAAATTCACTATATCTCAGGATTGGAGAAGTTTCAAGGGCCAAAAATTTCATAGGTCAAAGATAAAATCTGATGTACACTAGATCCAAGTTTCAATCTTAGATTCGCTATATTCTAGGAGATATGATTCCTCCAAATTAGGGTTCTAGCCTCTCCTAGGATTCATCCCTAAATAGGATACCTTGGGAGAATTGCTATATCTCGAACTATAGAGGTCCAAATGAAATTTCTCAAGATGTTATAGAAATGGCACGAACTGTACTTTCCGTGGTCAAACTTTCAGACCCAAAGATAAAACAGTGACACGTGGCAGTCCGTACAACTTCATTATGTTGAACAGTCCTGAAACAGGTCACCTTGGGAAAATGCTCATAAGTCCCAATTAGTGAAACCAATTCTGATGAAACCTATGGTATTGGAACAAGGACAGACTAGGCTACTTGAGTACGAAAGTTCAGACATAAAGGATCATTACTTTCGTAGATATCATAGAAACAATATCAAGCATTTCTACAGAAGAAATTGGTAAACTAGGGCTTCTTGTTCCGGGAGCTTCCCTCCACTGTTTTCAGGAAAAGGAGTACATTGGATAGCTTGCCTTAAAGAGGTCTATCTTTCTATCCAATCAGATCTGAAATATTCCAAGTTTTCAAAATTAGGGTTTCTCTGACAAATCCTAGATCAGCCAGCTCTAGAACTAGGACGGACACCTCAAATCGTTAAGATCTAATCTTTTGCTATTTTCATTTGAGGTTCTCATTTCAAAGTGATCTATCACATCGGCTTGATGATAAGCTTGGTGAAGTTGACAACTTCCAAGCATGGAAGTCTATGATCTCTCTAAACAAAATGAATTGGACACCTACATAAGTAGAGAGGTTCCAGTTCCAAAGGGAGATGAGCCTAAAAGCCTTACACCAGAAGAACATGGTCAAGGCCAAGAAGATCATTGCTGATTCAATCATGGATCATCTTATACCACAAGTGTCTTCCCTAAAGACATTGAAAGAGATGTTTGATTCCTTGACCAAGCTATTTGAAGGGAAGAACATAAATCAGAATATTGCTTTGAGAAAACAATTGAAGAATGTTAAGATCCAAAATGCAGAGACCATACAGTCATACTTTATGAGGGTCTCTCAAATCAAAGAACAACTTGTAGCAGTAGAAGAAGAAGCGAAGAATGCAGAAGTGGTGATAGCCATCTTGAATGGCCTCCCAGGATCATGGGATTCATTCATGCGAGGAATGTGTGCCAGGAGGAAGTGATTACTTTTATCAGACTATGGGAAGAAGAAGAAGCTCGACTCATAATAAGAGAAGAGAAGATGGGAGAAACTGAAGATCAAGCTCTCACCATCCAAAGAAGATCCCTCAAGCGATGAGGAATACGAAGGACTCAACTCTTGAAGAAACTCTTATCCATCTTATCATTTGGATAAGAAATGATGAATGAAGAAAATGATGAAGCTGAAGGCTCAAGAAGGAGTCTACCCATGAAACAAATAAATATAAGTATTCAATTGTCATTTCATGATATTGTTTTGTTATGCATTTGTTTATATTCAGTTGATGTATTATGCATGATAGAATGTTTGCATTAATGACAGTATTCTACTAATATGCATGTGATGGGTAAGTAGGTCATGGTGCTATACAACTCTCCATTCCTACTTATCTAGAATGAAACCTCTTTGCTGACATATTGGATTAGTGCACAATCTCAATGTTGTCCTGGTAGAGATGGACGGTATCTAGAAAAGTTTCCGTGAGATATGGATGAATGTTTTATTGGCTAAAATAGTTGCATGATCATATATTTATGCATAAGAATTTTCCATTATGAATATGCCTTATGAAATGTTTCTAACCACAAAAATGCATTTGACTTGTACGAAAAATCGTGTACAATCACCTACAAGAAAACAAGGATGAGACTTGTTCCGAAGAACAAGTGACGACAATTCAAGAAATAATCCAAGATGAAGAATAATATGACGATACTTTCAAAGAAGAGATCTCAGACACAGTGCAGTTATGCAACACTGTTGAGCGACATCATTGATGAAGAACCTTCCAAGAAGTAACTAAGAAGAAAGGGAAGGAGTGTACCAGTTCAAGAAGAATGATGTCTAGGATGTAGTATTGAGACCTGAAGAGAAGTTCATAGTTCCATCATGCAATAGATGGAAACATCGTGGGACACAAGGAAATATTTGTAGCACAAGGCTTCTCATGGAAAGAAGGCATATACTACGAAGAGACATTTGCAGCCACCAAAAGTTAAGACACATGACAGGAAGACTCATGTGTGCAAATTAAAGAAGGCCTTGTACGAGCTTAGAAGACACCCATGGGATAACACATACATGATGAGCTTGATGAAGATCTTGACCTTTGCTACAAGTTTGAAGATGAAATCCTATAGATGAAAAGCTCACAGATGGGTGCGAGAAGAACTTTTGAAAAAGGTTCAAGATATAGGATCTTAGTATCTAGTGACCCCAGATGGATACATAGAATAATAGTAGTAGAGGAAGCTACTTGTCACTCCGATACAGAATGTTTCAGTGCATAGAATACGAAAGTCAGAGGTAGAATGATGATCCTCTTCAGAGTGAGGAAAACGACAAGGATACAAAATAAATTTTGTATGGAGAAAGAATCTGCCAAGTATTTCAGTAAATTCGTGCTTCCCTCTGACGCCAATTTGGATGCAATTTATGCCATTTGTGAGGACAGGGTTTTGATTTACTTTTCCCAAGGTGCCTCAACCTGAAGCCAAATACTATTGTTATTCCCATCAATTGATTTGAATGGGACATATGTTGTATTTGTAACTTCAGAGTGTATTCACTTGTATATCTTATGTATTGTACCCCGATGTTTATTCTGGGAAGTGTCTGTAATGTACTTGAGTCATGTCATGCCCCGATGTTCCTATCGAGAGATTCAATAATGTAAACAAATCATGTAAAGTCATTGTGGGTAACCCTCCTATTGATCAAGGGTTAAAGTCCCCGCAGTTGTGGGGCACTAGGATTATTAGACTCTCCTAGATAAGTTGGCCCTGGTGAGTTAATGTCAAGTTGGGTCATTAGTACCCTAGTTGTGGTTACTCTAGCCTACATGACTGAGTTAGGATTACTCGAGCCTACATAACTGGGTTAAATGTTAAGTGAACAAAAGAATATAAATAGAGAGTGAGACTCTGTATTTATCATATACACACACTCACTCAACTGGGGCACATGAGTGAGAGAGAAGAAGTTGGGATCAGAGAAAGAGACTACTGCTGTCGGGAGATCATCTTACTATTTTTGGGTTTTACTTTTGGTGCTGATTCTATCTCTGAGTAAGTTGCGGGGTTTTCTCCTTTATGGTTTCCCCGAGGAAAAACTTTGTGTTCATTGTCTCTTATGTTTGATTGTTGTGCTTGTTATTCTCTCAGTTAAAGATCTTAAGATAATTCTAGCTTGAATGATAAAAATCTAACATGGTATCAGAGCTAACCTGAGAAGAAGAAATTGTGCAGCTGCAGAAGCTAGGGCTTCTTACTTTTTGGGTCTCTCTCCATTGAAGGGCGCATCTTTCTGTCGAAGCAGAATTTGATTCCGAGCATTTTCAGTTTTTGGTGCGGGAAATTAGGGCTTTTTACAAAAAATGAATTTTTGAGTGAGCCTGACATAGGATCGCTCTCCTCATCAAAATCTAAGTTTAGAGACCTGGGTAGAGATTTTTGGTTGGGTGTAACTTCGGGAAAGTTAAAACCTAGTTTGACCCCAGGCTGCAAAAACCCTAAATACTAAAACTTATAAGTTTTGGTAAATTCGCTATATCGCGGGATTGAAGAAGTCTTAGGGGCCGAAAATTTCACAGGTCGAAGATAAAATCCTGATGTACACTATGTCCAAGTTTCAAGCTCAGATTCGCTATATTCTAGGAGATATGATTCCTCCAAGTTAGGGTTGCAGGCACTCCCAGGATTCATCCCTAAACAAGACACCTTGGGAGAATTGCTATATCTTGGACTACATAGGTCCAAATGAAATTTATCAAGATGTTATGGAAAGGGCACGGACTCTAATTTCTGTGGTAAAATTTTTAGACCCAGAAGATAAAACAGTGACACATGGCAATCCGTACAACTTCGCTATGCTGAACAGTCTTGAAACAGGTCACCTTGGGAAAATTATCATAAGTCCCAATTGGTGAAATTAATTATGATAAAACCTATGGTGTTGGAACAAGGACAAACTAGGATACCTGAGTATGATATTTCAGACACAGAGGAGCATTAATTTTGGAGATACCACAGAAACAGTATCAAGCATTTATGGAGAAGAAATTGGTAAACTAGGGCTTCCTATTCCGGGAGCTTCCCTCCACTATTTTCAAAAAATGAGTACATTGGAAAGCTCACCTTGAAGAGGTATATCTTTCTATCCAATCAGATCTGAAATATTCCAAGTTTTCAAAATTAGGGTTTCTCTGACAAACCCTAGATCAGCCAGTTCTGGAACCAGGATGGACACCTCAAATTGCTAAGATCTAATCTTTTGCTATTTTCATTTGAGGTTCTCATTTCAAAGTGATCTATCACATCAGCTTGATGATAAGCTTGGTGAAGTTGACAAATTCCAAGCATGGAAGTATATGATCTCTCTGAGGAAAATGAATTGGACACCTACATAAGTAGAGAGGTTCCAGCTCTAGAGGGAGATGAGGCTAAAAGCCTTACACCAGAAAAACTTGGTCAAGTCCAAGAAGATCATTGCTGATTCAATCACGGATCATATTATACCACAAGTGTCTTCCCTAAAGACATAGAAGGAGATGTTTGATTCCTTGACCAAGCTATTTGAAGGGAAGAACATAAATCAGAATATGACTTTGAGAAAACAGTTGAAGAATGCGAAGATCCAGAATGCAGAGACCATACAATCATACTTTACGAGGGTCTCTCAAATCAAAGAACAACTTGTAATAGTAGAAGAAGAAGTGGAGAATGTAGAAGTGGTGATAGCCACTTTGAATGGCCTCCCAGGATCATGGGATTCATTCATGCGAGGAATGTGTGCCAGGAGGAAGTGATTACTTTCAGCATACTCTGGGAAGAAGAAGAAGCTTGATTGATAATAAGAGAAAAAAAGATGGGAGCAACTGAAGATCAAGCTCTCACCATCCAAAGAAGATCCCTCAAGCGATGATGATACAAAGGACTCAACTCTTGAAGAAGCTCTTATCCATCTTAGCATTTGGATAGGGAATGATGAATGAAGAAGATGATGAAGCTGAAGGCTCAAGAAGGAGTCTACCCATGAAGCAAATAAAGATAAGTATTCAATTGTCATTTCATGATATTGTTTTGTTATGCATTTGTTTATATCCAGTTTATGTATTATGCATGATAGAATGTTTGCATTAATGACAGTATACTACTAATATGCATGTGATGGGTAAGCAGGTCATGGTGCTATACAACTCTCAATTGCTACTTATCTAGAATGAAACCTCTTTGCTGACATATTGGATTAGTGCACAATCTCAATGTTGTCCTGGTAGAAATGGAAGGCATCTAGAAACGTTTTCGTGAGATATGGATGAATGTTGTATTGGCTAAAATAGTTGCATGATCATATATTTATGCATAAGAATTTTCCATTATGAATATGCCTTATGAAATGTTTTTAACCACAAAAATGCATTTGACTTGTAGGAAAAATCGTGTACAATCACCTACAAGAAAAGAAGGATGAGACTTGTTCCAAAGAACAAGTGACGACAATTCAAGAAAGAATCCAAGATGAAGAATAATATGATGATACTTTCAAAGAAGAGATCTCAAACACAGTGCAGTTATGCAACACTGTTGAGTGACATCATTGATGAAGAACCTTCCAAGAAGTAGCTAAGAAGAAAGGGAAGGAGTGTACCAGTTCAAGAAGAATGATGTCTAGGATGCAGTATCAAGACCTGAAGAGAAGTTTGTAGTTCCATCATGCAGTAGATGGAAACATCATGGGACACAAGGACAGATTCGTAGCACGAGGCTTCTCACGGAAAGAAGGCATAGACTACGAAGAGACATTTGCAGCCACCAGAAGTTAAGACACATGACAGGAAGACTCATGTGTGCAAATTAAAGAAGGCCTTGTACGAGCTCAGAAGACACCCATGGGATGACACATACATGATGAGCTTGATGAATATTTTAACCTTTTCTACAAAGTTGAAGATGAAAGCCTATAGAGGATGACAAGCTCACAGATTGGTGTGAGAAGAACTTTTGAAAAAGGTTCAAGATAGAGGATCTTAGTATCTAGTGACCCTAGATGGATACATAGAATAATAGTAGCAGAGGAAGCTACTTGTCACTCTGGTACATAATGTTTCAGTGCATAGAGTACAAAAGACAGAGGTAGAATGATGCTCTGCTTAAGAGGGAGTGACTACAGAAGATCTTGAGGTTCGACATGGTACGATAGGATGGATAGTTTACTGATGACTCTAGGATTTACTGAGAATAAAGCGGATTCCGACCTTTTCTTCAAGGTTGAAGGTGGAAGACCAGTGATGCTCTTGTTACATGTCGATGACTTGTTCCTGATAGAAAAGAGGAACTCATTAAATTTGAAAGAAGAAGACTTGCTGTTGAGTTCGAGATGAAGGACTTGGGGATGATGCACTACTTTCTAGGCATGGAGGTGTGGCAGAATCTCCCTAGGACAAGGGAAGTATGCAGTAGAGATCCTGAAGAAGGTCAGGATGATGGACTGCAAGGCCATGACCACACCTATTGAATCGAACCTGAAGCTATTGAGTGATGCTTCATCAAAGACAGTTGACGCTACGATGTATCGTCAGATGATTGGTTCATTGATGTACCTGGCGGATACGAGACCAGATATTTGCTTTGCTGTGAACACATTGAGACATGTTCACCTGATGGTTGCAAAGCATGCAGTGAGGTACCTGAAGGGTACAGTTGAATATGAGCTCAAGTATGAGGAGAATCAGAACATTAACCTTGAGGGTTATGTGGATTCAGATTGGGCAAGCAGTGCCATTGATAGAAAGAGCACTTCTTGGTGTAGCAGGAAGCAGTCGTGCATGGCACTGAGTACAACCAAGGAAAAATATGTTGCCACTTGCTATTTGGGAAGTAGTATGTTTCGTTTGAAAACTACTATTTGATTTGGTTTATCTAACTTGTATTTTTTGTATGATGCAGAGAGGAGCAGTGATCCAGATCGAGATCTCTCGAAAGAAGGAGTTCTAGCATAGTCAGTGAGACAGGTTGTCTGAGCATAAATCCTAGTGAAGCTCGTAGGTTGCTTAGACGTAATTAGTCCTGTAGGTTGTCCTTGGATGTAATCAGTCCTCGCGAAGCTTGCAGGTTATCCTTGGACCTAATCGACCTTGATGTGATTCTATGCTAGAAATGGCCAGAGTGAAGTTTGATTACTTCAGGGAGAAGCTTGTTGTTCTCCAGATAGAGGTTCCCTCTAAGGGGAAGTGATGAGTCCATGAGCCATTCTGACATGGTGAGAGGATTGGTTCCTTCCATGGTCAGATGTAAGGGCTGAGCCATTCTGTCATGGTGAGAGGATTGGTTCCTTCCATGGCAGATGTGAGTGTTGAGCCATTCTGAGGTGACTGTGGGATGTGTTCCCACATGATCAGATATAAGCACTGAATGCCATTCTCTGGGAGAATGGAGGTACCTGGTCAGTTACCAGGAATACTCAGTTTTGGACTGAGAGCCATTCTGGCACAATGTGTTTACACATGGTCAGATGTAAGTGCAGATCCATTCTGGTGCAATGTGTTTACACATGGTCAGATGTAAGTGCAGAGCCATTCTAGTGCGATGTGTTTACACATGGTCAGATGTACGTGTAGAGCCTTTCTGACAAGATGAGGTCAGATGTGAGTGCTGGACCTTTTTGACATGGGTTTTGGATGTGTTCCTCCCATGGTCAGATGTAAGTGCTGAGTGTGCCTTTCTGACATGGTTCATTCCATGGTCAGATATAAGTGCTGAAGATGATAAATACCTACATGAAGGCTAGGCCTACAACTAGCATGAAAAAGGGCTGGCTTTGTAGAACTTCCTGTGATGAGAAGAATCAAGAGATAGCACCAGTGATGATGACCCAGAGATAATCCAGATTGAGTGATGATTTAGATCTAGTGATGATCCATATCCAGTGGTCATGATCCAGATCGAGTGATGATCCAGACCAGATGAAGATGACTTGAAGATGAATATGACTTGAAGATGAAGATGACGAGAACTCGATGATGATCCAGATGATACAGGGAAGAAGACTTGTGCTGATAAATTGTGTCGAGAGAATACCTTCGTAGTTAAGAGGGAATGTTGATGTATTTGTAACTTCGGAATGTATTCACTTGTATATCTTATGTATTGTACCCTGATGTTTATTCTGGGAAGTGTCTGTAATGTACTTGAGTCATGTCATGCCCCGATGTTTCTATCGAGATATTCAATAATGTAAACAAGTCATGTAAAGTCATTGTGGGTAACCATCCTATTGATCAAGGGTTAAATTCCTTGCAGTTGTGGGGCACTAGGGTTATTAGACTCTCCTAGAGAAGTCAGCCCTGGTGAGTTAATGTCAAGTTGGTTCATTAGTACCCTAGTTGTGGTTACTCGAGCCTACATGACTGAGTTAGGATTACTCGAGCCTACATAACTGGGTTAAATGTTAAGTGAACGAAAGAATATAAATAGAGAGTGAGACTCTCTATTTATCATATACACACACTCACTCAACTGGGGAGCATGAGTGAGAGAGAAGAAGCTGGGATCATAGAAAGAGTCTACTGCTATCGGGAGATCATCTTACTATTTTTGGGTTTTACTTTTGGTGTTGATTCTATCTCTGAGGAAGTTGCAGGGTTTTCTCCTTTATGGTTTCCCCAAGGAAAAACTTTGTGTTCATTGTCTCTTATGTTTGATTGATGTGCTTGTTATTCTCTCAGTTAAAGATCTTAAGATAATGCTAGCTTGAATGATAAAAATCTAACAACATATATACATCCCACTATACACATAACACATTGTTAGAAATGTGTGTTTTTCACCTGCTCCACAGATCTTACAGGTTATCGATTGAACAATTCAGTAATTCCACCGTATTTTTTAATGTTTATGTCTCGTTTCCTCCATCCTCATTTACTTGTTTGGAATTCCATGGACAATGCAATAACTCCACGGGCTTCATCCAATGGCCAAACATGTCAATAATTCGACTATGTGAGATATTTAGTAATATAGAGTATTCAATAAGAAAACCTAAATCCAATAGTATCGTTTAATTACACGCCAAATCCTTTACGCATATCGTTGTAAAAATTATCACAAGTCCAATAGTATTTATTAATTACATGGAAAATGCTTTACAAATATCATCGGATTTGGCTAGATGCGGAAGTCTCTTAGTGATATGCGATCAAAACTCATATGCATGGGAGAGATAGAGGGAAAGCGAGAGTATGGGTACAGGATCGTCGAGTATGGCTATGGGGTCGAGCATTGACGAAAGATGGATATTAGTGTAGGGAAGCCACTGATGTGAGGGACTAACAAATCCTCCCAATTATTATCTCTGTAAGAACATTCTCATATACATAAACCATTCTAAGGAAACTTATGATGCATTCATCCGCGACTGCTTCTCCAAATACACCATCAGCTGCAGATACATATGTCAACATTTCTTCGACGATGTCATATTAGAAAAGGGACTAGATGACTGGGGATACCACTTTTCCAAATTCATTAATGCCAGGTCCTCCATCAATGAATGAGTTTATTGTCCATTATGGGTTTCTGCGCTTGGCATTGTATGATGAGGTTGGTCCTCTATAAAGTGTAATAGGTTTATGAGGTTTCCCTCTCTTTGGTCAAGTTTATTGCAGATTCTACTTTGTGCTATATGATTAGGTTGGCCTTCTACGAAGACAATAATAAGTTCATGAGGTTTCCCCTCTTTGGTCAAGTTTATTACAAATCTCACTATAGAGATCTCCAATAGGTTCATGAATAAGGAAGAATACCTACAACGAGCAAAAAAAATGCACATAAATAGTTATGTCTGAAGGGCTTGCATAGAAGAAGACGTAGTGATAAGTGACTAGATTAGGACAAGAAAGGGAGGGTATGGCATCTGCATCATCGTATTACATGGTTGGAAATGGAATAGAATAATAGCTTTCGATGTGGCGTTCAACAGTTAGTAGGGATTGTCAGGAAATTTGACACACAAATGGGTGGCCTTTTTTCTCATGGGTTCTTGCGGTTTTGTTCTCTTCTATTTCCTAGATATGTTCCCCTTTCTACAGATGGTCACCAGTTCAAATCCCCTTCTCTACATCTATCTATCTATATCTTGTCACCACCACTACCAAAGCACTAAGCTCCCCTGTTTACTACACCCCATATTAATTCTCTCTTTTGTGTTTGTCAGAAGTTGTAAATCTGTAGCAGGTGGCGTAATTGGAAAAAAACGGCTATTGCCTGCTTTGGCCTATGCAAATGCAAGTGGCCATCTCCATTTCTCACACATTCGACCTTCTCTGTCATGGGACCATCTTCAACACATTGGGACTTTGGATTATTATTTATTATTAGAATATTGCAACAATTATTTTGAGCATTGGACAAATATACCAAATATTCAACATTTTTTTCAATGTAAGGAAAATATATTTCATGCTCTTGTTTCTATCTTAGTGATGCTCTTTTACCATAATACTAGAATTATGTTCTGTGACACCTTTTAAATTCTTGGTAATGCTCATAACAAGTATAGATGCACTTCAAAGCAGTACTACTTTGATTCAAAACGATAAAGTTTATCCCAAATGGACTTAAGTAAAAAAAGTTCAATTTGGACATAGTTGCATATTGTTTACATTTTTTTTAAGTTTCCCATTCTATTCAAAGACCCTCAAAACCTCTGGGGTATGGAGTAACTACTAGGGTATGAAAGAACTACACAAAGGTGTTTATGTGAGGGATGGATAGTTGAATTGTTGAATCTCTCCGTGTTTCACTTTCCCTCCACCGGATAGAAATTTTCCATGATCTCACCCCTTTATGAAATAAGAATCCACCACATCTTCTCCACTTCACTTTCCGTCGACAAAACCCCGAACTCTTTTGTCTTGATACTATTGGACAAAGCCACCATTTTTTCCATGTCCATGAAGTTTCCCCCTGCTTCGTTGTTCGTGAGGCGGTTTATTGTGGTCGTCATCTATAGACACTTACAAGATTCATTTAGCTAGCTTCCACTAGAAAACTAAGAGGTCTCTATGTGGTATTTAGGTTTCATCCCATCACATCATCGACTGTTATTTATGTGTTGTATTGACGAAGTTTCTATCAACTTCTTTCTGCATTTAAAGAGCTACAAAGACACAAAAAAACATGCACACATCAAACTTGCATCATTTCATTACCCAATTGTAGCAAATTGGATTACATTTATCCCGTTCCTTTGTACCAAGCCCCGTCTGAAGAAAAACATCTAGGTTCCAACATGAACGTCTACTAAATTTTCGAAATTAATACTCAGTTGGAATATTTAAGCATCATCATACTTGGTACTTTGCCAATGCATTTGAAAAGTTTCAACGACAATCAAATAAGTTCAGACAATTCCATCTACGTTGCATGGAGTTATTTGTTGCATGAAAAATCATTTGTATATTCTATGTGCAAAAGGAAGTAGAGCCCATGTAAACTAGAAAGTCTTCGTTGTTGATTGGTACATGGCAATATATTAGGTATCATATTCGCAAAATTTTAATGAGACTCGTTTTATTTTTAATTTGCACTCACATAACATTTTTATGAGGAATCTTAAGACGTTATCAAAGCATTTGGTGACAACCTTCGTCATTTATTTGATTTTAACATATAAGATATATTTTTAATAAACACAAATATATATTATTTTAAGCATTATTGTATTGTTAGAGTGAAGGACCATCCATGGTAAAAAAAGAGGTGAACGGAAAATGGTATTTATTTTTTTAACATTGATATGAATACAAAGTAAAAATCATATCTTTTTAATATCTAAGAATACAATAGTACATGTATAATTTTTATATAAATCAATATACATATACATATTTTGAGGTATTGATTATTAATTAAAATGAAATGAATTATTGAATAATAATAAATAATATGATACGATGAAGAGATAATCAAACTTCTTTTTTAAGATGAAGTTAAATTCAATAACTTTTTAAGATGAAGTTAAATTCAATAACTTTACATTGATGGAATATTGATTATTGCATGGACTTACGTAAATGTATTGTTACCATTTAGGGTTAAAAGACCATTGTTGGTGGGCTATGGTAGCTTTACTTCTTTTGAGGGAAAACTATATTTACATAGAATTCGTAGATGGCTTCGAAACGTTAGACAATGACGAGGCTAAGAGTGTGAGTTATGCACACAATTCTCATGCAATTTTTTTTCTCAGTGCCTAACACCCACCCATTTCATTGGCAACATATTAGATACCAAATGAGCTTATGTCAATATGTTATCTCCATTTAGGGTTAAAAACCCATTACATGGGGGCTATGGTTAGCTTTGACTTTCTCTAGGGAATAACTTTAGTTACATGGAAATTATAGACATCTCAAAGAGGTTTGACAAAGATGGGGCTAAGAGCATAAGTCATGTGCACAACTCTTATCTAGATCCACTATCTTAGTAATTGACACCAATAGAACTGTTTGGACTCTTTGTCCATTAAGTGTGTTTCTCGATGACGATAAACACCCCACGAAATTAAAAGAACTCAATCAATTGAGCCATCTACCAAAGTCATATTGTTGATAGGTAGGCCATAGCTCAGAGTTCCAACTTCAGTTGGCTCCCTCAAGGATACTACTCCCTTTTGTGGTGGGTTGTTGAGTGGCCCTCCACCTGAATATTTTAGGGAGTACAAGATCCCATGATATTTTCCTTAGAAAATAAGGAGATCGTCAAACTAATGGATCAAGTGTGATTGAATATCTCATTCTTATCTGAGATAGATACATAAGATTAGGTAAGAAAGACATTATCATAACAGTGGGCCAGTGGCAACCAACTATCTTGTCCTTTGTCCCTTATGGTATCCTTAGACTTGGATCAAGAAAATGTATTTTTCTGTTTCAATTAACAATTTCAAGAAACAACACATTTAGTAAGATGCTTATTGAAAAGATTGAAGACTTCATATCATTTGTTCTTGTTAATCTAGCACCAATTTATAGAAGCTCATATTTGGATATACTTGTTTTGGTCATTGTAACTACCTTTGCTAGGAATATTCTATGATAGCAATAGGATAGAAAAGCAATAAAATAAAACAAAAGCAGAAATAAAAAACAATACAAGAGAGACACCCACATGCATGGTTCACTCAATATGGGCTACATCAACAGAGAAACAACTAGTCATTTTTTTAATTATGTCCAACAAAATGAAGAGATACAACTTGCAACAAATATGTTGCAACCTCCTCTTCAATCTCTCAAAAGTCTCTCTCAAACTCCACTCAGCCTTAATATAATTCCTTCTCTAAAAGACGGTTACCTTAAAGGGAAAAAAGATAGAAACATAATCTCTACCATTATATATGTAACCTACTAATGAACGATCCACATTGACTATGACTATATTTACATGGAAATCATAGATGCCTTCAAAACGTTGGATAATGATGGAGGTAAGAGTGTGAGTTATGTACACAATTCTCATGCAAATCTATTGTCTCAATGCCTAACACCCACCCATTTATTAGGAACATATTGGCTACCAATTGAACTTATGTCAATATGTTATCTCCATTTAGGGTTAAAAGGCCATTACATAGGGGATATGGTTAGCTTTGACTTGCTCTAGGGAAGAACTTTAATTACATGGAAATCATAGAAATCTCAAAGAGATTTAACAAGGATGGGGCTAAGAGCATGATTAATGTAAACAACTCTTATCCAGATCCATTATCTTAGTAATTTATACCAATAGAACTATTTGGACTCCCTATCCACTTAGTGTGTTTCTCCATGACTATAAACACCCCTCCAAATTATAAGAACAAGGGTTGGTTCAATCAATTGAACCATCTACCAAAGGAATATTGTTTAGAGGTAGGCCATAGTTCATAGGTCCAACTTCAATTGGCTCCCTTGAGGATACTACTCCCTATTGTGATGGGTTGTTAAGTGACCCTCCATATGGATACTTTAGGGAATACAAGGGGATACCATCAGGTTTTCCTTAGAAAATAAGTAACTTGTCAAACTAATGGACCAAGTGTGATTGAAGATCATCCTTAGTCGAGATAGACACATAAGATGAGCTAAGAAAGACATTATCAAATTAGTGGGCCAATGGAAACCAAATATCTTGTCCTTGGTCCCTTATGGTATCCTTAGACTTGGATCAAGAAACTATCTTTTGTGTTTCAATTAACAATTCCAAGAAATGACACTTTCTCTCATATGTTTATTGAAAAATTGAAGACTTCATATTATGCATTCTTGTTAATCTAGCAACAATTCATAGAAGCTCATATTAGGATTTGCTTGTTTTGGTCATTGTAACTACCTTTGCTAGGAAGATTCTATGTTAAAAATATGATAGAAAAGCAATCAAATAAAATAAATGCAGAAATAAAACACATAAAAGCACAGTACAAGAGAGACACCAATATACGTGGTTCACTTGATATGAGCTACATACATTGAGAAATAGTCAGTCCTTCATTTTATTTCGTCCAACAAAATGAAAAGATACAACCTGCAACACATTTGTCGCAAGCTCCTCTTCAATCTCTCATAATCTCTCTCAAAATCCACCATATATTTAATACAATTCCCTCTAAAAGAGGGTTACCTTCTAGGGAAATAATACACAAACACGATCTCTACCATCAGATATGTAACCTAATGATGAACGATCAATATTGACTATGAAAATACAAAATTTTACAAGGAATTTTTTTCCATAAAATGCCTTTTAACGATGATGTTTTTTACAAGGATATGATTTCTATATGTCTACCTTAGCTATTCTAATCAATCTTGTAAAGGTCATTTAGGAGTAGGTTTTCAAACAATTAAAGTGTTTATAATTATTTTTTTAAATGTACTTTCCAATACTTGATTGCTTGAATTCTTGGAAAATGTTGACAAATAGATTAATTATAATCGTTAAATTGGTTAATGTAATCAATGGTGGAAGAGTGCTTTTTTTCTTTGTCTATGGAAACCTAATGAATGTTTGGGTTGGCTACAAAAATGAATGATCATTATAAATAAATTTATTTCAAGAATGAAAAATATGATCATTATAAATAAATTCATTTCAAGAATGAACAATTTCATGATGGATGGGTTGGTGATGAATATTTTCATGTAGCCATATGCATCGGCCATAGAAGGCAAGTGTTGCAATTATGTTTTGTGGATTATTTTGTGATTATGTTTTGTGGAATATTTTTTTTCTTTATAATGCAGTTTATGTAATTGTATTTCCACCATTTAAAATTAAAATACGATTACGTAGGGGCTATGTACATTTTATCCTATTTAGTGTCCATGTTGCTCGGAACTTGATAGAGAAAAGAAACCTATTAGAGGAAATTTGGGGTCTAAAATGGGCCTTATAAGACAACACGCCAACAATAAGTTCTTGTGAGTTGGAATTCAAGAACCAATAGAATTCCAATAAAATAAGTCAACCATAATGGTTGAATTGACATATTTGTCATAAAAAAAACTACTTTTTTTGTTTGTATTTTCGACATCATCATCACGTTTTTTCAGGTATTTCTTGTTTTTGGAGTAGTGGAGTCCATCAAAAGTATGCAGTGTGGGTACTCGTTGGATGTGGAATCAAATTATGCATCCAACGAGCTCTCTCGATCGAAATTTGAGTAAAAACACAGAGAGATATGTCGAAAATACGAACACAAAAAAATAGTTTTTTTCTTTTTTCCTCCAAAATTAATAAATATTATTTTATTATTTTCTTTATGAGGCCCATTTTAGACCCCAAAATTCCTTAGGCTTATCGTCTTAAACAGTGACTAGAAGGTAGTGTGGGAATGATTTATATAGATTTTTTTGGCCCATTGTGAAGAGGACTTTAGCAAAATGATATCATTTAGAATGGGGAATTGACCAACAACTTAACTTAATAAGATGATGGCCATCAACCAACCTCTTTACTTCTAGCTCTTCAACAAATACGATATATATATTTTTTATTCGCACTTGGGATCACTATTCCACATTTACATATGTAGGAATAACTTTCAATTTATATATAGGAATCTTGAAAATTGTATTTGTGCATAGTGCACAAGCTCTACGATGGGTTCTTATGGTTGGTTTGGCCGACACTTTGATTATGCGCTTTGACATATCATGGCTCATACACACAGTTTTGACTATGGTAGATTTCAATGCATGGTTGACTTCCAAGGTAATATAAGCAATGGGTTCAATGAAACCCCAATATTTTTTTAGAATATTTAAATAAGCAAACCTTTGATTCGAATTTTATATCATAACTTCAATAAATGTAGAGCTTTAGTTTGGCCTAAGAAAGCAACTAAAAAATAGGTTTAAAACCCAATATAACCTTAAATTGTACAAAATTATAGCTAAAATTTTTAAACTTCGGTAAATGTTGAGGTTTAGTTTGGTCTAATAGAAATGTGTAGAAATGTTATGGCAATGACAACTATATTTAATTTATTGTTAACTTCCTCTATATTTAATATTTGACTTCCTATTTGTGATATTTGAGATTTTAAAGTTCACCTTTCCTTGGCCTTCCTTGCAAATCTGGTAGCTCATTTGTGATGGCACTCGTGGTACAAGGCTAGGTCTACAACATAGAAAAAATTTAGTCCATGCATTCTCTTTGACCCTTTTTTCCATAACACCAATTCTATTTTAGTTTCCTTTTTTTCAACCATTTCACCCTCACAAAAACCTATCAACATTTTTTTGTGATTAGAGAACACTTCAAAATAACTTTTACAACTGTCAAAAGAGCAAATCGTAAAGCTTATTCCATGATTTTATGATACTTTCGTAGAAAAATGATAAAAGTTTCTAAAACCTACCTATATGGATTTTTAAAATACTCCGGTGCACATTTTCTTTGAGCAATTGCTAGTTTATCTTACTATCCCAGATTATGGTGCACCCGAGTCACCTAGGGTTTATCATGTTTTTCTGGCACATGGATCGAAATATAGCACATTGACCTATACTAAACTCGTGTTTTTTTTAAGATACGGACATTGTATTGTTGCCAGGCAAATCATACTTTTTGTTTACTCTAATGGTATAAATGAAATCATAGTTTGAATGGTGTGGTACAAACTGCAAGGAAAATCATACTTTTAAGACGTGCCTACCAAATCCCAATGCTTTATACTAATAACATACATATATATAAATTTGGACTGAATGTCCACTCGTCACAAAGACGATCATCATTAAACATAGCTCATGTTCAAGTTGTCCTATGACAGATATTTCTGAACAGTAAGATAATTAATTAGGATGATTAATAGCTAGAGTTAATTAATTAGGATGATTAACATCTTGAATCTGGTCTTGTCAATATGATTGTACAATATTGCCTGCAGTAGTCGACACAGCCAAGCAGTTTGCCTCAATCACTAACTTTTTCTCTGTTGTTCCTGGGCATGGATCACCTCCAAATACCTTTGTTGACACTGGGATTAAGCAGCTCTTCTTTCCTTGACATGCCTGCACAAAAAACTAAATTTATCAAATATCTGTCAAAAAAATTATTTGATTTCTGCACAGCTCCAGATCCAGCTTAGACGTTTTCAAGAAGAATATTAATTAACAAATGCAGCATCAGCATACTTGGATCACAACAGAATGCGAGGTATCTGCGTGGCATGTCCCTTGAACATATTGTCCACAATGTCCCTCTGGATTTCCAAAACTGGCAAAAGTGATTGAAACGATCTCTTGTCCATCATCACATTGCAGTTGCACCTCCGGAGCTAGTACTGTCAATTCATATATGTCGACGTATCCTCCTTCTGCTGCTGTAAAATTGAATAAATCGGGCCAAACACGAATTGGTGGCGGATGAGACTGAGAGATTTGTGCACATATGGTTTGAGTGACACGTACATCAGCTGAGATTTCCAATGGATTTCCTCCATTCTCCTCAAAAACAACCAACAGATTATTGCTTTCCTGCAACCAAGCGCGAGGAATATGGTACCTATACAAAGAGCAGTTGTCGTGCAGAATCAGTGAGAATATAAAGGAGTAGTTTAACCCAATCACCAAGTCTGAGGTTTTCTTGTATAACAGAAATATTGTTCTGGTTAAGATGGAAGAAACAAGAAAAATAATATATAATTTAAGGTTTTCTGTTGCCTCGGACCATGAAAGTATCTCTACATAAAGTTGTCATGCAGTTAATGTTAAGAAAACTCAGTTCAACATACCCCTCTGAAAGAACGCTAAATAACGATAAAAGAATATAGAAAATATTTATCAGAGGAGAAGCGGTCGCCAACACAGCAACAACTGATTATGTCAAATACGATGAGATGAGTTATGTGGTCTTTTCACAATTTTGAAACGGTCATAGACGCGTCTAATAAACTACTGTTGTTCTACGTGATAATAGTAACAAGTTGCATCCAGATTTTCACGCAGACTTATAATAAATATAAATATTGAATGGGTTGTCGGTGTTCAGTAACAGGAGTATATAGCTGATTGGTTAGTGCACTTTACATAAAAGAAAATTGAATTTAGGATATGTATTAAGTAGCAAGTGTTGTTATTTGATGTAAAAGGATTATTATTATTAAAATTTGATTTATTCTTTATTCTTTTTTAATTTTAAAATTAAAAGTTCAAAATGAAATTAAATCTTTTGAAGTATTTTAGGGTGCAAAAGTAATGAAAATGTTTGCAATTTAAAGGATTTGATCCTTTGAGAGGTTGATATATTTGAAGTATATATATATATATATATATTATTTTTTATTTATTAACATTATATTATATATAGTTATGCTTCATAATAAATTTACATTTTTTCAAAAAAAGATTAAAAAACAATTAAAAGATAAAATTAAAAAATTGGAGAACAAGGTAGAGATAATGGAGACTAGACTGCATGTAATGAAAATTAAAAAAAGACCGGAACATATACTAAAAAATATTAAGTTAAAGGATAGGATTAAAGAGTTGGAGGAAAAAGTTAACCACAACCTAACCCTAAATAATATAGAAGGTAAAATATATATCAAACCCACTACCACTCTCATAGAAGCAAACAGGTTGAAGAAATTAATTCAGAAAAAATAAAGTCTAATACGAAGTTATAATCAGAAACAAGAAAGTTGTTAATAGAGATAGAAACCAAAATGATATTAATAATTAGCAATTTGACACACTTCGGATCTTCTCCTGGAAGTGTCTAGGATTTCCATGGAGCAAAGGCCTCAAGTTAAGTTGGATCCTAAGCAAAATCAATATTATATTATTGGTTGAAACTTGGGAACACGAGGAGTCCAAGGTCCTTGATATAGACAAATATGTCCTATGGTCAATATGGAAGAAACGTTCATGTCGTAGGGGTATAGCCTGTTACATTAGGAAGAGCATATTCCCTCATGTTAGGCTTTATAAGAAAGACCTTTACAACCAATTTATTTGGATACGATGAAAAAACCTATATAACCATCTATTATTTTGCCCCTATTAATTCCAACTTCTATAAAAAAAACACAATTTAGATAAAAATTGTCCTTGTAATGGTTTAGAACACGATATTTCTAGTTTAAGGATGGAGTGAAATATCATTTTGATGGGTGACTTCAATGCTTGAACTTCCAGTAACCAAGCTATTATTTTAAGCAACTATTTCAACCCTAATCCTTTTTGGTTAGACGAAGACCTTGCCACTAGCTTACAGGTACAAAAGAAGTTTTGAAGATCTAGGTGAAAATTTATTCGGGTATGAGCTAGTAAAATTTTGTACTCCTCAAGATCTTATCATTTGCAACGGTCTCACAAAATGGCCAAACTCTAGCAAGATGACTTGTATCCATGGGGCTGGAAGTAGTGTGGTAGATTATGTTATATCTGATATCCCTATATACAACGAATTAATAGATTTCAACATCTTCAATGGCCATGAGCCCGACTTTGATCATAGAAATTTAATTATAACTCTCAATATTGCCATGCATAGCGATCCCAAGGAGGAAACTATTATTGCCAAAAGCATATGATCTTCAATAAAAATAAAGTTGACATTTTTCTCCATGGTCCAAAAAATGAACTGGTTCATTTATCTAGTATGAAGAATATAGAAAATCTCTACCATAATTTTGCTACAACCCTCTCGTCATCCATTAACAAGTTCTCTATTCAAGTCTCAACTAAAACGAGCAATAGTAGGAACAACCTTGGTATGATCAAGAGTGTAAAGATGCGAGAAAAGAAATTAAGCAAGCTACTACATATTCGAAAAAAAAGGACAAGATAAATCACTACAAAGCCTTAATTAAAAGAAAAAAAAAAGACATTATCTTAGTAAAAGGCAGGAAAAACTCCTACACCTTTTCAAGGTGGCTTCTAAGAAATTATGGAGGCAAATTCTAACTCGCAAAACAAAAAAAGACAATAATATTACTTTAAAAGATTGGAAATCCTATCTTAAAATGCTTTATGAATCCCCGGATATCAGAGATAACATTCAAACCTTTCTTACAACAAAAGAAGTTTTCTCATTAGAAGACATAGATTTTGGGGTTAAGTGCTTAACAAACAGAAAAATCAAAGACATTGAAGGCTACCAAGCGAAAATTTTAAAAATTGGAGGGCCTGTCCTCATCCCTCACATCCACAAACTCTTTAATCTAGCGGTCAAGCAAGGGTTTCCTACACCTTGGACTCAAAGCCTCATTATTCCTATTTTAAAAAGTGGTGAAAAAAATGATCCCTCCAATTATCGGACTCTTATGATTATCCCTCTCTTAGCTAAGTTATATGGTATTATATTAGAAAATAAGATCAATGAAGGGCTAGAAATGGAAAGTAAGCAGGCTAAAGGCCAAGCAGATTTTAGAAGGAATCATTCAACCACGAACCACCTCGTTACACTTAGGACCATTGCAGAGGAATGCTGTAATAAAAAGTCTGACATATTTTGTTGCTTTGTGTATTTTAGAAATTTTTTTGATACAGTGCCTAGAAATAACTTGTGGAATAGGCTAGATGAGCTTAAGGTTCCTTTTGAGTTGAGAGTTGTTGGGATAAGGTTATACGAAAAGGTCATTGCCAAGTTTAAGAATAACGAGGGGTGTACAACAAATATAAATTGTAATATTGGAGTTAAACAAGGTTGCTCCTTCTCCCCTACCATTTTTGGCATTTACATTGATAAGCTAAAAAAGTGTTTAGAAGAAGCAGGTTGTGTCGGTACAATCTTAGCTGAGATAGTTATCATCTTCCTACTTTATGCTGATGCATTAGAGGAAATTTGGGGTCTAAAATGGGCCTTATAAGAAAACGCGTCAACAATAAATTTTGTGAGTTGGAATTTCATAACCAATAGAATTTCAATAAAATAAGTCAACCATAATGGTTGAATTTACATATTTGTCATAAAATAAAACTACTTTTTTTGTTCGTATTTTCGACATATCTCCCTGTGTTTTTACTCAAATTTCAAGCGGGAGAGCTCGTTGGATGCAGAATTCAATTCCGCATCCCATCATCACGTTTTTTCAGGTATTTCTTGTTTTTGTGGTAGCGGGGTCCGTCAAAAGTATGCAGTGTGGGTACTCGTTGGATGCGGAATTCAAGCTCTCCCGCTCATAATTTGAGTAAAAACACTGCGAGATATGTCGAAAATACGAACACAAAAAGTAGTTTTTTTCATTCTTCCTCCAAAATTAATAACTATTATTTTATTATTTTAAGTATTATTTTATTATTTTCCTTAAGAGGCCCATTCTAGACCCCAAATTTCCTCTAATGATATTGTTCTTATGGCAAGGTGTCCTTCTGATCTCGATAAGCAATTAAGATTTCTTAAAGATTTTTGCTCCAACATGGGTATGACTGTTAACACTGACAAGACAAAAATCATGTTTAAAAAATCTAAGAAAGACACCTATGCAAATTTTATTTATGGTAATAGAAATCTAGAGGAAGTGACTTCTTCTAAGTATCTCGGAATTGATATTAATCATGGGCTCAATTGGAGCTATAGCATTGAGAAAATGATTAATGGATGGTGGAAAGCTTATTTTGGTCTTGAAAATAACTATAAATCAACCAATCTGGTCATGTGGGATAAAAAGAAGTTCCTCTTTGAAACTCTTGCCATCATTTTTATCTTGTATGGTTATGAAATATGGGGGTGAAACATTTCTAGAGAATCTTGGAGGAAGATTGACCAAAAACAAAAGCGGTTTATAACTTATCACCTCAAAATTAAAAGCAATATGCCTTATCCTATTCTCCTCATAGAAGTGGGTCTTTCCCCCATCGAGATCATGACTATGACTAGGTACCTAATGTACAAGCATAAGATAAATAACATGGGAAACGAGAGAGTTCCTAAAATTGCTTTAAACTCAAGTCAAAACCAACTACGCCCCAAGCGGTGTAGGTGTTAAGATACCATGGCTTGGTTAAACCATTGGGGCATTGATGAAAATGACATTTTGCAGAACATTGATAATGTTAAAAATATTATTACTCTAAGTTTAAAGAGAAATTTTGGTCTGAGGAAAATTTAGCGGTTAAGAGAAAATTAAGATACTATAAGGAGGTCATTAATCCTAACTTGGAAGATCAAAAGTATCTCTCAGTAGTAACTAGCTTACGGAAGAAAATTAATTTAGGCAAGATTAGAACGAACTCTCATGAACTCTATAGCGAAACAAGGCGTTGGTCTATTCCTAAAACTCCACGGGGGAAAAGGGTTTTCCATCTGTGTGAGTCTATGAACGTTGAGGATGAAAATAACTTTCTCTTAGAGTGCTTTGCTTACACCCACATTAGATCTGAGTTTCATAGTATTTGCTACAATACAAACCTTTATAACCTCTTAACTTGCCAAAACTATAGTGAGCTTGGAAAGCTTCTTGATAAACTTTTTGAGCACAGGAATAAGATTTTAAAGTAAACCAAGTTTTATCCTTCTTGAGGTCTGATAGACCAAAGTTGATTTCAATGGACGTTAACCATCATCATCATCATCATTGACTAAAAATAACAAAAAGAAACAAAAAAAAAGTAATAATCAAATTCAAATATTACTACTACTACTACTACTTTATTTTTGGTTTTGTAAAATATTATATTTTGTCAACAAATGAAAAAAAAATTACAATCTCTTTAATATTGGGCCATAAAATTTAATATGGATTTATTATATATTTATATTTATGTTATCCAATTTAATACATTTAAAAAAAATTAATTGTGATCCTAGATTATATATTATTAATTTATTTTTTAACCCACGTGTTAAAGAGACGTGACACATGTCACCGACTTGGGTTGTAGAAAGTTCCTCTTGGCACAATAAGGTCCACTAGGTGATTGGTACTCATTGATGATGAGACCACAAGTAGTCACGGTTTTGCTAGTGAAAAAATATTTATAAAGATATAACGTTGTTTAATATTTTGTCAAGTATTTTCATTATATTGGAGCTATGCTCATTTGGAGGTTTCCCCTTGAAAAGGCCTATTGTCATGGGTTTGGAGGTATGACCTGAAGCCGAAGTTCCGTTCCACCCTTCAAACCATGCGGCACTGCCCGAGGTCCTTTGCCGGTGGTGAGACCAAATCGGTTCGGAACATTAGAGAAATTTTGGGGTCTAAAACGGGCCTCCTAAGGAAAATAATAAAATAATAAAATAATATTGATTAATTTTGGAGGAAGAAAGAAAAAAACTACTTTTTGTGTTCATATTTTCGACATATCTCCCTGTGTTTTTACTCAAATTTTGATCGGGAGAGCTCGTTGGATGCGGAATCAAAATGCAGAATTTGATTCCGCATCCAACGAGTACCCACACTGCATACTTTTGACAGACCCCGCTACCCCAAAAACAAGAAATACCTGAAAAAACGTGATGATGACATCATCATCACATTTTTTCAGGTATTTCTTGTTTTTGGGGTAGCGGGGTCCGTCAAAAGTATGCAGTGTGGGTACTGGTTGGATGCGAAATCAAATTCTGCATCCAACGAGATCTCCCAATCGAAATTTGAGTAAAAACACAATGAGATATGTCGAAAATACAAACAAAAAAAGTAGTTTTTTTTAATGACAAATATGTCAATTCAACCATTATGGTTGACTTATTTTATTGAAATTCTATTGGTTCTTGAATTCCAACTCACAAAAACTTATTTTGGCACGTTTTCTTATAAGGCCCATTTTAGACCCCAAATTTCCTCTAATGGCTTGACAGACTACACCTCTCTAAACACACACTTATTCTTGTGCACAATTATACTTAGCCATTTCTTATGTTCCCTTATAACACAGTTACACTTATACGCTGGTTACACTTAACAACAAAAAAGACACAAGACAAGAACAAGTTGCTGGGCAATGCCTCAATGGGGCATGCCAAATATTCAATATACAAGTATGAGAAAAAGTTACAAGTACACAGATCCGGTAGCACCCACTGACAGCTTCTCGTGATAGTGCCAACTGACAACTTCTCAAGAAGCCCCAATAATCAAACCTCCCTTCTAGACGCCTTCTTCATGTCAATGGTTTTCCTTTGTAGCACCCGTAGGTATATATCTTGCAGAAACTTTTCACCTTTGCCCAAATTCACTCCAGTTCGACAATGTTTTGCCTTACATTGTCTTCGACCCAATATGCACACTCCAGCAGAGGTGGGACTCCCCCCTAGATTGTGTCCGTTGTTGCACGCTTTACTACCCAAGTCTAAATTCTCCTTGGATGAGTTGAACCCCTCTTTGCCTCCACGCATTCTCTCATTTATACATGCCCAAGCGTGCCAATGGGTGTCTTCACGGGTCGCACCCCTTTTCTATGGAGCCTACTTTTTTTCGGAGCATGGCTTGTCATGCATGTTTGTCGTTTGGGGCTCGTCCCAAACTACTTCACCAAGATCTAGTTTTTTCTTTCCAACTTTGTCGACGCTCGTGCCCACACTTAGCTTGAATGCATTCTCTTGTCGACGCTCGTGCCCACACTTAGCTTGAATGCATTCTCTTGTCGACAAAGTGTGTCGCTTTCCTTTCGGGTGAGTCGTGCTCCAAGGCTTCTCCTGACGACCTTTCAACCCATTTTTCCTAGCATGCCCACATTCTTTCTAAAGCCCTCCATTATGCCATCGAGGCCTTTTACCCACCAAGGTGTCCGGGTGGAGTCAACACACGCCCAACTCCTGGATGCTATTCAGTATGTACCTTGTGGCTTCTGAATTGGGTCATTTGACACACGTTCTCGTCTTCACTTCATTGGATAAGTCCACTTTCCAAACTTTTTGAAGTCTATCCATGGGTGGGGTGATGGCCAAGGCGCCCTCCTTGCCAAAGCCGTGACATTCTCCCCCACTCCAAGTTGTTACCTCCCTTGACTACGTCTCCAAGTTGCCTACTGCCCTTGAAAACTATCTACCAACGTTGTTGTTGCTACTTGTTGCCGCAACCAAGTCTTCCTAAGAAGCCTCTCCAACAATTGCACCTGCCCAACCTACTACTGCTTCGGTACTCGATCAATTCTATGATGTCTCCATTCGATAAGCTTCCTCATGTGCTAAATTAGTTGGGTAACTAATCCAACTGTCATGCTCAACCCCATGAGATTGGACTTCCTCAATCCAAAACTACCTTTTCTTTTTCACTTTGGTCACCTCGTGCAACTCTGTCGAACCTGGGAAAAGTCATCACCTTTTCCTACTTGTTGCTAAATTGTCTTCCATGGTTAAATTCATATCCGCGACACCACTTCATGGTCCCGTCACATGCCTTACGCATATCTTGGCTAAATTTTTTTAAGGAACCCATCGCAAGGAATCTACAACCTCATTGACTATGCCAAAGGCACTGAGACGATTTGCTCAATTTCATCCTAGGCAAAGTGGTAAGTGGTGCCCAAGGCCACCACCTTGAAATCTGCCAGTAGTCCACCAATCCATCTTGTGCACACTGCTCAAGTACTTGTTATCACATATATTGTAGTTGGGCTACCATGATGCAACATTTAGATTTTCTCTCTTCCTCTGAGCCAGAATTATTGATGGGGATACAACATGGATCATTTTTACAGCATGAGCCATTCAGAGTCTTTGTTTAGTAGTAGATACTAAGTATTTCCTTACCAGGACTGAGATTTCCTTGTCCATTGAGATGACTTCAATGGTGACTTAGTTCATTCGAGTAGATCAGCAGAGTTGGTACACAGTTCAAAAATGGACATATCAAATAGAGACAGGTATATGGTGAGATCAGGTGCTCTTTGGTAGGATTTTGCTCTCTGATGTATACTAATACCTTGGACTTGTTGTGCTATGATGATTATGGTGATCTACGCCTATATTATATGTATACTGATGCTTAAACTTGTGTTGAGAATGATTAAAGAATTTGATGTAAAATACTATTGCTTATGACATGCTTTACACAACTTTTAAACCTTAGTGCTTTGCTGGTTCCATGTATCACTTGTCTCCATCCATCCAATTAATCCATAATTGAGTTTTCTCCCATGACCTATGATTGATTGAGACCTATGAAATTGAAGATCATCTTCCCTACTTTGACCCTTGTGTATGATGGATCCCATGTTGTTTTGTGTCTCGGCTCTGAGTTGTGCAACAAAAATTGTCGATTTCTTGATCCTTCTGGGCCAGGAGAACCCGTTGGTGTTGGTTCTTGAGCTCATGCGAGTTGGATTTTGAAGCCTTGACCTCTCTGGTCAATTGCCCCTGATGTTTGGTCATAATTGTGTTTTTTCCCCCTAGTTGCCCGAAAAGTGTCAGCTAAAACTTGAAGCAATATGTCTACCATCATTACATGCATTATGAGTTACATGCTATATACTGAGAAATGCAAGCCCTCAAACAAAAATGCAAACTGTGTCTTTAGACACAAATCAATAAGGGCTATGAATTGAAATTGTAAAGCCCAAATAAAGCAGTGGATAACTAAATGCTAAATCTAAAGACCGCTGGCCATCTTATTGAAATGTAATGATTAATTCCTCACGGAACTTGTGGGTTTTGATGTGAGATGGACTAAGGGACAACTAATTCTAAGTGTCCCTTAGGATCTCTTGACTACAGTTTCTTGTGTACTCAACACAAGGGTCCCATAAAAGATCCACACAGAGCTTGATTGTTAGCTTGAATGTGAGCTGTAAACATGTTGTTAAAGTTGAATGGACTATTTTCAGATCAACTGAGTCCACCTGTGAGATACCACCATTCCCTATTGTTTATCTATCATGCATATGTCACCGTGGTTGTGTGTATTTGTCCTCATTCAGAGAGATCATATGGTTATAGTCAATTATAAGTCATTTTCCTTTTACCTTAGCCTTGTTTTCCACCTTCACCCAACATTAGCAAATTGATTAAACTTTGCAAGTATGGTCTATACAAGGGACTTCCAGAAGATTCAAAGATTGTTCAACGACACAGGTATATTTTACTAATTATTATTATTATTGTCACCATGATTCTAATTAACATGATTTAAGTTGCGTTTTAATATACATATTGGAGCAATTCTTACCTTTGATGCATGCAGGTTCAGCTCAGTTCAGTATCTCACCTTCAATTTAGGTATTTGATCTGGTCAACCCAGTTTCCCAATGCAGTGACTACAAAAATCAACAGTGTTTATATTTGTTCTAGACATGCCCAGGACCAATACTGAGGTTCCAGTTTTCATAGTTTGGCCTCATATTGCACATTCAATGCTTATTATCACTTTATTATTGGCCATATTTTATTGTGATCTTGGTTCTCCTAGAGTATTGCAATGTTTCAGGGGGTATGACTAGTCACTTATATCATTCTTCTATGCCTCTAGATCATCCATTGCAGTCAGTTTTCCCCAGTTCTTAGCCTGAATGAAGTTATGGTGATTTTTATTATTTTCAAAGGATGTACCATTAAAAAAATGAACTAGGAAAATCACTAAGGAAATCGATTCGACTTGTGTGGTCAAGGAAATGGCAAGGGAATGCTACTAGATGATTTATTATGGCTCTCCAGACATATCTACGCCAATTTCGTCTAGTTTGATGTTCCGGATTATTTTTTGGGCTCTCATAGGGAGAACGTCCCCCATAGGACGAAATTGGACCAAATGGCCAAAATAAAAGTGATCAAATCAAGTTGTATCTTTAGAAATATGTATGGGGTGACCCCCTAATGACCCCCCCATGTCCCCTGAGTGTCAAAATTGCAAAAATAATGATTTATCATGTTGTAAAAATGGGCTTTATGAGGTAATTCACCCCCCTCTTAATCATCTTGATCCATGGAAAAGTAATATCCACCGTTGATGATTTATAATCTCAACCGTTGGATGAAAAAGTAAGTTAGGGTTTGCGTCTTTCAAAATCTATATAAAGGAGAGACTCCTCTCATTGTATCCCATCGAGATATTTTGCACTCTTGGTTCTTGATATTTGAATAAAGAGGTTTTTGCAGAAATTCTTGGATTTTCTTTGTGTGATGTTATTGCCTATGATTGGAAAGTTTATCTTGCTTAGCATTTGAAATATTTTTCCAGGGTATCAAATATTTTTTGGAAGATAACGTTTGTATGTAGGAGGGTGTTTTCTCTTGGGGCATTTTTGTGGATCTCCCAACTCGTTTCTCTTGAATATGTTTTCATAATCAAGGTGTTTTTCAATAGTATCTTTGATCTTTGATATGCACTCTAATTTTCTTGCATTTCTAGTGACTTATTCATGCGTAGGAAATCTCACTTTCAGTGGTTTGACTATGTAGGGAAGAGGGACGCCCTACCTCACTTGGGAAAATCGTTTCGACTTGGTACTTCGTCAAAATTGCTTCAAATCGATCAGACACGATAAATCATCATTTGCAAGGCATCTACACGATTTTCCGGGTAAGATCTACTCACAATCTCTTGTTTTAAATTTTTATTCCATTAGTTATAAAATTCTCTGGTGAAACTCTCATTTTAAAACCCTCGTTTTTTAGATTTATAGGATCTAGTTTGCGGCTAGCTTTAAAACTTAAAACCCCCCTTGAAAATAAGTTAAAACCCCTTAGTTTAAATTTTTATGATCATCGGACTCCATTTGCCCATCTTTAGCACTGGTCTGCTTCTTAGGGGAAGACGCCCTCCTTGGGAAGAGTGGATATTTTAGAAACCACGGACTGGGTATTGCTGGTTTCACTTTCATTTGCTTAATCTTACATCCAAAAATCAATTTGAGTATCCAATTTCGTTTAATTTCACCGTTTTTCCCTAGATCTCATTTTTCTGCTTAAAACCCTAGGGTAAAATTGGGGCTTTTCACATGGATGCTCGAAATCTCTTAGTAATTGTTTTAAACTCTAATTAACTATTCAACTAAGAGATTCCATGAAGTTTCCCTGGGTCATCTACTCATTTTCCTTATTTTAGGGCTATCTTGGTCATAGGGACGCCCCCTAGGCTTAATATTTTCACTGAGTCCAAAGTGTTGATATCCTTGACTAGCGTGACATCTGAGTTCTTTCAGAGGTCTTGGATATCTTAAGTTCTGACTTTAGTTGCCTTTCTTCTGTCGTCCTGAATAGGATCATCTTACGAGGCAACTACAATATTCATGATAAAAATTTTGGCGCCATTGCTGGGGAGGTAGAGGCCTACCTTGGTTCGACATTTATCTTTAATTCTACTACCGTTCTTTGCCAACATTTTGGGTGCTCAGTGGTAGAGGCTTACCTACTTTTAGTGTCTTTGAATGCGTTCATCTTTTATATTCATTCATATCACATCCGGTTTAAAATCTAGTGATTGTATTTTCAATTGGTTAAATCCTGCACAATCACTATATTATTTTTATCTCTCCTACGACATTTTATTTTCAATGAAAACAACAATTCGTTCATCTGGCGATTCCACTAAGAAGCGAACCCATCCCATAAATCATAATGAACTTGAATTTATTCCTCCAATATTTCAAAGAAATCAAGGAAAATCCAACCAAGCTTACAAAACAACTTCTATCTCGTCTTGACTTCTCTGAAATATATGGGGCACCTCATCCTATGCCAAAGGGATATAATGAAGGGCTGCCTTGTTTCTATGCAAATGCAATCGAATCAATTGAAAAACACTTGGATGTTGTTTGGTATTATATGGAAGCATATCGTGCTGAGGATGAAGATGTCTATATGCGAGCCCTAGGGGAATCTTTAGAAGGCAATGCCAATTTTTGGTTACATACGTTAGCACCAGGATCCATCACTGGATACAACATGTTCACTAAGTTACTAAGGATAATAATGGGGTAAAAAAATTGATGAATCCATACAACCCAATAATGATTGTGTTGTTGAGGATCAATTTAATTCCTCCTCCCCTAAGCCAACATCAAATGTGCCTTTGAATGACCTTTCAACTCGAGAGAATGATGATAATGAACAAATCTCAACCCTTTAGGATTATGACCTTGGTATTGACATAGAAGGGGAACTTCTTAGAATCTTATCACCATTACCTGAAGAAGGCACAGATAAAAAGGGAGAGAAAAATGATCAATATTAGGAGCCATCAATAACTGATTCTCTCATTTGTGAATTCATTGAAGATCTTCCTTTCCTGGTGGACGATAATTTTAACTTTGACCCTATCTCAGAAGAAGAACAATCACATGATAATTATGATACGGTTATAAGTGAACCTGGTCAAGAACATCCTTGTCTTAATGGTATCGACAAAATTCTTTATCCAATCCTTAATCAGGATGTGTCAGTTCAATGTGTGGATACTAACCTTGCTTCAAATCTTGCAATCATTCTTGGAACTCAATCAAAACTTTTTCCTCTCATCAAATTCTGAGATCAATTATTCCAAGTCATCTGGGAGAAAATTTTCAATCCACCCTCTCGTCCCAGCTTTCCGAATCTTCCTATGATGGGTTTGTAGTCCAATCAAGCTTTTATTTTCAATCAAGAGTCTGAACATTGTCGCATAATGGGAGAAAAAGCGCTTCATTTTTCTTTTCAGTCATCTTGGATAAATAATATTTTTCAATTCATCAATCTTTCCTATGGGTGGCTAGAGAAGGTATATAAAAATCTGTTTCATCTTTTCTCCATTTTCAAACAACGAGTGTAATTTCAATTTTAATTTCACTACAAAACAATGTGTCCCCATTTGTTTTTTCACTTTTCCAAGAGTTAATAGAATTGAATGTCGTAGTTGGGAAGAGGAGAAAACAAAGAATTGCCTAAAGCTGCTGAATTATAAGTCATATTGCCTTCTTCCATCAAGAACGAGCTCGTGCCACTTTTATGATCCTATCAATATCTTCATGATTGAAATGTGCAAAAATTATTCGCAGCCTTGGCATGATTTTATTCCATATTATCCATGTCTTCTCACACAACAAGTCAAAATGGATTCAATTTCTTTTCATAATACTTCCAAATTGTCTTGACTTGTTGTGCCATTAACCGCAAAGAAAATTAATTGATTTTTTCAGCAAGTGGTTGCATTAGATCTATGATTCTACTTAGCACTTGTCTGATTGGTTAGAGTACACTAGGTAGGATTGAATAAGCTCCTTTGAGCAGTAATTGAGTCTTTTATTTTCCTTAGTGTTGCATATGTCCGGAGTCTTATGAGTCTGTGTTTCGCATTAGTTTATTTTTCTTAGAGTAGAATTTACTTTCTCGAATTTTATTTCCAGCATTACTTTTGTCAGTTTATTTTACGCATATATTTTTCCCATACATGTTGCTGTGGTATTTCTTGCTTCCGTGTTCGCAGAAACATGTAACACCTGAAGAGGAAGCAACAAGTAAAAGTGTTGGATCTTTGCTGCTAAGATGATGCTGCGGACCAGAGATTTCTGAGGTTCTCAAGCACTCTCTCCCTTAGAACACTTGTCCTAGTTGGAGCCAGATGTTATCACATATATTGTAGCTGGGCTACCATGATGGAGCATTTAGATTTTCTCTCTTCCTCTGAGCCATAATTATTGATGGGGATACAACATGGATCATTTTTACAACATGAACCATTCAGAGCCTTTGTTCAGTAGCAGATACAGATTATTTCCTTGCCAGGACTGAGATCTCCTTGTCCATTGAGATGACTTCAGTGGTGACTTAGTTCATTCGAGTAGAGCAACAAAGATGGTACATAGTTAAAAAATGGGCATATCAGATAGAGACAGGTATATGGCTCTTTGGTAGGATTTTGCTCTTTGATGTATACTAATACCTTGGACTTGTTGTGTTATGATGATTATGGTGACCTAAGCCTATATTATATGTATATTGATGCTTAAACTTGTGTTGAGAAAGATTAAAGAATCTGATGTAGAAGACTATCGCTTATGCCATGCTTTACACAACTTTTAAACCTTAGTGCTTTGTTGGTTCCATGTATCACTTGTCCCCATCCATCCAGTTAATCCATAATTGAGTTTCCTCCCATGACCTATGATTGACTAAGACCTATGCGATTGAAGATCATCTTCCCTACTTTGACCCATGTGCATGATCGATCCCATGTTGTTTTGTGTCTCGGCTCTGAGTTATGTAACAAAACTTGCCAACGCATTGATCCTTCTGGGCCAGAAGAACCTGCTGGTGTTGGTTCCTAAGCTTAGGCAAGTTGGGTTTTGAAGCCTTGACCTCTCTGGTTGGTTGCCCCTGATGTTTGGTCATGGCTGTGGATTTTTCCCCTAGTTGCTCGAAAAGTGTCAGCTAAAACTTGAAGCAATATGTCTACCATCATTACATGCATTATGTGTTACATGCTATATATTGAGAAATGCAAGCCCTCAAATAAAAATGCAAACTGTCTTTAGACACAACCCAATAAGGGCTATGAAATGAAATTGTGAAAGGCCCAAATAAAGCAGTGGATAAATAAATGTTAAATCTAAACACTGTTGGCCATCTTATTGAAATGTAATGATTAACTCCTCATGGAGCCTGTGGTTTTTGATGTGAGATGGAGTAAGGGACAACTAATTCTAAGTGTCCCCTAGGATCTCTTCACTACAGTTTCTTGTGTACTCAACACAAGGGTCCTAGAAAAGATCCTCACGGAGCTTGATTGTTAGCTTGGATGTGAGCTGTAGACATGTTAAAGTTGAATGGACTATTTTCAAATCAACTCATCCACTTGTGAGACAATACCATTCCCTATTGTTTATCTATCATGCATATGCCACTGTGGTTGTGTGTATTTGTCATCATTCAGAGAGATCATATGGTTAAAGTCAATTATAAGTCATTTCCCTTATACCTTAGCCTTGTTTTCCACCTTCACCCAACATTAGCAAATTGATTAAACTTTGCAAGTATGGCATATACAAGGGACTTCCAGATGATTCAAAGTTTGTTCAACGACACAGGTATATTTTACTTATTATTATTATTGTTGTCACTATGATTTTGATTAGCATGATTTAAGTTGGGTTTTAATATACATCTTGGAGCAGTTCTTACCTTGGATGCATGCAGGTTCAACTCAATTCAATATCTCACCTTCAGTTTGGGTATTTTGACCTGGTCAACCCAGTTGACCAAGTCAAACATGTTTCCCAATGCAGTGACTACAAAAATCAACAGTAGTTATATTTTCTCTAGACATGCCCAAGACGAATACTGCAGTTCCAGTTTTCAGAGTTTGGTCTTAGATTGCACATTCAATGATTATTATCACTTTATTATTGGCCAGATTTGATTCTTATTATGGTAGTGATTTTGGTTCTCCTAGAGAATTGCAGTGTTCTAGGGGGTATGAGGAGTCACTTTTACCATTCTTCTATGCCTCCAAATAATCTAGTGCAGTCAGTTTGCCCCAGTTCTCAGCCTGAATGAAGTTATGATGATGTTTATTATTTTCAGAGGATGTACCATTAAAAAAATGAACTAGGAAAATCACTGAGAGAATCGATTTGCTTTGTGTGGTCAAGGAAATGGCAAGGAATGCTTCTAGATGATTTATTATGGCTCTCCAGACATATCTACACCACTTTCATCTACTTTGATGTTCTGGATCATTTTTTGGGCTCTCATAGGGAGAACATCCCCCATAGGGCGAAATTGGACCAAATGGCCAAAATAAAATTGTATAAATCAAGTCGTATATTTAGAAATATGTATGGGGGGACCCCCTGATGACCCCCCCATGTCCCCTAGTGTCAAAATTGCAAAAATAATGATTTATCATGTTGTAAAACCGGGCTTTATGAGGTAATTTGCCCCTCTCTTGACCTAGTTATCTTGATCCATGTATTGATCTATGTAAAAGTAATATCCACCGTTGATGATGTTATAATCTCAACCGTTGGATGAAAAAGTAAGTTAGAGTTTGCGTCTCTCAAAAGCTATATAAAGGAGAGACCCCCCTCATTGTATCCCATTAGGAAATTTTGCACTCTTGGCTCTGGATATTTGAATAAAGAGATTTTTGCAGAAATTCTTGGGTTTTCTTTGTGTGATGTTCTTGTTTATGATTAGAAAGTTTATCTTGCTTAGCATTTGAAATATTTTTCCGGGGTATCAAATATTTTTTGGAAAATAGCGTTTGCATGCAGAAGGGTTTTTTTTCACTCGGGGCGTTTTTGTGGATCTCCTAAATCGTTTCTTTTGAAGACGCTTTCATAATTAGGGTTTTTTTTAATAGTATATTTGATCTTTTATATGCACTCTAATTTTGTTGCATTTCCAGTGTCTTTTTCATGCATAGCAAATCTCACTTTAAGTAGTTTGACTGTGCAGGGAAGAGGGACACGCTACCTCACTTGGGCAAATCGTTTCGACTTGGTACTTCGTCAAAAATGCTTCAAATTGATCGAGACAAGATAAATAATCATTTGCAAGGCATCTACACGATTTTCCGGGTAAGATATACTCATAATCTCTTGTTTTAAATTTCTATTCCATTAGTTATAAAATTCTCTGGTGAAACTCTCATTTTAAAACCCTCGATTTTTAGATTTATAGGATCTAGTTTGTGCCTGGCTTTAAAACTTAAAACGCACCTTGGAAATAAATTAAAACCCCTTAGTTTATATTTTAAAGATCATCAGACTCCATTTTCCCATCTTAAGCACTGGTATGCTTCTTAGGGGAATACGCCCTCCTTGGGAGGAGTGGGTATTTTAGAAACCGCGAACTGGGTATTGTTGGTTTCACTTTCATTTGGTTAATCTTACATCCAACAATCAATTTGAGTATCCAATTTCGTTTAATTTCACCGTTTTGCCCTAGATCTCATTTTTCTACTTAAAACCCTAGAGTAAAATTGGGGCTTTTCACCTGGATGCTCGAAATATCTTAGTAATTGTTTTAAACTCTAATTAACTATCCCACTAAGAGATTCCATGAAGTTTCCCTAAGTCATCTACTCATTTCTCTTATTTTAGGTCTATCTTGGTCATAGGGACACCCCTAGGCTTAGTATTTTCACTGAGTCCGAAGTGCCGATATCCTTGTCTGGCGTGGCATCTGAGTTCTTTCAGAGGTCTTGGATATCGTAGGTCACGACTTTAGTTTCCTTTCCTCTGCCGTCCTGAATAGGATCACCTTACAGAGCAACTACAATATTCGTGATAATAGTACTTTAAGAAAACTTTTGCTCTCGATGAGCTACAACCCAACTATTTCAACCTTGTTGTGGTTAGCTCAGATTCTGAGATTGTGAAAGCCAACTCACATTAGTCTGCCACATGGTTCACAAGGTGGCTCGTACCTCCCATTGTTGGATCGAAATGTCAAGTGTCATGCACCTCCATTGTCACCAAAGGTGTCTCATCCACCTTGGCACGCTGCAACCTCCTCTTAGCTCGGTGCCTTGCCGACTTGCTCGTCCCCTCAAAAGGTTGCTGAGTCATTCCAACATCCCTCTCACGGTGTTGTGAGCTCTTCAAAATGAGCCTTTTATCCTGTCAGTCGTCGCACTACTGAAGGTTACCCAAGCTGGTCTTCGCCTCCTTGGTCTTCCCTCCAACCGACTCGCCGTGTTGCAAGTGAGACTTTATTTCCAAGTAATGCAAGAATGCCTCCATCTCAATTAGACTGCAATCTACTTCCCCTAGTCTATCGGGCGTCAATTGGGACTTAGGTATCTTGATAGCAAATGTGCAAAAATCCATGATGTTTGCAATGTCATGTGTCGGGAAGTCTCTACTTCCACTCTCGCCCAGCTCCGCCATTGCTACTATTGGAGGCACCTCAGTCACCTCAGCTTCCTTCACATTTGCCACCGACTCCTCTACGCACTATTTTGAAGTCAGGAAAACGCGTCATTGCACTGCCCTATCTCAAGACTTTGCCCACCTTCTTGTTCACTGCTGTCACTTGGTTCGCATGTCATCCCGTCGAGAGTGCTCTCATTCACGACCTCTGCTGCGTCTGTTGGTGCAAGATCTGCCTTGTCTCCAATGTGTTGCAGATGGTCACCCAAAACGCACATTCGTCCGGTCTTCTTTGCGACTGAATTTGCTCGAAGCTCCAATACTACCAACCTGCTTGTCAAGTGATCAATACTCTTTGTTGCATTGAAGGTCTCTTGGCCCAAATACTCCACTTTTTGTTGTCGTTTGATGCTACAAGGCCTTTTTGCAGGCACCTTGGCTATCTCAACCAGTCGCATGGAAGACATCCTAGGCAAACACCCCAACTTCCTCCTCGTTGTCATCGACAAATTCCAAGTCTCTGTCTCAACCAACAACACCAAGCTACTCTTGTAAGGCACTGGTATTGTCTTGGCTAACTTTAGGAAGTCTTTCCCTAAAAAATCGAATGGTCATCCAACGGAGCCACCACCAAGTCCAATCTGTTGTGTCAGTTTCCAACCTTCATTGACGCTACATGAACCTCTCTAGCTATAGACCTCATTGCTGAGTTCACCACTTGTTATACACATGAATGGCACCTCTCCGTCCGAGTGCTGATATCCCTCATGTCGGCACACAAAAGGACACTTATGGATTGAGGTTGCCCATATTCACTATACCTTGGCTTATGATGAAGTACATTCCCTATATACCCAGCTGGTTACTTTGTCATTTTGCCATGTTGAGTTGTATTCGCGACTCTCTATATTGACAACTCGCGCATCATTCGCGAGTCTCCTATACAACAAGTCGCGAATCCTTGTATTCGCGGGTTGCTCTTCTATATAGTCGCGAATCATTCGCGGGTTGCTCTACTACAGACTTGCGAATGGTTTCCTCAACATTAAAACATAAAACCACACGCTAATGGAAGATTAGTTTACTCATTTAACTTAATCTTCTTAACTGCCACAACCTCCCTAACCTTCGAGAACTGCCTCATTTCATCCATATAAATAGAGGCCTTGGGGAGGGTGTTGGAGAGATACTTGGGAGAGCAAAGTTATGCTGGTGGATTGTCTACAGAAATCTTTGGAGTAGAGAAATTCAGAGTCCTTTGGTGACAGAGGAGTCCTTGTTCAGACATTGGGTTGTAACCTAAACTCTTTCCATTATTGTTAATAAAGATATTACTTCTTCCATATGTGTTTCATATCTTGTAGATTGGTAAACGTTTACATTTCAATATGATATATGATTTGCCTAACCTGCATCTATATATATGAATCACCTTGTATCTGGAAGAGTGTTTATTAACAGGTGAAGGAAGAACTATCCTGGAGACTTTGGAAGTGGATCAGAGAGGGAGAAGATAGCAAGGATCAACCTTCGTTTAATACAAGTAAGTCCTGCTACTTTCCTATTTCCTATTCTGTGCTTTTAGAGTCAAACTGTCTGCAAGTAATGAGTATGTTGGTAACCCCCCAGACCTAGGTTATTAGGTGAATTATCCTGTACAACAGAACTGGCGACCCCGCTGGGGAAGCCTAGTCTGCTTTAGGTCTTTTTCTGTTTTCCTGACCAGTGTATGCTTGAAGTCTGCTTGTGATTTTTATCCTGCTTCTTAATTACCTCAGCATTTGAAAGTCTTGGGTTTTTTCTCTGTTTTTGAGAAATTTTTATACCCATTCGCGGGTTGCCCTTTTGGACAGTCGCGAATATTGAGTTGCATTCGCGAGTTGTTCCACTGAACAGTCGCGAATCATTCGCGACTTGCACTGCTAGACAGTCGCGAGTACTCCTGGAAACTGGGATTTCTGTGTGAAAGTTTGCTTGTTCTTTTTCCTGTTACAAGTCCTGTTTTCTGAAAATATTTTCTTTAAGAGTGCTATAGAGTTGTTTTGAATGTCTCAGGTGATCACATCTTAGTGCTTTTGAAGCCCTTGAGTCCCTTTTTTACTTGTTTTATTTACTGTTTGCATCTTGAAGTTTTTTGGCCTGTTTGGGTTGTTGGTGAGAGTGCCTGAGTCTAGATCAGTGATCAGGGTCTTAGACTCTGTCCTTCCAGTCTGCTTTCTGTCAGTTATTGGTTTGCACTTGCCTGTTTAAAGTCTGCATTGGTTTTGTGTCAATGTTTGCACCCAAGCTAGGGTCTTAGCCTGCTTTTCTTCCTGGTCTTTTGGTCCTGTTTGCCTGTTTACTTCAGTTTGTAGTTTTATACAGTCCATAAGTATCAAGTTTACTCAAGTAGTGCATG